>OX465103.1:25082086-25584586 GCA_949987565.1 Luidia sarsii | reverse complement strand
ATACTGCACAGCACACTTGACTGCTTCCAGTGTGGACTTCCAAAAGCACCTGGCGCCCCCCCCCCCCCCACCCCCCCCCAAAAAAAAATCCAAAAATCCAAAAATCCACAGCAGACAAAAAGACACTGACAAAAGTCCTTTTGCAACCCTGGCCTTCCTCCAACAGCCATGCCCAGCCCCAAACACGGCACGCACATTATGACAATATGGTTTCAATCCCTCACGTACAGGCGTTGAACTCCCAATAATGGCTTACACAACTCAGGTATGGTTCTAGAATTGCACCTGTTTGCCTTTGAAAGAACGGGGGAGAGGGGCATATTTTTCAACCTTGGAAGAGTGGCAAATATCAGAGAAACTATGACACTGTCAACATCCATCATTTCCTTCCGAGGTCACTCTCGTTTCCCTTTTGCTAGTTTACACTACATCCACTGGAGCCCAAATGCTTGTACAGTGAGCGTAGTGCACGCAAACACTCTTTGTTCCCATCATGAATTCATAGGAAAGAAAAAAAACAAATACATCATGTACACATTCCAGTGACCATAGGTGCATTTCCCACTAGAAGAAAAATCGAAAAGTGAATCGCGATTCCAAAACCGATCAGATTCGGTCAAATCTGCGCATGCCTGAAATGTGACCCAAGAGTGTCCAACAGGAAGCTGTACTGTGCCACGAACGGAGGCCTGTGCAACGTACAGTATGAGCTGGCTGCGTCTTTGAGGGCAGGGAGTCCGGGTTGAAAAGGGCGGGGGAGTCTTTGCCTTGACATTTCAGCAATAATCAGGGCATCGAGGCAATTTCTGCATTTGTGAAGGACCTCCTCCTGCCGACCGCGCGCCGGCCGGAGGAGGATGTTTATCTACGCGCATGGAATTGTGGGATGCAACTTTCTGATAGCGATTTTTTTGGAAACAGCGCGATTATTTGCCGGGCACTGTGTGTGTACGCTGTTTCAAAAAAAAACGCAAGCAGAACTGCAATTTGGATCGCGATTCGAATCACGCTTATTAGTGAGCTTTTTGTGTCTGCACATGAAATAAAAATTGCGCTTCAAAAATCGAGAAGTGAGTCCGGCTGTTTCGTTCTAGTGGCAACGCATCTAGTCTCTGACAGTCATTTGTAGTTAGTGGAAGGGTTTACGGTGAATTTGTAGTCAATTGTAGTTCATTTGTAGTTAATTATTGAGTCCCAAACCCTTCATCTGATGACGCCCCCAAAATGGCCTTTGCCCAGGTCCACAAATCTCTCACTTTTGTGAACAATGCACCCCCCCCTTCCCGTCCCCAGGGTTATTGGGCTTGGGGGGGGGTAGCCACACATTGGGTATGTTCAGACGAGGGACTGGCTTGGGTGATAGTTTGTGGTTACTAGTCTTCCTCAGCAGGGGTTCGAGTAGCCCACTGCAAATTCAAAAAATCACCTTACGTTCATAATTATGATACCACTGACACCCGATGATCACGCAACCCACTAGGGTCCACCAGCACCATACGTGTGTGATGAGGACTGGGCAAGCCTAGTCAGAACAATAACACAGTGGGTGGTAGGTCGTAAAAGATACCCGCAGGGCATGGACTGGGGAGTTAGTACCACTCCTTAGCAAGAATGAAATCGACCGACTTAACCCCGCGGATAGTCCCTCGGTGAACAAAAAAAAGTTGTGTCCAAACGACAACTTTTGAAGTTGTGTTCCAACGACAACTTTTGAAGTTGTGTTCCAACGACAACAGAACTTGTGTCAGTCGGGCTAACCCATTCGAGTTAAGTCCCCATTGTTCCCCTGATTACACACTACCCATTGTTGAGGGTCTCATGTGTTCCATCCAAGTAGGACCATTCTCGGCATTCTTCAGCCCCTGAGGAAAGCACTGCCTGGATCGGAAACAAACAGGCTCTCTGACATTTTGCATTTTGGGGACTTGCATTTTGGTCATTAAAAGTCGACAAGCAGTCTGTCTGTTGGGGATTTAAAAAAAAAAATCATCAAAGGCTATTGTTAGCATATTGTCAATATTGGCGTCAACATCAACGTCAACAATAGGCATTGAAATAGGCACTTTGACACCGACTGGAATTTCCTTTTGTGCCCAAACCCTGCGGCCTTGGCCTGACCAACAGAGCCTGTTGGATAAACAAACAATGGCTCTTTGCTGTGTTGCCTGTTAACAACAGAGGTCATGGCTGCTGGTCCATGCCCGAGGAGGAAGGTTCAAGAGACCACAAAGTGTAGCATCCCTTCCCATGTCAGCTCCTTGCGGCCTCTCCAATTCTGTGCCTCAGGCTCAAGATCTTTTTTTACACAACACGGCTATTTCCCCGCGAATTTCATTTTTTTCCAAAAATTAGGAAGGGCCTGATGTTTTGAGCCTAGCAGGACCTTTCTCAAAGGCAGAACAGTTGAGAAAGGTCCTGCTAGGATAAAAAACGTCAGGCCCTCCAAAAAATTTTGATATTTGCAATTTTGGTCATTTTAGTCAGTTAGCAGTTTGCATCATTTCTTCATACTGCTGCCATCAATTTCATTTTCCCAGAGATTTTCCGGGAGAATTACAGCCCACATAGTCCCCATTTATCACTCCAGGCAGAAAAAAGAATGTCCCCAGGGTTTTGCTCAGTCGATTCACACTACCGATCAGATACCTGGTAATTGCAAGCAACCCCAGAGCGAGACACGTCTGATGAAGCAGTTAGGGTGCCATACAAACATGCTGCAAATACAAATCTCAAAAAAAAAAGAGGGGGCCTGATGTTTCAAAGCTAGCAGGAACTCTCTCAAAGGCCGAATGAAGTCGTTTGGCCTTTGAGAATGATTCTACTACGATGAAAATGTCAGGCCACTCTACTTTTGAAGTGAAGAAGTGGTGATTGTTTATCAGTTAGACTAAACATGGCCATCTTTCACACATCCACTGAGTAACAGATGGGAGTCTCCCGCCCCCTCTGCCTTGCTACCGGCTACTCACAGGTAATGTCTCGGAGCTGTCCTTGGCCATTTGTCCAGTCATACTCCACGAGGACACACTACTGCAAGGCGGAAAGAGACAGAAGGGGAGGAGGAAGAAGAGATTAAAAACAGGTACAGAAATACAAAAAGGCCATTCCATGAAATCAGGGACAATGTAAGAGTATGTCCCATCTTCCTGTTGTCATTGCTGACCCCTTTTCGCTGAGGACCCCCGACCCTGTCTGTGACCTTCAAAACCTAGCTGTAACCTCCGACTGCCTCTGTAACCTCTCACCCCTGCATGATCTATCAACCCCCTCTGCAACCTTTCAACCCCCATCTGTGACCAACAAGCCCCTCTATGACCTTTTCAGCCCCTATGTGACCTCTCAACCCCTCTCTGTGACCTCTCAATGCCCTATGTGACCTCTCAACCCCCATGTCTGACCATCGAACCCCTCTATGACCTCTGCAATCCCCTATGGGACCCCTCAACTCCCTCTTTGATCTTTCAACTTCCGCGACCTTTCAATTCCCCTGTGACCTCTTAACATCCTTTGTGACCTCTCAAACCCCATCGGTGACCTCCGAATCCTGTTAGACCTCGCCGCACCCTATGTGACCTCTCAACTTCCTATGTGACCTCTCAACTCCCTAGCTGTGATCTTTCAACTCCCCTTTGACCTGACAAATCCCCCTGCGAACTCTCAACCCCCACCCGTGACCGCCCATCCCCTCTGTGACCTCTGTGACCTCTGTGACCTCTGACCCTATCTTGGATTTTTCGGACCTGCTGTCTAGCTGCTGTCTGTCGGCCTCGTTGATGTCCTGGAAGAGCTCCTCGATGCCGGCGCGGCCCTGGCTGTTCTGACTCAGCAATTCCTGCAGTCTCTCCTGCAGCTTGTCCCCTCGCTTGCGCTCCTGTCTCAGCTGACGTTTCAGGTCCTTGACCTGGGAGGCAGTGTCAACTTTAGATCACAATTGTGTGCATGTGCATAAAACCCTCAAGGTCCTGTATACTAAATGATGTCCTTACCATTGTGTAACCTTTCTTCTCTCCGAGTTTCCTCTCCTCTACACTGTCTTTGGCATCCTGTAGAGACAGAGGAGAGAGGGAGAGAGGGTGAGAGGAAGAGGGGAAGAGAGGGAGAGAGGGAGAGAGGGAGAGAGGGTGAGAGGAAGAGGGGGAGAGAGGAAGAGGGGGAGAGAGGGAGAGAGGGAGAGAGGGAGAGAGGGTGAGAGGAAGAGGGGGAGAGAGGGAGAGGGGAATTAAATAAGACTTAAATAAATAAGACTTTAAAGGCTTTGCATGGTGGGTGAATCAATATAGGAAGGTTTGCGGTGACACCATGTATCAGGTCTCTTAAAGGAAGAGGTTTGGTTCTGAAAAGAACCTGAGTGGTAACTCGACGTTTCGACCAGTATGCTCTGGCCGTCATCAGGAGAATGTCTAGGGCTCGGTGGTGGAACTCCTTATGTACAGGTGGTTGCTGAGGCAGGAAGGCGGGAAAGATAATCCTCCCCAGAGGATTATCCTAAGGGGGGCTTAGGTCACTGAGGTGGGAAGGCGGGAAACCCTAAGGGGAGTCTGGTGGGGGGGGGGGGAAGTTGAGAGGGGAGTTGAAAATGTTATACACTATTTAAAAGAGTAGTAAACTGCCTGCCATGCCATGCTAGGTTAAACACAATCACCCCACAATATTATAATGTGGCATTGATACTGTTGTGGATGGTAGATTATCAGCAGCCCTTGCATTCAGCCATTTCTTTGATTTGACCTGCAGCAAGCCAGAAAATTGGCCCAGTGAGGTGCAAAGTGGCCATATCTGGATACATCTCAAGCCGCCCCCCGTGCCGGCGATCTAGTGGGCGTTGAATGGTCTTACTTGTTTCAGCTTGTCAATGTCCTTCTTCAGCCTCTCAATCTCCTGCCCGGATTCGCCC
This sequence comes from Luidia sarsii, assembly GCA_949987565.1. NCBI lineage: Eukaryota > Metazoa > Echinodermata > Asteroidea > Paxillosida > Luidiidae > Luidia > Luidia sarsii. The sequence goes on along the minus strand of OX465103.1, from coordinate 25,579,692 downwards.
AGCTCCTGGTCCTTCTCCTCCTCCTTGGCTTTCAAGTCCTGCAAGACGGGAGGGAAAGGGGGGGGGAGCAGGGGAAAGTGATCAGGCAACGGATCCCTGTCCATCCCCTCCCCATCCTCCCACGAAGCCTGCGATGGCCCGAGTCTCCGTAGAAGACGTGCAGACAGGCGGCAATGTGGAGTGGGCGTCTCACAGGTCCAGCTCAGAGGAGGCTGAGATTGCAGACTATATGTGACCCGGCACAGCGACATGAGGAATATCCCACCAAAACACTTTTCGAGTAAACAACGCCTGAAGTCAAAGTATCTTCTCAATTCGATAAAAAAAATCAATTGATTTTTTTTGTATTTTCAGAAAGTTAATGCATTGGAGAATATTATGTCCAAAGGATTTTTCCGAAATCCGTCTCTAAATGTTGACAAAAAAAACGAGGATTTCGGGGGAGTGTTTGTGTACTGTTTTCATGAAAATGTAAAGTTCCTGCCTTTTTGAATGGCCGCTTTCGAGGAGTTAGAATGGCGCTGCTATAATTATTGTGTCTGGTACCAAATGAACGAGCGAAGTCCCCTTGTACTATTTACAACAAAGTTCACACGGAAATAATTTTGATAGCATTTGAAAGCTAATGGTATACTCTTTCACATCATTAGAAAATCTCAAAATCTCACAAAGTGGGGGTTATTCTTCATTATGCTGTGCCGGGTCACATATTCTTGCTCATCACCTTCTATGGGGCAAAGAGGAATCTGACCACGTTTCTGTAAGGGCTGCCGTGTCTTAAAGCGAGCACCGAGATGCCACATGACAATTGTTCGCCTGTCGGTGACTACAAGCTGCATTTGATCCTCAGATATAGCTGCATGCAACGGATTGGAGTGCCGTGATGACCCTGTCTTCCAATCATTTCAAAAGTGGTTGGAAAGCTGGTTCCTTAAAGCAAAGGTCTCGGGTTTAAGTCCCCGGTCCAGCAACATTTTCTCGGCTTATTTCCACAAGTTCAGATCTGATCAATTGCAAGACTTTTCATGGCTGACACCAATATAGGAAGGTTTGCGGTGACACCATGTATAAGGTCTCTTAAAGGAAGAGGTGTGGTTCTCTGAAAAGAACCTGAGAGGTAACTCGACGTTTCGACCAGTATGCTCTGGCCGTCATCAGGAGATGGCCAGAGCATACTGGTCGAAACGTCGAGTTACCACTCAGGTTCTTTTCAGAACCGCACCTCTTCCTTTAAGAGACCTGATACATGGTGTCACCGCAAACCCTCCTATATTGGTTCACCCACCATGCAAAGCCTTAAGTCTTATTTATGGCTGACACCAAAACTATGATTGCTTTGATACCTGTATTACTGTACTGTGTTCCTCTTTCATGCCCTCAACTTTTTCCTCGTGCTTCTCTTTGGTGGTTTTAAGGTCTTCCTGCGGGAAGAAAAATCCACACAAACAAAAGAATGATGCTGTCAACAACGGTGAGCTGAAACTACTAGAATGTAGTACTCCATGTTGAGCTAAGACTAATCAACCTGGATTTGAAATGCTCAACATGAGATATGACCCCAAAATAAAATAGAATAAGGGAATATGACTTAAGGTGATATACAAAAATGTTGCGAACTGCTTACTGACTAAAATTACCAAAATGTAAATCGTAAAATTTAGTGGGCCTGACGTTTCGATCCTAGCAGGACCTTTCTCAAAAAGGTCCTGCTAGGATCGAAACGTCAGGCCCACTAAATTTTACGAGAATAAGGGAATATTAGAAATATTTTGCATTACATTGAAATGGGAACCTCTTTCCTAATAAAACAATCAACAGAATTCAGAAGTCTTCGACATGAGTCGGCATTACAGGCTCATGTCACATTTTTTTTTTTGGGGGGGGTCAGTTTCAGAAGAAGGGGCTTGAGCCCAAGTCTAGATGCTGGGCTTTCAAGGTTGGTTTGTGCATAGACGGAGTTCTCACCTCGACCTCGGCTAGTCTCCTCTCAAACCAGCCTTTGGTGTTCTCCAGGGATTGCACCTTCTCCTCTTTCTCGGCCAGCTGGTCTCTCAGCGGCTCTAGCTCTTTGCAGAGTTTCTGAAAAAATTTTTTTTGCAGGGGTGAGGTGGGTAGGGGTAAACCCCCCCCCCCCAAAAAAAAGTAATCCCAGCAAAAGTGAATTACAGTTTGTAAACAGATCCGAGAATGATGACCAATCTGGAAGAAGTGGCTCGTGATTATGGCTATGGATTGTGTCATCAGGTCAACCCACCAAAATAATGCGCAGGTCGACCCCTAGAGACACCCATAGCAACATCCATAGCCACAGCCATTAATCACTTTGCACCGGGCCACTTATGTGCCACTTTCCAAACTCACTAAACAATCGGGAACAACGATTACCGGTACCCATGAAATAATTCATTGAGAGTACACTACATGTACATGGGAGTCAAACCTGGCACAATAGGATGTCTGTGTGGCGTTTGTCATAAAAAAATGCATCCCTGAAAAGAGTCTTCTTTAAACAAAAAAGTTGGGCAACAGCAGCACCACCAGTGCTCCGAACTTGGAGGCTCCTGGCATGAAGTGATAAATTGGGATTCCACTGAATTTCAGTCATACTGTGAAATAAACATTGTGTTATCGCCGCTGATAAGGTCTCTCCATTTATTGAGGATTCATCCGCTCTTTCGTGCGGTAATTTACATAGGGTCATAGTTCACCTATTTCCTGTCCAATCAGTAATTGGGGTACCCCCACCCATTACATAACCAGCCTTTTCCCGCGGTTGCCTCCCTGGCATTGTTCGGCATTCGTGATTTGAGCGTCCGTCACTACGCACACGTTTCCAGGACAGTGTCCGGTGGCCGCTTTCCCTTTGTTATATTCGTCAACCCAGTAAACCCCAGAAAAAACCGACAGCAATTACTTCAGAAAACCCCCGATATACCTCCTGTCTACCCGCTTCTTCATCGCGTGCCGTTGTGGCCAGTTTTCCCGCAAACAATTGTGAGTGTATAAATTATATATATTATGTAGTTGTATATTTATTGTCAGTAACTGTTATTATTTGAAGTAACCGTAATCGAGTACACTGCGGCCGACATGTCTGATTGTATAATTATGTACACTTTATATCATCTGTGTATATTAATCCGGAGATCCACTGTCCCAGCCCAGACAACGTTTTTCCTTTACTATTTATTTATGTTTACTTATTACATTTTCTTGTTCTATTGATTTATTTACAGTTTCACGACTCCACCCAGTGGGGTTCCGTGCAATAAAGGGAAGACTGCCCCTTTCAAACACAATTCCATTGTGTTTTCATTTGTCCGGCTCCCGCGTTGACACATTGAAATGAATTGAATTGAACTGAGGGTCAATTTGTTGGAGGTGAAGGAGAGTGGGGAGGGGGTTGAAAAAGTCCAAACTCACCGTCTGCTCCTGCAGCTTTTTCCTTAGCTCATCTCTCTCGTTCTGTCGGAGTCAATCATTCAGAGAGGAAAGATTATGTGACTGAAACGAGACTTGAACCTGAGATCTCTACCAACAAAGACTTCTCTCTTGGCTCTCTTTACTGTGAAGTGATGTAACAGCCTCACTGTGCTTCTTCGAAAATATCATAACCGTATGTTTATTGGGTATGGACGGGTGGGGTATTGGGAGTAGTGGGGGATAGGAGTTAGGATAAGGAGGGGGATGGGAGTTAGGATAAGGTGGTGTGTGTGTGGGTACAGATAAATGGGGGACTGGGTGGAGTGGTGGAGATGGGAGTTGGGATAGGGTGGGGTATGGGCAGTTGTGGGTGAGTGGGGGACTGGGTGGAGTGGTGGGAATTGGAGTTAGGATAGAAAGGGGTGTGAGTGGGTACAGATAAATGGGCGACTGGGTGGAGTGGCGAGGATGGGAGTTAGGGTGGGGTGAGGGTGGGTACATACACACGAGGGACTGGGTGGAGTGGTGGGATGGGAATTAGGATAGGGTGGGTTGTGGGTGGGTACAGATAAACGGGGGACTGGATGGAGTAGTGGTGATGGGAGTTAGGATAGGTGGGGTGTAGGTGGGTACATATAAATGGGGACTGGGTGGTGTGGTGGGGATGGAAGTTAGAATAGGGTGGGTTGTGGGTTGGGTATGGGTGGGTACAGATAAATGAGGACTAGGTGGAGTGGTGGGAATGGGAGTTAGGATAGGGTGGGGTGAAGGTGGGTACAGATAAACGGGGGACTGGGTGGAGTGGTGGGGATGGGAGTTAGGATAGGGTGGGGTGAAGGTGGGTACAGATAAACGGGGGACTGGGTGGAGTGGTGGGGATGGGATTTAGGATAGGGTGGTATTTGGGTAGGTGTTGACGGGCAGGGGATCGGGACGGGCAGGGGATCGGGTAGAGTGGTGGAGATGGGAGTTAGAATAGGGTGGTGTTAGGGCGTGTGTAGATGGTGTGAGATGGAATGAGGTAGGGATGGGGGTAGGGGTAGAGCAGTGTGCAGTCAGGCTGGGGGGGGGTTGTAATGAGGTGGCCTTCCATTCTCACTTCATGGGTTTGACTTGCTTGAGCCATTTCATTCTCATGCAGCTGCTTGATGGTCTGGGTCTGAATGGCAAGGTCATCTAGCATTGTCTTCCTCTTCTCTGCACTCTACAGATGGAAAAAGAAAAAGAAAAAAAGTATAGAGCAAGTAGAGATTGAAAGAGGTCAAGTGTCCAAATCCAATATGATTACAATAGACATATGATCCCAATACGATACAATGCCGTACCCGCCGCAATACATATTCAAATCTGCCACACTCCCTCGACCAGCTCGGTGGTCCAGTGGTTAAGACGTCCACTCTAGAAAGCAAGGAGTTGTGGGTTCAAACACCACATGAGCTGCCTGCATTATTTTTCAGCAGGCAATCGGGTAAAGCACAGAGCAATCGGTGCTTGTTACGTCATGCAGGGCCAACCCTCACTGAATTGCATTCTCCTCGAAGCAACAACCATATTCCATCTAAGGTTGTTTAACTTAACCATATTCCATGTAAGGTTGTTTAACTTGTTTGTTCTGCAAACAAACAAAGGAAAAACTGACTGGGAATTTTGGAACAAATTGATAAGTTGGCAAAGAAAACTTCGACCGGACCAGGACTTAACCCGGGACCTCTGGACTAACGTACCCCCGGCAAAGACTAGCTGACTTTCTGTGAAGGCCACCATCTAAGGGCTGGATAGCTCAGATGAAAGAGCAATGGTACGTTAATCCAGAGGTCTCGGGTTCAAGTCCCGGTCCAGTCAAAGGCCCTTTTCCAAAACCTTGCTTAGGCTCAGGCTCCGGCTTTGTCACCATTTCTGTCATACATTTTAAAGTACAAGGCATGAAAATGGGAGGCCTTTGGCTTTGTTTTGTAATGTTACACAGAATTTTGAAAAAGACCGACCCCAAAGCTTCAACTTCAACAAAGAAGTCCAACCTGGGTTTTCAGCTTTTGGATAACAGAGACGAAGCCGGAGCCAAAGCCTAAGCCGAGGTTTTGGAAAAGGGCCCGTGTTTTTTTCACCAATTTGTTTGTTCTTCTTTCGTTCGTTTTACCTTCTTGGCTTCTTGTAGGTCTCGCTGCAGGTTGTCCCTGTCGTTCTGCACCTCGCGCAGCGTGGCGTTCAGCCTGGCCTTGGCGTTGTGGCTGTCGGCCAGCTTTCCCTGGCAGCCCTCCATGTCAGCACACAGCTTGCTGTACGCTGCCTGCTGCTCATCCAACCGCTTGTGGGCACTGGCATACAGATCCTGTGCGGGGAGAAAGGGGCGGGTGGAGGGTTTTCTCAGGGTATGTGCAGCATCTCATACAGTAGTAGCGTAGAAAAACTGCTGGGCCAATGTGGGGATATAATTATTAGAGGGTCTATCAGTCAGCTGGCCAGAAAGTCAGGATATCTATGTCTGTCTGGAGGACAATTTGCCTGTGGGTCTATCTGCTGGTTGGTCAGTTTGTCAGTCTGTGAGTAGGTCCATCTGTCAGTTGGTCTGTCAGTAAGTCTATCTGCAGGACTATCAGTTAGTTGGTCAGTCAGAAAGTCTATCTGCAGGACTATCAGTTAGTTGGTGGGTCAGTAAGTCTATCTGCAGGACTATCAGTTAGTTGGTCAGTCAGTAAGTCTATCTGCAGGACCATCAGTTAGTTGGTCAGTCAGTAAGTCTATCTGCAGGACCATCAGTTAGTTGGTCAGTCAGAAAGTCTATCTGTAGGTCCATCTGTCAGTTGGTGGGTCAGTAAGTCTATCCATATGTCTATTAGTCAGCTAGTAAGTCAGTCAGTCAGTCAGTCTGCATATTGTTGTCAGTCATTTGGCGGTTGATCTGACTGTTGTTCAGTTGGTCATTTGGGGTGGTCGAGCGACAGACCAGTGGGTCAGCTTTGTGCTTCCCACTGGGGAAAGTCTGCAGCTGATTGGGGCCCGCTGTCATCCAAACCAGAACCAATCAGTGGGACGGCTTACCTTGAATCGATTGCACTCCTCAGCGGTGACACTCTGAACCTGCAAGGGGGGAAAAAAAGTCGCCCTCGTGAACCAACAATTGTAGCATGAGCGGTAAGGATCTCTTCAGAACAATAGAAACAAAACAGGGCCCAATTTCATGGAGCTGCTTACCAGAAAACTTTGCTTAGCAAATTTTCATGCTCAGAAAACAAATAAGCTGGGAACCAGTTACGGTATGCGCAATGCATAGCTCATAGGATTTTGGCTGGTAACCTGATATTGCTAAGCAAAATGTCCTGTTCGCTCGGTGAATTTCTGCGCTTGGCGGCTTCATGAAATTGGCCCCAGATGTCAGTATGGCACTGTAGGAGGAGTGTTGGCTTGAAGATGGGAGTGCACTGATGCCACCAGACTGGATGAGGAGGGGGAGAGGGGGTAACCAAGGTGGATTGCTGAGGCATAGGTGCATTGGATTAGCTTCCCCGGGCAGACCCTTGTGACCCTGCTTTCACACTGGGTAAGTTAAGGGGAAAACGCAACATTGGTCGAGGTCAAAGAATTGCATCCGTACGTTGTCTGATCCAACATATGCATGAAAAGGCACACCTGTGAACATTTCAGCTCAATCCGCCAACCGAGTCTCGAGAAAATAGTGAAAAACCGCTTCATTTGTTTCGCGAAAATGCAGCATTCAATTAATTGTTCCGAAAAATTGTTTAGATCTAGGGGCGAGACAAATACGTTTTTTTTACAATTTTCTCAAAAAATACGGCATTTTAGGCACAAATATTTCAGTGCGAGGTTTCTACCATAACAATCTTGAAACTGTTTAAGTTTCATGTAAATCTGTGAACACTTCTGATTTTTCGATCTTACCAATGTTGTGTAGGGGCTTTAAGGGTGGTGGGGGGGGGGGGGGTGGGGTAATGGCGGCAGAGCCAAGCTTGGGGCGGGGATGACAGGGGACAGGGGTAGACCCGGGGGGAAGCTAATCGAACGCACACAATGATGTGATGGGGAGAGTGGCTTGATACAAATGGCCACACAGCGGGTGAGAGGGGAACAAGGCTGGAGGCTGATGGAGGAGAAGCATGGGATGGGGGAGGAGGCAGTGCCAAGTGCGTCGAGAGACTCAGGTCCTGTCCAAAGCCCGACGGGGGCGCTCCCAGCCTACCAACCCGGGGACCGACATCTGACGGAGCGGCTCAAAGGCAGAGAAAGCGCCGGCCGGCACGCAGTCACTGTCACCAAGCTGACTCGGGTCACCCCCACACCTTGACCTGTGACCAACGAGCCCAGGATGCAAGGTTCCTGGAGTTTTCATCGCGGTTCTGCTGGTCCAGAGGGAGTGGTAATGACCACTTCGCACTCTGACCTCCGAATTTGCAGCACCGGTGATGTTGCTACTGTATATGCTCGACCCTCCGAATCCGGGCAGTGGCACTATTGTCTAAGTTTTACACATACTCTTTTCAGCCTACCACAAAACAAGCATAACAAAAACTCACACAGATGTCCGACTGTGCCAGGTTGGACTCACTTGTGCACATCATGTACTCTCTTATCAAATATCAATTTCTTTCGCAGGTATTGGTTGGTCCCGATGGTTTAGCAAGTTTTGAAAAATTGTGCCACATCATTTTTTTAAAACCTATGCGGTGGTCATGAGCACGGAGAAGTGGCCCGTTGCGAAGTGGTTACATGGGTCCAGGGCCAGCAAAACATAAAATGGGGCTAGCATTCTTTTGTTTGTTTTTCAAAAAGGCAAAAATTGGAGACCACAATTGTTGGATCAAAGCAAAGTACAAGGCAATGCTTTCTTTTCATGACCCCCTTCCAGTGTTTTTTATTTTTTGTTATTACAAATTTCAAAAGCTTTTGGCAAACCACAAAATCAAACTAGTACAGAACCTTGACCCCCTGACCCTTGACCCCAAGTCCCCAAGGGCACACACCATTAAAAGAAAAAAAAAAGATCTTTACACGACCGGACAACAGTTATCCAATCCCTGGAATCCAACCCTGACGTGTACACATCACCACAAGTCGTATGAGACAATCACAAAAAATAAATCAAAATAAATGGCACCGCCACACTGCCAAATTAGAATATACATGCAACCCTTTGAGCTTTACAAATCCATGCAATAAAAAAAAACATGGTGAACTCAATTTAAGAAGAAACAACAACCAAACAACGATGACTTTTGAGAGCACTGATGGCCATGTGTTGCCTTGTCAAGGTTTCAGCCACAGGGAAGTAATCTCGGTGTTTGGTGGATGTTTTGCTTAATTTTTTTTTTCAATCCTGCTTTTCTCGGTAAAATCAAAAAAAAAAAAAAAAAAAAATCCTTCAACCCCCCAAAATCCTAGGTGTTGCGGGCTTGGACATGATAATGTATAGCAGTATATGTACTGCTGACCCCGTATAAAACAAACAGGGGATTTAATCTGAGGTTATTGATCAAAAGTGGATTAGAACTTCAGGAATTTAGAGTGCGTAATGTTTCGATCCTGGCAGGATCTTTCTTAGAGCCTCTGAGAAAGGTCCTGCTAGGAGAGAAAATGTCACACTCTCCATTTTGTTTGAGGTTGACTTAATTTATGAAAAAAATAAAAAATTGGCAATGAAACCCTTGACTGGACCGCAACTTGAACAGGAGACCTCTGGATTAACGCACCAGTACCAGCTGAGCTATCCAGCCCTTAGATGGTGGCTTTCCTAAATAGTCAGCTAGTCTTTGCCGGGGTAGGGGGCGCCAGTCAGAGGCAATTCAACCATTAACTGCCGTATATCTCCAGGGATCACATCCCCGCTTTCATTCAGATGCCAACATCTACTGTCTACAGCAGCTCGGGGATCACACAACGTGGACGCAGAAAAAAAATGACTGGGAACTTTTAAACTTAAAAATTGGCAAAGAAAACTTTGACTGGACTGGGACTTGATCCCGGTAATTTATGACATTTAAAAGTTATGTGACAGTAAGAAGGTTAAATAGCTCATCTGGCATGCCTCTGGTACCTGCCTCCTTTGAAAGCTGGCAATTTTTGGGGTATGACTTTTTGGAATGGAATGTAGGTCATGAAATCTTTTTTTGAGTGGACTTTGTTTTGAAGGGGGACGGGGAGGGAGGGAGAGAGGGAGGGAGGGAGGGAAGGGGGGAAGGGAGGGGAGGGAGGAAGGGAGGGAGGGAGGGAGGGAAGGGAGGGAAAGGAGGGAAGGGAGGAAGGGAGGAAGGGAGGAAGGGAGGAAGGGAGGGAGGGAAGGAGGGAGGGAGGAAGGGAGGGAGGGAGGGAGGGAGGGAGGGAGGGATGGAGGGAGGGAGGGAGGGAGGGAGGGAGGGAGGAAGGGAGGGAGGAAGGGAGGAAGGGAGGAAGGGAGGAAGGGAGGAAGGGAGGAAGGGAGGAAGGGAGGGAGGGAGAGAGGAAGGGAGGAAGGGAGGTAGGGAGGAAGGGAGAAAGGGAGGGAGGAAGGGAGAAAGGGAGAAAGGGAGAAAGGGAGAAAGGGAGAAAGGGAGGAAGGGAGGGAGGAAGGGAGGAAGGGAGGAAGGGAGGGACGGAGGGAGGGAGGAAGGGAGGAAGGGAGGAAGGGAGGAAGGGAGGAAGGGAGGGACGGAGGGAGGGAGGAAGGGAGAAAGGGAGAAAGGGAGAAAGGGAGGAAGGGAGGGAGGAAGGGAGTTAGGGAGGGAGGGATGGAAGGAAGGATGGAGGGGGTCTGCTGCATGGTGTGGGTTATGGGAACAACTGTTTTATGGGGGAACGGCCAAATCAAAATGGTATGGTCGGGATGGGAAAAAGGGTAAAAGAGGAGTGGGATAATTGTGGTCTGAAACACACACATACATGAACAGCCAAAAAAAAAAAAAAAATGTGACGTGCCCTGTGAAAATTAGTCACTTCTCACACATCCCTTTACCAAGCACAGGGCGACAATTTTCAATTTTCTGATTTGGGTTTCTGATGAGGTTTTGTGGAATAGATCCGTGATCATGATTGTATCTCAATGTGGCTCAATTTCAACAGAGCACATCACATATATGTTGGGTGGCAAGTGAGGCTAGCGATCCCACAGTTTAGTGGCCTGACATTGTTTTCAGTGGCCAACAGCCCCTGTGCTCCCTTTGAAAACTCGAGCTTGGGTAAAGATGACTGCACTAGACCAGGGGCCAATTTCATAGCGCCGCTTAAGCGCCAAAATGTGCTTAAGCGCAAAAACTCATGAGCCACAGGATCCCCTTGCCTACCCAAACTTCACTTTTGTTTCACGCTAAGTAAAGAAGAGTGGAATACAATCAAAAGCAATGGACAACACATTGCAGGGCAGCTTGTAATCCTTGCTAACACGAGGCAGACTTTTCCTGCTTAGCAGATTTTCACGCTTAAGCGGCTCTATGAAATTGGGCCCAGAAGGGATCAACAGCTTCGACTCCTGTCCAAGCTGTGTTTTCTTTTTTTTAAGCAGGTACAATGTAATAGGGTGGATCTGCCTCTTGGTGTGTTTTTTTTTTAACAGGCAAATGGGCAAAGCACTGAGCGCAGACTTCTTCTTGCATTTGAGGCAAAGCAGCATATTAGAGGTGCTGCTGTCTCAAGTTGTGGTCGTTCGCCCGGGCTCAGTCAAAAGAGCGAGACCAGTTACCAGGGCTCGTCAACTAGGAGGTCCACAACATGGACCCCAGGATAGACTGAATTAGGTATGGCAGTACCCCTATTACGCCCAGTTTGAGAAAAAAAATCCCCCAGAGTTCAAATGAAGCGTGACACAACGCAAACAGATGAAATACTCCCCCCCCCCCACCTCCCTCCACCTGAAACCCAACAAAAAAAAGCGCAACGAAAAGGAAAGTGAACGACAATGACGAGGAACGGAGAAGCCAGAATGGTTAGTACCTGTTTGGCCTGGGCAAGCTCATTCGACAAACTTTCTAACGAGTCGCGGAAGATGGCTACTTGCTCGCTATTGGACGCCTGTAGTTGCCATGGCAACCACCAGGTCCATTGTTTTTTTTGGGGGGGAGGGTGGAAGGGGTGGGGAGGGAGGGTGGAGGGGAGACAGAAGGGGTGAGCAGACGGAGGGGGGTGGGGGGGAGTGGAATTAGTAAGATACGTTAATTTTTTTTGGGGGGATGAGCTATCATAGAGGGCAGCAGACTGTGTGTCCCATCTCATGGAGGGTGAGGAGTCCACACACTAGTTGTATGGCTCCATACTGAAGGCAGGTATTACACTGGGACCGTTTCCCCGGGTCCTCTGCTTACAGTCAGCTCACATTCTCACACTTGGCAGTACGGCAAATCCACCGCCCATTGTACGTAAGGTTTAATCATCACGGGCACAAGATAAACCAACAGACGGGCAGCGCCCGTTGAAAACAATTTCAGGATGCCATACATATATAATGCCACTGGGAACCCACATAAGGCATGCCCGTATACAAATATTGACGTTGCTGCACATCAATCCAATTGCCCAAAGGTCACCGCTTTGATTTGGTCTGATTTTCAGAGTTCCATTTCTTTTTTCGGTGTAAAGGTGACATGCAACCAGTCGCCGTACTGTGATTTACGACAGGTCAGAGGGTCTAGCCACTGGCTCTTCTGCTTGTCTGTTCAGGTGTCTGTCCAGGTGTCTGTCCAGGTGTCTGTCCACGTGTCTGTCCTTACCTGGGTGGTGAGTGAGCGTACAGAAGCCTCCAGTTCTTGTATCCGTTGCTGGTTGCTGTCATTCTGCTCTGCCATGGCCTGCCACCAACAAGAAAATGACAATGAATAAGGCTTTCCCAAATTTTTCAAGATCATCTCTGCAAGATTATTACTGCTATAAACTTTTGGTTAGATTAATTTTCAAGACTACTCAAAACCATATTTTTTTTTTTTTCAAGATTTGTCAAGATAGATTTTTTATGAAACTTTTTTTTTTCGAGATTTCTCAAGATCTTGAAAAGCAAAGAAAATATACCTGGAGCAGGACTTGAACCTGAGACCTCTGGCTTTGTGTATAAATCATGTGCTACCCCATAAGCTACCTGAGCTATCCAGGCCAAAAGCCTGAGGGCTGCAACCGATTTCACGAAACTTCAAATGTTGCGTACGCAACATTTTGTTGCGTAACTTACGCAACATTTTGTTGCGTAACTTACGCAACATTTTGCTGCCTTTTCTAAATAGTGCACAAAAGAGCCATTGTGGCGCAAGGCTTACGCAACATTTGTACGTTGCGTAACTTACGCAACTTTTCTTGAAATCGGCTGCAGTTAGCTCAGGTGGTAGAGTGTTGTTATCAAGCTACAAGGATTGGAATACCAGCTAATCTTCTCTGCTATTTTCATAATCAGTTATTCAAAAGAAGGGTGAATGAAAGGAATATTTTTTTCCAAAGTTTGCAAGTTCATTTGTCAAGATTTGTCAGCATCTTTCAAGGTCTTTCCATTTTTTTTTATAATTTTTTTTTAGAATAACTTCTAATTTTTTGGGGAAGAAATATTTTCAAGATTTTCTGAAGGACACTGTTCCAAATTTGTGAACATTCTTCGAGCTTTTCCGAAGAATATTGCTCAAGATTATTTTCGATAAGTTCTCAAGGTTTTTCAAAAAATCAATCACATATTGTATCTCACCTGCTTGGCTCGGGTCAGTTCCTCGAGAATCTTAATTTTCTCTCTCTTCAGATCCTGGTCAAAAAAATAATTATGCCAAAACGAGGAGTAAGAATGCAGGCAAATCGAAGCTGAAAATGGCTGGGATCCAAAGTCACAACAACATTTGCTTCACTCCTCCACCCAAACAAATAATTTCAACAAGAATGCCCAGTGCCAGTAAGATTGTCTTATCTGCCTGTCAGCTGGGATGTCATGGTCTATGGTTAAGCACTGGATGACCCGAGTAGAGCACTTGTATGAAATATGAAATATGAAATATTCCCCTTGTTGTTGAGATTCTTAAAGACTGTTTTCTCTTCGGGTTTTATTCTAAGAAAGAGGGGCTGGACAAACAAAGAAATTTGGACAGCGTGGGAGAACGATCACACAGACAAGGAGAGAGGTGAATGGCACGGTACTTTCTATTATGGATTGGATCATTTGAGTGGAAACAAATAACAACTGGATAATACATAAGATTTGAAATATCAAAATGGATGAAGGCTCCTGCAAAAATGCGTGCTGGTAGACTTTTAATAATGTCACATATATGTAAAATTGTGAGTTAGTGGTCTAACGTTTCAATCCTAGCAGGACCTTCATCAGATGCTTCAACATTTGCATTTTACCATAGGTACACATGTAAGGCAGTTAGCAACAAATTGACATTTTTTTATTCTTGGTCATATATGTATGAAGAAGTAATATACTGGCACAATGAATCACCTCAAATTCTTTGATCTTTGTTGTTTGCAGTCCTTCAAGTTGTTTCCTAAACAAGAGAAGGACACAGACAAAGTCAAGGGAAAACTCAGTGGGAAATTGTAAAAATAAAAAAAATTAAAAAAATAAGGCTGAGAAAATGTGTCTGGACCGAGACATGTACCAGCGCCTAATGTACCAGCGCTCTTACCATCTGAGCTATCCGGCCCTTACAACAACGGCCTTCCCAAATAGTCAACTAGTCTTTGGGAGGGTGGGAGCGCCAGTTTATAACATTTAACCATTAACTGCCATATACTGTACATCCTCAGGGATCACGTCCCCGTTTTCAATACCGATGCAAACAACAATTCTTGCAAATCTGGCAACAACAGTTGGATGAAGCTTTTTCCCAGAGAGGGAAAACAAATTTGAAAGAAGAACAAATATCTAGAAATCATTTCAATTGCCAAGGAAACAGCAATCACAAAAGAATAGAATGCAAGATACGTATAAAAATTCTTGAATTTTTGCAAAGAAAGACGTGTGTTTAATAATGGAAATTATGGAACTGTTAACTACTCATAGCGATTTCTTTTTCATTTAAAGTGAAATGCAAAAAATGTTGCAAACTGCTTACTGACTAAAATTACCAAAATGCAAATCTCAAAATTTAGTGGGCCTGACGTTTCGATCCTAGCAGGACCTTTTCTCAAAGGCAGAGTGACAAGGACAAAACAGATACATGTACACGAAGGAAGGGGGAAGAGAGTGAATAGGACATGGATGAGAAACAAAGGACAAAGAGTAAAGCTGGTAATCCCTACCCTACTCCTTGCCCTTCCCTTTGATTTCACCCTACCAGCTTTACTCTTTGTCCTTTGTTTCTCATACATGTCCTATTCACTCTCTTCCCCCTTCTCTCGTGTACATGTATCTGTTTTGTCCTCAGGCCCACTACATTTTGAGATCATTTTCATTTATTGAAAGAAATACAAACACTTACTTGCCGTCACTGTACAACTGTTCCTTCTCATTCTGCAACTGTACAAGACTGTTTGGTTTGAGAGAGAAAAAAAATAGGAAAGAAAAGGATTCAATTTACTTTGCACGATCTCGCCAGTCACTGATAGTTTTTCAGGTATTACCCCCGCCGGGAACTTATCAACATCAGCAATGCGGATAGTTTGTGGCGACACCATGTCAGTCATCTCTTTCGAGAAGGAGTGTGACTCTGAGAAGAGCCGGTAACTCAATGTTTCGGCTAGTGTGTGCTCAGCATGCCATCAGGAAACAGCAGATTTCCAACTATTGATGATGCTTATATGTGATGGGCTCGGCAAAAAATAGTCACATTGGGTTAAAATCATGATCAGGCATTTATACCATAAAAACCTTTTTTTTTCAGGTTTTAGAAAAAAAAAAATCCAGTCATCAAGTATAAAAATATGGACACTAACTGTAACCCTAATCAGAAAATTTATTTGATAGATTTGTTCATCTTTCAGTTGCCCTGTGAGTATGTGTGTGAGATGTGACTCGTTTTTGTAGAGTGGTTGTGGAGTGTTGCCCACAACATTGGGTAACCGGCTCTCCTCAGAGCCATGGTCCTTCTCGAAAGAGATGACTTACATGGTGTCACCACAAACACCTCCTGCCTTGCGATTCCACCATGCTTCTGACTTCTTCCATCTGACCTCCTTCAGATGCAAACAACAAAAAGCAGTAGAACTGGCCACAGCAGATCAGGGATCAGATCACATAAAGTGGATGCAGCTTTTTAAACTTTATTTTCGAACAAACAAGGAAAAGGAAAACTGAAAAAAAAGATGGCAATCTTTAACACTTATTTCTTGTTGAAGTTAAAGCTGTTTAAAACAATTACCTCTCCTGTTTCTTCTTGGTCTTTTCAGACAGCTGAAAGTACAAAAAAGTGAACCAAAATGCAAGTTCAGTTTCTGTCAAATGCCTGATAATAAACATTCAAGAACAAGCCAACATTTTTTTCAGGATTATTTTTCAAGAATTTTTATCAAGATTTTTATCAAGATTTTTTTCAAGAATTTTTATCAAGATTTTTATCAAGATTTTTTTTCAAGATTTTTTTCAAAATTTTTTTCATTTTTTTGTCAAGATTTGTTTCAAGATTTGTTTCAAGATTTTTTGTCAAGATTTGTATCAAGATTTTTTCCAAGATTATTTGAATATTCTTTATTTTTTTTGAGATCTTATCAAGATTTTAACAAATTACCTTGAAAAATAATCCTGAAAACAAAATAAAGAAGATGCAATTAATCAGCATGATATGAATATGCACGGTTATGGTCAAAGGTTCTGCTGCCACTTACCTTGGCAATCTCTTGGTTCAGGCTGCTGATCTCAGCCTTGTGACTTTCCTGAAAGAGAATCAGAAGCCAAACATAAAAACAACAACCATTTTTAAAGTCATTTGTCACACACAAAAAAGTGGCAAACGGCACTAACCGCAAAACCACATACTAGCCCTCTACTCCTGATGGACAAATCTTCCAGGTGGTCAGCCCCAACGGAGCGTACAGAATGTGGTGAAGGCAGTGGGTGGATTTCCACTGTCTTGTCCGGCAATCGTTGGACTGTAGAACATGCCAACAAGCTGTCTTCTGTGGTAGCATACTATCCCCGATCATCCACAGTAAAATGGTCCCACAAAAGCGCAATTGTTGCCGCTAATCTGGCAATGCATGTGTCAACTTGCATCATATTGCTTTGCAGTAGGCTGAAAACAGTCCATGTTTGGAACTATTGTGGTGCCCGGATTCGGAGGGCCCGGGTGCAGAGCAACACATAGCAGCATAGCACAAAGTGGTTTCTGCAAATCTCTCTCAGAAAAGTGTAGAGGGCCTGGTGTTTCCAATCCTAGCAGGATCTTTCTCTTCGAGGAAGGTCCCGCTGGGACGTTTGTTTCTAGGGATAGAGACTTGGACTGTACCTGGGTCTGCTGCAACTGTTCCTTCAGCATTCGGTTCTCCTCCCTCTCAGTGTCAATCACCAGCTGGAGGTCTATTGTGAGAGATAGACGTGGCCGGTGAGCACAATGACTAACAAACTAGCTGCAACCACAGCGATAGATTTCAACAGTTGGTGATGATTCTTGCTTGTTTTTCCACGGGCACTGATAACATTTGGAATTTCTCCCTCCTCTCCATCTCTTTCTGTCTTTGCCTGCCTCCCCCCTCTCTCTCTCTCTGTTTCTGTCTCTCTCTCCCTCTGTCTGTCTGTCTGTCTGTCTGTCTGTCTGTCTGTCTGTCTGTCTGTCTGTATGTCTGTATGTCTGTCTGTCTGTCTACCTGCCTGCCTGCCAGTATGCCTGTCTGTCTGCCTTTCTGCCTTTTACCCATGTGCCTGTCTGGGTGTCTGCATGTCTGTGTCTGCATGTCTGTCTGTCTGCCTGTCTGTCTGTCTCCCTCTCTCTCTCTCTCTCTCTCTCTCTCTCTCTCTCTCTCTGTCTCTGTCTTTCTGTATGTCTGTCCCTCACCCTCTTTAGGTGCCATATCTTTTGACATTGGCAAGAATGTAATGACACAATATCCGTATTTTGTTTCATTAAGTCATTCTATCCCCTGATGTTACACTCCTCTTTCTTATAATTAGTCATGAAAAAGCTTGAAGCATAACTGTGCATGATGGTCTGTCCAAGTTTATCAAGTTCTTTTTCAAGAAATTTCTTATGTTCCAAAAAAAAGAAGCTTTTTAAAGGTATCTCAAGTTCATTTTTCAAATGAGATTTCAGAACATTTCAGATCAAATTCCATTTGTTTTCAAGATCTTTCAAGATTAATTTTCAAGATCTTTTCAGGTTTTAAGAAAATCTTTTTCAAGATCTTTTCAGGTTTTTAGAAAATATTTTTCAAGATCTTTTGAGGTTTTTAGAAAATCTTTTTAAAGATCTTTTCAGGTTTTTAGAAATTCTTTTTCAAGATCTTTTCAGGTTTTTAGAAATTCTTTTTCAAGATCTTTCGATATCATGTAAAACACCCTGGAGCAAAATAATATGTACAATGATGATCTAAGCTACCGAGCATGCAGACATGATACATGTAAATTCATCAGTAATTCCTCACATTTCCAAATGGTCACAAAATTAAGACAAACTCACCACTGAATTCCTTTGGTTGTTTGTCCATGCTTATCACCTGCTGCTACATTCAATCAAAGGAAGAGAAAAATTAAGCAACCCAGTGTATAGAATCAAATATTCATAATCTGTTGGTGGCAAAGTGGACTATTTTCTCCTTCAGGATATAGGTGCAACACACAAAGTTGTGATAGCAAAATGGCTTATAAGTACTATTTTTTCCCCCTGTTTTGATAAAATTAATAAACCCACCTTTGTAGTGCTGTCACAGCCGTCATCGGCTTTGGGGTCATCTTCATCTGTTCAGAACCAAGACAGAACATGACCATGATAAGGCAAACTGTGACTCATCAGTCAAGGAGTAGACATGGATTTGAAGTCCGAGTTCAAGTCACACCACGCCAGTACAAGTCCCGAGTCACCCCAGTCAGGTTCGAGTCGCGAGTCACTAAGGTCAGATTGGAGGGGGGGGGGGGGGGGTCAGAGGGTCAAAAGTTCAAAAGTTCAAAGGGCATCTGAGTTCAGGTACCTTTGGACATGAGCTTGACAAGGCTTTCCATGTTGCGGACCAGCGCTCCGCTGAGTCGATGTTTGAGCTGCTTTGCGTGGCCTTGTAGTACTGTGACAGGATCTAGGGAATTGGAAAGCAAACGTTTCATTCGTCTTTTCTCGTTTCAGTTCATACTTCAAAATCTGGCCCAGAAACTCCAAACTGGGGATTAATGTGTAATGGGTACAGAACTTGGCTGCGATTCACTTTTGAGTCCCCCAAATACCAAAGTTGATCCTAGCAGGACCTTTTTCAATGGCAGAGAAGCGTTGAGAAAGGTCCGACGAGAATTGAAACGTCAGGGCCTACACATTAGTGAAGTGCACACCTTATGTCTCAAACTTTCTACCTTGAATACATTTAAGTGAGTTCATACAGATAGGAACTATGCTGAACTCAGGTCAGACCACAGCTCATGGCCTTGGGTGTGGCTCAGGCTCTGGCTCTGGCTCTGGCTCTGGCACTGGCACTGGCACTGGCTCTGGCTCTGGTACTGGTACTGGCTCTGGCTCTGGCTCTGGCTCTGGCTCTGGCTCTGGCACTGGCACTGGCTCTGGCACTGGCACTGGTACTGGCACTGGTACTGGTACTGGCACTGGCTCTGGCTCTGGAACTGGTACTGGCACTGGCACTGGCTCTGGCTCTGGTACTGGCACTGGCTCTGTCTCTAGCTCTGGCTCTGCCTCTGGTATTGGCACTGGCTTTGGCTCTGAATCTATAACTCTGCAGCAGCAAATTTGGGTTACTGGGGTTTTTTTTTATTCTAAAGGTGAGCCTTCATTTCCTTCCTGTATTTTGATACAATCTTCTTTTAAATACATGTTATAAATCTGAAACCCTGGCCAAAGCCCTAGTCATGGATTAAAGAAGCCCTTGGATCGGTAATGCATATGGAAAAGTGAATCATAACCACACCTAAGAATAGATTACAAGTTCAGCAGCAGATTTTCAAGTGTCCCTCATGTTTTTGGTTAGGAGTGTCTGTACAAACCTTTTGGCTCTAGGTCATCATCAAAGTCACTAGTTACGGTGGACAACTTTACATCTTCAAGGAAAGCATCGAGCTCATCAGCAAGCAGGTGACCGAGCTCTGCAAACAAAACAACATCGAGGTGGATATGTTTCACAAGCACAACAGGCAGGTGGGCAGGCAGATACGAAGGCAGGCAGGCAAGAAGGCAGGCAAGCATGCAGGCAAGCAAGCAGGCAGGCAAGCAAGCAAGTAGACAGGCAAGCAGACAAGCAAGCAGACAGGCAAGCAAGCATGCAGGCAAGCAAGCAGGCAGGCAAGCAAGCAAGTACACAGGCAAGCAGACAGGCAAGCAGACAAGCAAGCAGACAGGCAAGCAAGCAGGCAGGCAAGCAAGCAAGTAGACAGGCAAGCAGACAGGCAAGCAGACAGGCAAGCAGACAGGCAAGCAAGCAGGCAGGCAAGCAAGCAGGCAGACAAGCAAGCAAGCAGGCAGACAAGCAAGCAAGAAGACAGGCAAGCAGACAGGCAAGAAGGCAGGCAGACAAGCAAGCAAGAAGACAGGCAAGCAGACAGGCAAGAAGGCAGGCAGGCAAGCAAGCAGGCAGGCAGGCGTACAGACAGGCAGGCAGGCGTACAGACAGGCAGGCAGGCATGCAGGCAGGCATGCAGACAGGCAGACGGAGAGTTGGGGTGCAACTAAAGCAAGTGAAGCACAATGTAAGGGACCAGACTACACTGAAAAACAATGCTAAAGCAAGTCTGGGACCACGGTATTCAAGTAATGCCATTGCGCTAGCCTGTGATGATACACTTTAGTGAGCACCACTCACTGAAATCAAAATTCAGATGCAGACAAGTTTTAAAAGGCTTGCAATCAGAGTAGCTTGCCAACCAAAGGAGTTGAAATTGAGGAATGCAAGGACAGTTCATGAAATAATAAAATTACAGTGAGCAATGAGCCTGTGTGTGAAAATAACCTCATGTAATGACTCATTTGGGTGCATTTCAGTCTTTTTATGGCCTTGTACAAATCCCTGCATCAGGTTCAAGACCTTGCAATCTGAGGTCGTGGTTTGTTGCTGAATCTAGAAGGTTTGCTATGAAGGACAGAATAGCCGAGTCTTCATAGATAAAGTTCTGAAAGTTTGCATAATGGAGTTTAATGTGGAAAGTTTGCACTGACACAATTTCAGTAATCTCTTTGGAGATTGAGCATGGCTCCGAAAAGAGCCAGTAACTCAACGTTCAGGTCAGCATGCACTCTGCCCAGCCTACTGACTACAGGCAGAGTGCGCACTGCCCGAAATGTTGACTCACCAGGGCCCAATTTCATAGAGCCACTTAAAGCCCCTACACAACATTGGTAAGATCAAACAACAGAAATGTTCACAGATTTACACGAAACTTATACAGTTTGAAGATGGTTATAGTAGAAACATCTCACTGAAATATTTCTGCCTAAAATTTTGTTTTTGGGGAGAAATGAGTAAAAGAAATAGTTTACGTCTCACCAAGATCTAAACTATTTTTCGGAACAGTACGGCGTTGAATGCTGCATTTTTGCAAAACAAATGAAGCGGATTTCACAATTTTCTTGAGACTTGGTTGGTGGATTGAGCTGAAATTTTTGCAGGTGTGCTATTTCATGCATATGTTGGATCAGACAACATATGGATGCTATTCTTTGACCTCAACCAATGTTGTGTAGGGGCTTAAAGCGTGAAAATCTGCTAAGCTTGAAAACTCTCCCTCGTGTAAACAAGATTACAAAACACACTGTGAAGTAATGTCAACTATTCTTCACTTGTAATCCACTATTTTGGGGGTTAAGAACGAAGCAAAAGAGAAGTTGGAGTTGGCAAGGTGATCCTATGATTCATGACTTTTTGTGCTTTTGCAAATTTTGATGTTGAAGCAGCTCTATGAAATTGGCCCCCAGGTGTGTCCAGAGCTACACTCCATCTTGAATGAGATTACCTTTACTTGGTGTCAGCGCAAACCTTCTCTGCATTAAAGAGTGTTCACCTAGGAGTATAAACTGAGGTCCAAAGCTCGCTCTTTTTGAATTTGTTCAAAAGTTCCCGGTCACTGTGAAGCTTTTCCTTTGAGTGATATACACAAATGTTGCAAACTCCATACTGACTGAAATTACCAAAATGCAAATCTCAAAATTTAGTGGGCCTGACGTTTCGATCCTAGCAGGACCTTTCTCAAAGGCAGTGACCAGTTTTTCCTTTATTTGTTTGACTGTAAATTTAAAACAAAAGTTGCCTCCAGTTAGTGTGATCCCCGAGCTAATGTAGCCAGGTTAACAACAATTGGTCGTTTGCATCTGAATGAAAGCAGGGGGGGGGGGCAATGTACGGCAATTAATGGTTCCCGGTAAATGCTTCTGACTGGCGCCCCCACGCCGGCAAAGACTAGTTGACTATTTGGTATGGCCACCATCTACATGTAAGGGCTAAGGGCTGGATAGCTCAGATGGTTACAGCGCTGGTACGCAAAACCAGAGGTCTCGGATTCAAGTCCCGGTGAAGTCAAAGTTTTCTTTGCCATTTTTTTTTTTTCAATTCGTTCAAGAGTTCACAGTCAGTTTTTTTCTGTTTGTTGTTGGACTTCTTCGTACCTGGCAGATTACGACAGGAGAGAGAAATAAATCCCAAGCCGATTACCCGAACCTAAGCCTTCATTTCGTAAAGGGACCTAAGACAAGTAAGCTCACAGCATGCATGCACACGCAAAGCCTGACAAAGTGTGCCGGTACTTCCAAAACAAGAAAATCAAGGGAACAAAACATACCGGTTGGTATTGAATGCACATCTACTGATGCACCAGCAGACATAAATAACCTTTTGACAGATTGACAACAGAGAGCATCCAAGTGTGAAATTTCAAAAACCACGGGGCAAAACTATAAGGCACCCACGCAGCATAGCGGCATAAACCATGGGCAAGGTTGAGCATGAGTCACGTCACACGTATGCAAGCGCATGCTTCGATGGGTCCCCCGTGGCATTACAGCATCCATGGCATTTTGATAGGCGCTGTCTGTCTGTGGGTTACATATACCTGCGAAGCACCCTCACTACTGAACATTTAAACAGCCCCCTATGCAAGTATGCTCAACAAGAAACACGTAAGACCAACTCCAGACAACAACTGGCAGTTTATGGGCTGTGGGGAGGAAGGGGGAGGGAGGGGATGTGACAGAGGGCCACTCACCCGCCTCTAAGGCGGTGTCATCCTCCGTCTCCTTGATAGGGACCTTTGGGGCGTCCTCTAGTGTGTCGCCGTCATGTTCGTCGCCCTTGGCTGCCCCTGCAGGTGGCGTCCTCTCTCCCAGGGGTGCGGTCGAGTTCTCGCTCATAGTACTTGGTGGGGAAAATGCAGACAGCAATCAATGTAATGATTTGGGTTTTTGCTTCTTCTTTTCTTCTATAGCATATGCAACATAGACGGGTATGTCACAAGATGACAGGACTGGGGAAGACGATCCTGCAGGGCACTGTGTGCAAGGAGGGGGAAAGAAGAGGCAGACAGAAAGAGAGATGGGAGGACAACGTCACAGAGCGGACAGGGCTCAGTCTGAGTGAAGCCCTTCGGAAAGCAGAAAACAGAGAAGTGGTAGACAGAGTTCTAGTGGCGCCCCAACAGTCTACCAGTGACAAGTGAAGACGCAACATTTGGTCAAATCTACTTGATAGAAGGGTTGACAAAAAAATTTTGGATTTTGTTTTACCTGAATGTTTTCTTCAGTGCTGCCATCTCCGTCTCGTGTTTCTCTTGAGTACCTGAAGCAAAGCCAGCAAGTGAAGTCAATTGCTGATGACAGAAGTCTTGTCACATTTGAATGGCATTTTTGCCATGACCTTCTCATTCACTGACAGTTCTAGCCCTGCTCATTTGAGGTCTAAGGTGAAACAGAGCTGCGTGAGCATTGACGCCCAGGATGGGACCATCTGGCTGGCCTTTCTCTGGCCATAGAGGGCGCCCTGCTCCAACAGTATTACCTACATTTAGGTCTACACTTGTGTCATTTTTCACTTCTGCTCTGCTAAGTACACCCTCACTTTTTACTTCATCCATCCACAGGATCCTCACTATCTTCTTAAGAAACCATACTTCATCATAGCTCTCCAGACACTTCTTTATGTGGCATGTTATCAGCCATGCTCCACCACCATGCATCAACACAGGGTAGACATAACAGTTCAGGATACAAATTCTGGCCTTCATGTTCATTGTACACTTTTTCTTGAACTCCCTTTCTCCTTCAAAACTAAGCAATCTTGGAAAGAAAAGAGGGAAGTTCACCGAACTGAGTTACAGTTACATATATCCCCCCGTCCCTCCCGCTATCTGTCTTACTGGTTAATTTCTTCTGCAGGACTGTGTTCAACGCCTGTAGCCTCCGCAACTCCCCCTGCACTTCGCTGTCCGAGTCGGCCGCAACCTCGGCCGAACTCTGACCCGACTGAAGCCGGCTGACCTCCTTCTCCAGCTCCTCATTGCTTGTACAGAGCTGACAGGGGGGGGGGGAACCAATAGGTTAACAGGCATTTCCTTGATAAAAGAATGCCACAATATCTACAGAGCCCAAGCCAATGGTGGAATTTGAGATGCCACCATAGTGGCCAAAAACCAATAGGTTAACAGGCATTTCCTTGATAAAAGAGTGCCACAATATCCACAGAGCCCAAGCCAATGGTGGAGTTTGACATGCCACCATAGTGGCCAAAAACCAATAGGTTAACAGGCATTTCCTTGATAAAAGAATGCCACAATATCTACAGAGCCCAAGCCAATGGTGGAGTTTGAGATGCCACCATAGTGGCCAAAAGCCAATAGGTTAACAGGCATTTCCTTGATAAAAGAGTGCCACAATATCTACAGAGCCCAAGTCAATGGTGGAGTTTGAGATGCCACCATAGGGGCCAAATGCATAACTAAACCACAGTGACTTGGCATAATAAAAGTGACTCGTCAAATTCTCCTCCCGATCTTCAATACAGACAAATGTGCACTACGGTTCCATCCACTCTTCCCATATCCAATCTGTGTTCTATAAAGTACCAGCCTGGCTCATCCATACTCAACCAAAGTCATTTTACTTGTCAGATTATCAGAGGCCACCTCAGGCCACCTCAGACTCAGACTCAAAACTACAGACTCGGACTTTGACTTGGCGTCCGTGACTTGTGATTCGACCCCCCCCCCCAAAAAAAAAAAAAAAAAAAAAAAATAGCAACAAAATTTGTTCTTGTGATGAACTGATCTTGCATGCTATTAAGATGCAATTGCGGTCTTCTATTGGGATGTCATAGTACATGGGTTGATAAGATGTTTTTTCTCTCAACAGTTTACTTGACACAGTTGTTTCTGACTGGCGCCCCCCACCCCTGCAAAGAATAGTTGACTAATTGGGAGGCCATCATCTAAGGGCTAGATAGCTCAGATGGAAGAACACTGGTACTTTAGTCCAGAGGTCTCGGGTTCAAGTCCCGGTCCAGTCAAAGTTTTCTTTGTCAATTTTTCAAATAGTTCAGATACTGTGCAAGTATGACAAATACCGGTAGGCAAATTGGTAGAAATTTTGATTCAAGGAAATTTTTCAGAAATTGCTTTTAATACAGCATTAAATCTAAAGGTGACTTATTACTCGGAATCAGACTCAACCATTGTCACTCTTGACTTGGAGTTGGACTCAAGAGATGCGGGTCCAAGCTGGATGACTCCGACCCGGTCTCAAATTTGAGAGGCCTGACTCGGACTCGGACTTGGAGTCAAGACTCGCCACTTTATAGCGCCTGGAGCCCATCTCTGCCCTTACCTTGGAGAGTTCCTCCATCAGAGTGGAGTTCTGCAGGCGGAAGTCTTCCTCCTGGCTGTGCAGCTTCTGTTGCACCATCTCCAGCTCAGACAGCAGAGCCTCCACATCCTGGGGAGGGAGGGTGGAAAGAGCATCAACAAGCACGCCTCCAACCCGCCAAAGACTGGTCGACTATTTGGGAAGGCCATCATCTAAGGGCTGGATAGTTCTGAAGGTAAGAGTTCTGAGGTCTCGGGGTTCAAGTCCCAGTCAAAGTTGCTTTTAAAGATTTCCCACCTTGAAAAGAGACTAGTCTCCAGTCAAAGTGCGTCAAGTACTTGCGTCAAGTACTTGATGCATTGATCGGACACACAGTACACATAGTTGTGATACGCTCCACTGCACTACTATAATGGGTTTTTTCAGGTAGATAATCCTTTGACAAAAGCCACACAGATGTCTAATTTGTGCCATATATTGACATACTATCATTCCTGATTGTTTAGTGAATAAATGGCTTATAATAAAAAAAAATAATGCGTCAGTCACGGGCACTGAAAAGTGGCCCTATGAATTGATTTTTTAACTTGAATTTAACTGCGCTTCACGTATCATTTGATGGTTAATGGAGCTTTGCCTGACAAGCTGGTAACCCAATTTTCATCAATCAAGATTAGCCGCACTCAAGCAGATTTTGGCACTTACGCGGCTCTGTGAAGTTGGCACCAGGTCTAGTCACGGCAGAATCTTGTTCGACCTGGGTTCGATTTCATAGAGCCCCTTCAGCAGCCAGATCTGCTCAAACATGGAACGCCTTGCCTAATGAAAAGAGGTTGCCAGCCATAGCTTCCCTTGCATTTCATGCTGAGGCTAAGCACCCAGTACTGAAATTCAAGTCAAATGCAAGAAGCAAGAGGAATAATTCTCATGCTGACTAGGCTTTCATGTGCAAGCAACTGTACCACATTGGGACCCAAATCACTTTCATTAGACCTGTGCTTGGCAAGGTTTGTATATTAACCAAGACTAATGATGCTACAGGCCCAAATAAACCAAAGCTCTGTTTCATTTTGGCGTGGCGCAAACAGGCAATGTTTCACTTTCACATAGAAGCTTTGTAAGAAGCCCCGGAAGACCTGACATTTAATACCACAGGATCGCAGGTGACATTCTTATACATACCTTGGCTTTCTTACTCTTGCTGATGGTCTGAAAAATAATCATAACAGATGGAAAAGTGATTAATTGAACCAAAAACATGACTGAAACCAGACCTCTGACCACCAGACTACATTGAATTTTTTATCGACAAGGGTTGGTTTGAATATCTTCAAGGAAATAATCCCATTTGACTTTTTTTTTTTACGAACATCGCACAAACACAAGGAAAAGAACCAGGAGCATAATAGATGAGGAGGAACACAGATGGTTTTATGTTTCGTTTGAATTTAGACAAGTTATAAGAAAGGGGGAAACAGGTTACAGGTAGAGAATTCCATAGTGCAGCAGTGCGCGGGAAGAAGCTAGATGCTAGAAGACTGTTACGATTAGATTGCCAGAATGGCTGTTGTTGAGAGAATTTAAATCTACAACAACAGGACTGGCCTGAGGTTTCAATCTTTACTGGCAGGACCTTTCGTGAAAGGCAGAGAAAGGTACAGCTAAGACCGAAAAATCAGGCCCACTACTCTTTTGCGGAACCATTATCATTCAAACAGAAGTCAGTCTCCTGACAATGGTTTTGCGGTGACACCATGTACATGTGCATCATCTTTTAACAGAAGGAGTATGGCTCTGAAAAGAGCTGATAATTCAACATTTCAGGCTGCGTGTACTCTGCCAGACGACGGGTACACACTGCCTAAAACGTTGAGTTACTGGCTCTTTTCAGAGCCAAGCTCCTCTCTCAAAAGAGATAACCTCTACGGCGTCACCGCAAAACGTTTCTGCTTTGTGCTTTCCGCCAAGCAAACCATCAAATTGCATCTAGCAGACGGCAGTCAGGAAGACTGGGTGCCATTCCGAGGATCAGGTCCGGACACATACCTTATTCGCCTTCAGTAGCTCCTTCTCATAGTTGGCGGAGGTGGCCTGGAGGGTTGACAGCTCTGCAGAGGAAAGGGCAAATTGGTGGATACTGGATATTAGTTTCAGCCGTGGATCTATTTCAATCTGTCTTTGAGAAAGACTCTGCTAGGATCAAAACTTCAGCCTCCCTTCTTAACTTTTTTTTTTTGGGGGGGGAGAAATTTTTTACAACATTTCAATCCTAGCAGGACATTTCCCGAAGACAGAAAGGTCCTGCTAGGATTGAAATGTCAGGTCCTCCTAATTTTTGATATTTGCCTTTCGATCAGTGTAGTCAGTAAGCAGTTTGCAACATTTTTGCATATATATATATTACTATAGATTTTCAAAAATTGAATCTTCAATCAACCAAGGACAGGAGAAACTGACTAAGAAATGTTTAAACAAAGTGGACCAGGACTTAAACACGAGAGGACAGGATATCTGACTATTTGGGAAGGCTGCCAAATAAGGGCTGGATAACTCGGGTAGTGATTGAATGCTTTGCACCTCCCGCACAGGACACACACTGTATACCACAATTTACCAGTGTCCACAGGGGTGTAGGCTCACATACCACAGGACACCACAAAAACCCCGCTGTGGAATGTCCTGGTGCATGGCCCTTATCCTCCCACAGGAAAAACCATGTGTGGTTAATTGTGATTTCAATGCCGGTTAGAGTTAAGCCAGAGGTCTCGGGTTCAAGTCCCGGTGCAGTCAAGTTTTTGTTGCCATTTTTCAAATTGTTTGATAATTGTCAAAACCACGAAGGGAAATTCAAACCCTGGACTTCAAACCCTGCTTTCCAGTGCAGACATTTTAAACACTTGACCATCAAACAAGCTGAGGTTGTGTGGTCAGATTTGAATAGATTAGATACAGATGGCAACTGCATTTAGATTTATGATTTTTGGGGTCAGAAATTGGAAGGAAAAAAAGGTCATAAAATGAACGCATTCCATACCGTTTCCAAGCTTCCTGCATTTGTCAGTCAGCTGGTAGTTGGATGTTCTCAGCTCCAGCAGTTGGTTCTGTAAATTGAATGGCACCATACAGAGTTTAAGAATTCGTATTTCAGTATCATGAAACTAAGTCAAGAAAGATTCTATCTATCAATAATTATATAAAATAATTTGACGGTCCAGTCAAACTTTTCTTTGCCAATTTTTTAAAAGTTCCCAGTCATTTTCCTTGGTTTGTTAGACTTGAATTGAAAAAGCTTACAACAATAAGTTGTTTGCATCTGAATGAATGAAAGCAGGGGTGTGATCTCTGGAGATGTACAGCAGTTAATGGTTAAATTGCCTCTGACTGGCACCCCCACCCCGGCAAAAAAATTATTATTTGACAGCTTGGGACAGGTTTTCATTGAGGGATTGGCAATCATTAATTTAATAAAAGATAATTCTTAAAATTTAGTGGGCCTGACGTTTCGATCCTAGCAGGACCTTTCTCAAAGGCAGAGTGACAAGCATAAGATAATTCTGGATTTTTCACCAAATCGTTTTTACTGTCTTTGTTTGATAAAATTTTAGTGGAAAAGCATGCTACTGCTAGCAGAATACACTAGTAGTACTACTGGTACTGTGGTAGTAGTACAAGTACAACCAAGGACCTCCTCCAGTCCTTGCTCCATGCTATTTTGCACGCAGTGTACAGTACATGATGTACTGTGTGTCATTGACTAGTGAGTAGTGTATTATTTTTGTCGGTAGTGCAGACCCGCATTAAACCACCGCCTATATTTATCGATAAAATAAAGCCCATTTTCGAGAAGATGCGACTCCGAGACCAAGCATGTAATTTACAACCGATAGAAGTGATTGATGAAGTCATTACGAGAACAAGACAAATCTGCTGTCACTTCAAAAAACTGAGACTTACCTGCATTCGCTGAAACTCTTCATCAGACAAGGACTGCGCCATGTTGGATTGCTGTTGCTTTAAAGATTTCACTTTAGACCGGTCATTTGGGGACATACCTAATTTTCATCCGCTTGACCATATTGTCAAAAATAATCAACCCGAGCATCAAGAAAGGCTATATTTAAGAATATCCTATTCATTTTCGGATGATTTTCCATGACCGCACCGGAGTTCAATTGAGGGGATTCGATATCACAAACTGCACGTTGCAAATTTAGAAACGATCGTGATTTTCATCTTTCCTGATTTGGGTTACGTCTGCTCCGTTATTGAATTATTGCTAGAGTAGTAACTAAGTACTGCAGACAGAAAGAAAAATTAGGAGGGAAATTAAACACCATGATAGATTTTCTAGACAATGAAATTGTTTATTTTTAATAGCTTAATGGGTTTGTTTAACCCTTAGATGTGCTGATACAGTGTCACAGTGTTACCGTAAGCAGCGCTGTTATTTTGATATGAATGGTAAACACTGCACCAATCTGGGTAAACTGGGCGTCAACATTGATACTGTGGAGTGTGGATGAATAACAACATAAGTTCTTGGCTGTCTGGCAATGATCACTTTCATTCAGAAATGAAAACCCTTATCCGACGCGTCTTCTTCTTATGCGAGTCTACCCATGGTCTAGCAAAAGTCGTGGGCTTGTGTATTTTGGCGCATTTTGTTGTCGATGTCCTAACTACATGATATAATCTTAAAATTTAGTGGGCCTGACGTTTCGATCCTAGCAGGACCTTTCTCAAAGGCAGAGTGACAAGGACAAAACAGATACATGTACATGGAGGAAGGGGGGGGGGGGAGAGTGAATAGGACACGGATGAGAAACAAAGGACAAAGAGTGAAGCTGGTAGGGAGAGATCAAAGGGAAGGGCAAGGGGTAGGGTAGGGATTAGTGAGAGGAGCTGCATGGTGTTAGTCATTACCCTCCTGGATGATATAATATTATGTATGTACTGTACATGGATATGTACTGTACGTATGATACAGGTATAATATGTTTTCACATGGTTTTCACCTGCCCCGCCTCCTTGCAAGGCCACGACCATAGTATAGCGCTGCTACTATCTTTGGCCACGACTCCGATGGACACAAGATATTAGCCCGCGAGGCGGTTCGGGTAGCACCGCGTTTCGTCGGGTGACGCAATCGGCGGAACAAATAGCGTACCGGTATATGCAACCGAAATTATTTATATTCACATCAACCCCCCCCCCCCTCCCCCCAAAAAAGAAAAGAAAAAAAGGGAGAACAGAAAATATCACCCAAAAAACCAAACAAATAAACCATCAAATGAAAATTGACTGGGCACTTTTGAATCAATTGACAATTTGGCTCAAAGTGGTATATTAATGCAGAGGTCTCGGGTTCAAGTACCGGTCCAGTCAAAGTTTTCATTGCCAATTTTTAATTTCAAAGAAAAGAGAAAAGAAAGAAAGGGAGAACAGAAAGGAACACCCAAATAACAAAAAAAAAACTGACTGGGAACTTTTGAAGAAATTGAAGTACTGGTCCAGTCAAAGTTTTTTTTTGTAATTTTTCAATAAAAAAGATAAAAATGTTCAAACAAATTATACTGACTGGCAAAGTTAAAAATTATGTAGCAGCATTCTTACCACCTGTGAGCTACCCAGCCCTCAGATGGTAGCCATTCCAAAATAGTCGACTATCCTTGCAGGGGTGCGAGGCACCATTTAATGTGCAGTCTGAAGCATTTACTAACCCTAAATTGTCATATATCTCACTTCAGGGATCACCACCAACCTTTTCATCCAGATGCAAACAATAACAATATTGTCAGTTGCAACACACCGACAAACTCCACCTCAATTTAATGAACTGAAGGTCATTTGGGTTGCTGGGCCCTATCCTTTTAAATATGGAAATTTAAACACAAACATGTGAGAAAACAGATTGAGACAACCGATGACTGAACTATGACAAAATATGACAATGTTTGCATAATCCAGCATTTTATATCAAATCACATTAGATTTTATTCAATCTGACAACCTCCTCCCATTACTGTTAATGCATTAAACCTTTTTTAAAGGACCCATCGAATAATCATAGGCAAAAAATAGGCACAGAATATGTAAACATTCATAAACAAAGTAACAATGAGAGGTTCATATAGATGTATGTACCCGGTATTCACCCCACCCAGGTTACACACTAAATCAAGAACTACATGTAACCAATACAAATAACCAAAATCACACCCAAGTTTCTCATACGAGTGACCTATGCTTTTTACTGTTTATTTACTCCAAGTTGAGCTTGATCTGGGCCTCAATAAATGTTAGGACTGATTGGCCCTCTGTCCAGTCCACCAACAGCTGGGGCTAATTTCACAGAGCCGCTAATTAAGCACCAAAATTTGCTGAAGCACAAGAAGTCAGGGTTCATAGAATCACCGTGCCAGTTGCCCAAACTTTACTGTTGTTTCATGCTAAGTAAATAACAGGGGAATACAAGTCCAAGGACTAAAATTCTTCCTTGGCTATAAAATCGAGACTGCTAGCCATAATTTATTTCACATGATGCTTACTGTGTTTGACTTGTACATGTGTCAGGTGCTCATCAAACAAATACAAGAGGAACTTTGACTGCCAAACTGATTTGATTGAGGAAGCCTTTCATAATTATGCTTGACTCCTTTGTGCCGCAGTCATTCAAATTCGGAGAGCCAGTGGTGCTACTAGCCCTCAAAATCCAGGCACCACTCTTGTCTTGCCTA
Organism: Luidia sarsii; assembly: GCA_949987565.1. Classification (NCBI taxonomy): domain Eukaryota; kingdom Metazoa; phylum Echinodermata; class Asteroidea; order Paxillosida; family Luidiidae; genus Luidia; species Luidia sarsii. The sequence goes on along the minus strand of OX465103.1, from coordinate 25,547,723 downwards.
TGTTGCGGTCAATGGGACTGAAAAGTAGCCCAGTGCGAAGTGGCTATGCAAACTAATTGGTCCCAGGAGTTGTTATCGCCTGCCAGTCAAGAGTGGCGTCAAATTTCACCCGGCCACATGAACAACAGCACATGGTCCACAACTGTGTTGTGAATATGCTGGTGGTCTACCTTACAGTGAACGGACTGCATTCCCCACTTGATGACCAGCTATTGTCCGAGGTCGTGCCATGGCTTCCAGTTTACATACCCGGTACATGAAGTAGGTAGCTTCTGCAATCAATCATGGATATCTTGTGGGTTTTTTTGGAAGTAGAAAGCATCAGTCAGAGGCTTGAATCCCGCCCCCGGACTGATGTACCATTTTTCAAGCCGGCATCTGGGCAAAGAACCAAGCATGCTGTGCTTGTTACAAGTCAAGCAGGCAATCGAGCAAAGCACTAAACAAACGTTACTCATCTCATTACACATGGAGTAGAGCAAACCCTCTTTGATTTACAGTTCTATTATTCAACCTAGACGGGATATTTTTGTTGCTTTTTTGTTGTTGTTTTTTTTAAAGAAGAAAACAAGAGTTGATATTACGGATAAATTGGGAAGGACTCGACAGCTATGCTCTCTATGGAACACTCGTCGGTCCCGCGCCGGATTCGGAAGAACCCGTTCTCGCCCCAGCCCTCGCCCCAGCTGTTCTTGATGATCCAAAACTTCTCCCCAGTCGCGGAGTCGGCGCCGTACCCAACGGCCAGCACGGCGTGGTTGGTCAGCCGGAAGGGGTCAAACCCGGGGCCAGGGTCGGCGACCGAGGCCACGTGGTGGTAGATCCCGCCCCTGTAGGCCTCAAAGTCGCGGTAGACCTCAAAGGAGACGGCCAGGGGTCCGTTCTTCACCAGCTGGATGCGCATCAGCTCCTCGTTGCAGCCACCGTAGAAGCCGCCAACGTAGCTGTAGCCGGTGGCGTAGATGCGCTCGCAGCCGCTGGCCTTGCAGGGGCCGTCCTTGCCCATGTAGGGGAAGCAGGACTCCTCCACCACGCCAAAGTCCTCGGCGTACTTGCCGGCGATCAGATACGGGAAGCCGCCCTCGCAACCTGTCGACAGGCAGAGGGGAGAGGGGACGGCCAAACAGAATTCATCCCTGAGTTCCACGCACCGTGCGCCAAAAGGTGATGGATTGAGTGATTGACGGACTCAATTGACCATCTGAATGACTGACCGATGGACATACTAATTGACTGACTGATTGACAAACAAACAAACTGACCAACCGAGTGACCCCAAAAATATGGACCAGCCGAGTGATCGACAAATGAACTGAACAGATTGACTGACCAATTCAATAATGTACGGACGGATGGACAGACAGAAGGACCTACTGCAAAACCAAACAATTGATAAACCTACAGAGTACATACAGACTGACAGACAGACCAACTAATGGACAGATGGACCAACGGACGGACTGACCGCCCAACCAACACACTGACAGACCAACAGACTGACAGACAAACCTAATGACCAACCAACCAACCGACAGTCCTACCCATGGCCGGATGGACAAATTAACTGAGGGGTGGACACACAAATTGACACACCCTGTAACAACTGACTGACCCACCGACCGACCACTCAACTGACTAACCCACTCAGTAAAGCTACCTGTGCATGTAACTGACCTTGGGAGTACTTGCTGCAGGACACCACGTCCTGTGTGGACAGGACAGGCGTCTTGCTGTTGTTGGTCATGATGCGCAGTCGCGCCTCCAGCATGCCCATTGAGCCAAAGGCGTAGCAGCTGCCGCACTGGCCCTGGTTCCGCACCGGCGACACAAAGCTCTCGCCGTCCACGTCCCGCCAGTCGAAGGAGGCAGGCAGGCTGGCGGCCATCTTGCGGACGGCCTCGGTGACTGGTGCTGGGTGCGGCTTCCTAATGAACAAAATACAGAATTTTCTGTTCGTAATAATTATAGAAGATGTGAAGGTTTCTATGGCGGAAATCACAAAGTGGACAGTTTGTGATGACACCATGCAAGTCATCTCTTCTCAAGAGTGTGAAGTATGGCTCTGAGCCGGTAACTTGTCTTAAGAGTGGCACTCCATCTCGATAAAGAAATAACTCAATCTGTATGAAAAAAGTTTTAAAGAGCTGTATCCATTTTTGGGTGATCAATAAACTGCTGTTTAAAACTGCTCATTGACTTAAACTGACCTAAACATCAAACGTTTTAGAGGGCCAAGCATTTTCATCCAAGCAGGACCTTTCCCTGGCTTTGAGAAAGATCTTGCTTAAAGTCAAAAATCCCTCTAAAAGCCTTGAAAATTGTGGATTGGGTTGGGAAGTTTAGGAATGTGACCAGACGAAAACAGTTCACAAATTTTTGGGAAGTCTATCAAAGGAAGTATCCCAAACTGATTTCGAGTTTCACTGTGCTAGCCGCAAGAGCCAAGTGCCTCCAAGACTAGAGACACAGGGTGACTGAAAATGCCCAAGCTGACAGTCCATATCGAAAGAAGCAAAGGCGTCAGTGTGCCAAACTCAATAATCCGCTCCAGCTCCATTCACACAGTCATGAGACCATTATCCCTGAAAGCCATGGGTACAGATATTAGCCTGTACGGTAACAGGCTATAGTCTGGTGCTGGTCAACTTGAAGCGAGCTTGAAAAAATATGATATGACAAAATTTAGATGATATGACAAAATTCAGATCTCTATCTATGTGGTGAAATCTAGAAATCGTCGCCATGCCATCAAAGACTGTGATGTGACAGGAGTGTGTCCAGTCTAGTGACTAGCTACCTCATTGATTGCCAGATTTGAGAGTCTTCTGTAATGTGGTTTACATACGGATTCATTGTGGGTCCCAAAAACTTTAGATAGCCCAATGTTGTTGTTGTAAAACAATCCGAACTTGTCGACTTGTCCCACTCAAGGAGTAGAAGGTGGGGTGTACACTCACATGCCGAGCATTGTCCTGTATGTATATTCTGGAGGGACCACAATTATTAGGAATACAAACTTGTAAGGGAAGATTCCTGAGGTTTCCATTGAGATTCATGAAAAACGGATGAGGCTTGCTGGGCATTGTTTAAGGCAACCCGAAATCCCACTCATTCTTTGGCAACCATCTCAAGGAAATGCTAGAAAGTGTGGTACAATGTAGGTGTGGTATCACCTATACAGATATGCTGAGAGAGGGTATCTTGAACAGGGTAGTGTGGAGACAGTATTTTAGTATAGCCCAAGAAAGCATTGGGTGGATGTTCCTCAAATTAGTAGCAGCAGTAGTACCCAGGGCATGAGCTGATTTCAAAGTTTGGAGGATTGTACTCACGCTGCCATAACGGATGCCCGGCCCCCTCGCCGACGAATCATCTCCTCAATAGTCATCTTCTCGTACTCTGGATATGCCCCTGCCTTCCAGGAGCTTTGAGCTGAGTTGATTTTGTTGATGAAGGTGTAGTCTGTCCTGTAGAGCTGACTGAACAGATCTCTGCAGTGCAAAGCACAGCCTCGCTTCAATTACCGTAATTCATTATCTTGTTGGCTGGCTGGTTGGTTGGATTAGGTAGGATTGTTTGTTTTGGGTTGGTTGAGGTGGGTTGGGATGGGTTGGGTTGGATTGGGTTGGGTTGGGTTGGGTTGGGTTGGGTTGGGTTGGGTTGGGTTGGGTTGGGTTGGGTTGGGTTGGATTGGGATGGGTTGGGTTGGGATGGGTTGGGATGGGTTGGCTGGATTGGGTTGGTTTAGATTGGGTTGGGTTGGGATGGGTTGGGATGGGTTGGGATGGGTTGGGTTGGGCTAGGTTGGGTTGTTGGGTTGTGTTGGGTTGTGTTGGGTTGGGTTGCGTTGGGTTTGATGGATTGGGTTGGGTTGGGTTGGGTTGGGTTTGATGGATTGGGTTGGGTTGGGTTAGGTTAGGTTGGGTTGAGTTTGGTTGGGTTGGGTTGGGTTGGGATGGGTTGGGATGGGTTGGGATGGGTTTGGTTGGGTTGGGTTGGTTTGGGTTGGGTTGGGTTGGGTTGCATTGGGTTTGATGGGTTGGGTTAGGTTGCGTTGCGTTGGGTTGGGCTAAGTTGGGTTGTTGGGTTGTCTTGGGTTGTGTTGGGTTGGGTTGGGTTGGGTTGCGTTGGGTTTGATGGATTGGGTTGGGTTGGGTTGGGTTGGGTTTGATGGATTGGGTTGGGTTGGGTTAGGTTGGGTTGGGTTGGGTTTGGTTGGGTTGGGTTGGGTTGGGTTGGGATGGGTTGGGATGGGTTGGGATGGGTTGGGATGGGTTTGGTTGGGTTTGGTTGGATTGAGTCAGGTTGGGTTGGATTGAGTGTGGTTGGATTGGGTTGAGTTGGGTTTAGGTTAGGTCGGTTGGGTTGTTTGTTCATTTAGTCATCTGTCTGTCCCTCAATTTGTTGGATTAATGGTTTATCCATTCATTACTTTTTGTAACAATTTGTCTGTCAGTTTGTTTGCCCATCCGTTTATCCGTCCATCTGTTCAGGTATTTGTATTTTCCAACTTTGACTGATGAGCCTAGCCTAGTTCAAAGAATCAGCATGCAATCATACTATGCACTACTTTGTGTAATAATACATGCACTAACAAGAAAGTACAGTGGAGAAAACCAACACTGAACAAAATGAATAACCGTTGAATAAATAATTGTTAAAATCAAGTTTTATCAATTCAATTGACAGAGTTCAAGGTATGCCTCTAAGGGAGAGATTTATATCGTTCTTATGCAAATTATGAATACAGTATATCTAAATTGTTAATATCTTTCTTGCGAGAGGGAATCTTTGTCAGAGCAGGAATGGCAGATAATCACTGGGTGAATGCACTGCATAGGGCTATGGATTCATTGAGCTGGGCATGTCTGCAAAGCTGGTTTGGAGGAGGAGGAGGAGGGGGAGGAGGGAGAGGAGGAGGAAGAGGAGGAGGAGAAGGAGGAGGAGGAGGAGGAGGAGGAGAAGGAGGAGGAAGAGGAGGAGGAGGAGGAGGAGGAGGAGGAGGAGGAGGAGGAGGAGGAGGAGGAGGAACTTACGCGGTTGGCTTTGGTTTGGTCATTTTCTTGCCAACGTAGCAGGCCCAGTCTTTTCCAACAACGTTGTGTGACCAGCCGGGCATTGTCTCACTGCATATACTCCTGAAGATATCAAAATAGATATAATAACGAGAGAGAGAGAGAGAGAGAGAGAGAGAGAGAGAGAGAGAGAGAGAGAGAGAGAGAGAGAGAGAGAGAGAGGAGGGGAAAAGAGAGAAGACAAACAGGCAGAGAGACAGAGAGATCGGAGAGAGCAAAGTGAAAGATAGAGAGGAAAAAGAGAAATGTAGATGTAAAGAGGGGAGAGAAAGAGAGACAAACAGACAGAAAGGGTAAAATTACAGACAGGAAGAAAGACAGAAAGGGAGGAAAAGAGGAGAGTCAGGACAGGACAGGGAGAGAGGAGGATAAAAGAGAAGAGAGGGGAGATTTGATATACAGTAATACTCAAACCTTTTCACTTTCTGCATACTGAAATCAAGGCTTAGTGTGGAGAAAACATTTACCAAATCTACTGAAACAAATCCATGGGAAAAGGTAGGAAAGGCTTGGTACAACTCAGTAGTGACATGTAAGAGGTGACCATTTTCCCACTTTCCTTGATTTGTTTGAAAATTAACCATTACCGTCTTACAAAAGAAAACGAATTTGTCAATCCTCATTCTGAAGCTTACCTGAAGGTGTCGCCCTCTTTGACGAACTTGGAGAAGGCAAAGTACTTCTTGAAGTTGATGACCACCTCAAAGCCCTGGTTGTAGACCAGCGTCCAGTGTCCCCTGTGGCCAGTGGTCAGATCGACGGCCACGTCGGGAAAAGTCAGGTCCAAGGTCACCGTGTGGTCAACCGGGCCTGAGGTCGGGATCGAGTGGATGTGGATTAGGACCAGGAGCAGGCGGATGGTCACTAGAAGTCATTTCACACTACACAGCTGTTTTGCGGAAAATGTCTTTCCCCCAGGGAATTTCCTGAGAATATCCAAATTTTGGAGAGGACCCTAGCCTTGTCTAGGGGCGGTACCTCCGGTACCGCACCGGGCAGAGATCAGGGCCAAATTTATGCAAACCATGGAACAACGGCACTACCACGCCAGATCCAATTGCTGTGCATCCCACACACAACAGTCTGTATGCGTTCATGTGTACGAGGGTGTATGCAGTCGTTCTGGTGTGCGCAAGAATGCCCTGTATTTCACTAGCAATGGTGTTGCTCAAAAGCACCATACAGTGTTTCTGAAGGTCGGATTTAGATTTCTATATCATCGGCCAACGCCTTGATCAAGGCTAGAGCAGGCCTGATATTTCTATACATGTGTACATTATTGGAAAAGGTCAAAAGATTGCCACAGTTTGTGTGTTAAATCATTAAAATATTCCAAAAAAGCAATACTGCGAAGGTTTTAGCTGAAATGGTAATATAAGAAAGTAGAAAAATGCAAAAAAAACATCACAGTTTACATGTACGTCCCGTGTAAAAAATAGTTTAAATATTATTCGCAAGTAATAAAATATTTGTCGAGGTTTGAGTGAATATAAATTTATCAAAAAGTACAGCATCCCAGTAAAATTTAAACATGAGGGTTAGGCCTATATCATGATCCATCTACAAACTGTGTAAATTAGAAGGAAATCTGTGGACATTGATGTTTTCCGATCTTCCCAATGTTGTAACTTGTATTGGGCCTTAAAATGAAAATCTTTCCTTTGATTTTGTTCTTGTAGTTGTAGTTGTACGACGAATCAAAATAAAACTTGTCAAGAAAGGAGTAAATACTATAAAAGGGTAGTCCCACTCCCACTCACTGGGCCACTAGCAGTAGGAGCTTCTCTAAGCGATTTTTGTAATTATCTGTCGCACTATACGACAGATAATCACAAAAATCGTTTAAGGGGAGCTCCTAGCGTCCACAGTATTCAGTAAGTGGTACCTCCATGGTGGGACTAATAAAATTAAAAGGGCTAGGTCTGCGACCCTCGGGCTCGGGAGGATGAGGATTATGGTTACCGCAACTACTGCAGCTACAGTACTCTCTCTGAGCACTGTCCAGCACTGCTGGTCCACAGAGAGAGAGAGAGAGAGAGAGAGAGAGAGAGAGAGAGAGAGAGAGAGAGAGAGAGAGAGAGAGAGAGAGAGAGAGAGAGAGAGAGAGAGAGAGAGAGTACCGAGAATCTATCTGGGCCCTCGACGGGGTCGAGTTCCATCTAGTTGCGGTAACCGTAACCCTCATCCTCCCGAGTTACGGTTACCGCAACTGAACTAAGTTCCATCAAGATCAAGGTCATAGGGCTCTTGAGCTCCATGATGATGATCAATTAAAAGGTCCTAGACTGAGTACGCTTTCTACCTGGTTCGGTACAGTTGAGGGAGCTGTCCTTCCCACCGCCGCTGACTTGGAAGGTCCACTGACCGACGACGTCGTCGTACGAGCAGTTGGCCGGAGTGTCGGCCGCCACCATGGCGGGCGACCAGACGGCGACACACGACACAGCGACGATGACGACAGCGGCAGAAATTTTAGCGATCGCCATGGCGCCGTCACCCACAGGAGGAAGTGGAACTCAAAAACTGTCTTACACAGTTACACTGACTTACAGTTACAGTTTTCAACTTGTAGTTTTACCGGAGAAGCGACAATACTATTACTAGGCAGCGCGTGATGAGGCGACTAAGTAATAGTACTCATATCATACTCGTCATAGTCATAATTACAGTCATATATAGTAATAAATACTCATAAAAAAGTCATATAACAATGCATGTGCACGTGATCGTGTAGTCAGATGCAATTGGTCACGTGCGTACTCTCGAGTCACCTGATTTTTGGTGGGGGCGGGGTGGGGGGGGGGTGAAGTTCAGTGGCACGAAAACGGACCGACGACTGTTGCGCGCTCATGATCCCGCGGATCGTCACCGTGCAGCTGCATCAGTCCGTGCACGTTGCCGATCGATGATTCAGCGATTCTTGGTTGGTAATTTCAATTAATAATTGTGAACTCGGCTGAAACGGAGATTATGCAGAATACCAGAAGCAGATCTTTTGGCCTCCTGCGCTGAATAGTGAATTGGCCGTTGCTTAATTGATTTCCAATACTCATAAAGTTATGGCAATTGGTATTTTATAGTTAGCGGCTGGTAGGCCTATTTTATAGTTAGCGGCTAGGCCTATTATTCCAAAGATGCATTTTGGCGGACATAGGCTGACCAAGGATTCAATTGTTCGTCATGTCACACGCATGAATTTCGGTATACAGCATAAAAACAACCCGTACAATATCATATAATATCAATAATAAGCAGTATACCCATTAGTCAATACAGTAGGCCTATACATACATCAATAAACAACTCCATTTACTAAAATTGAAACGTAGGCCTAATGGTAAAGACAATAAAAACCTGTTGTTTAGTACTGAATATACTATAATGATCATGGGTCAACATGTCCCAAACAGCCATCTAGTAAAATTAAAATTGGAAACTCAGTGCATGGACATAGGCCTATAGGTCTATGGCTTTTAGCAATAAATTGGTAAAGGAACTTGTTTGAACTTGTTTGTTTTACAAATTAAAGCCCCTGCACAGCATTGGTAAGATCGAAAAACATAAATGTTCACAGATTTACATGAAACTTATACAGTTTGAAGATGGTTAGAGTAGAAACCTCTCACTTAAATATTTCTGCCTAAAATGTTGTATTTTGGGAGAAATGAGAAAAAGAAATAGTTTACGTCTCACCGAGATGTAAACTATTTTTTGGAACAGTACGGCGTTAATTGAATGCTGCATTTTCGCGAAACAAATGAAGCGGTGTTCACGATTTTCTCGACACTCGGTTGGCCCCTATAATATTATATACACTTTGGGTCTGGATGACGCAGGGGCGTAGGCCTATAGCCTAATTGTCGGTAGTATTTTAGCCGAGCAGAATTATTGAACAGGTTCGCCAATTCTGCTCGTCTAATTGTTTTCAAACGCAACCTTCATCGCGTTGATAATAGTAGGGGCCTACGTTAAAAAAGGATGACTGTAAAAAAAAACTTGAGTAATGAGATTGTAAAATAATGTCCACTGTGGGTTTTTTGTTACGCTACTGCTCACGGAAGAGAAAGGGCGAGCGTCAACAGCATGCCACTTCGGAATCAAGGCCAAACAACTAATAAAGGAAACTGTTTTCGACAAAACTGAGAAGAAAAAGGCCGGCAAGAAATCTTTGACTCGACCAGGACGTACGTCAGCACGAGACCTCTGTACGTTTTTGCGTATACCAGCGCTTTAAATGGGGGCCTAGGCCTATACCAACTGAGCTATATCCACTATAATGACAAAGACAATTTCTTTGCCATTTTTCAGAAGTGTCTGAATCAAAGCGGATGAAGTTTTTGAATTATATAAATTGTATTATTCAAATCAAATCAATAAATAAATAATGGAAAATTCAATTGTCAATTAATTGTTCAAAAGTCCCCAACAGATTTCTCTATATTTAATTGATTTGAATTGCATCTGAATGGAAGCGGGGTGTGACCCCTGGAGATGTACGTCAACCCTGACTGGCACCCCACCCCGGTAAAGACTATAGGCCTATAAAGTTGACTATTTGGGAAGGACACAGACTAAGGGCTGGACAGCTCAGATGTGCCATTTTATTTATTTCAACGCTGCAAACTGCTCAGTGACTAAAATGAACAAATTCTCAAAAATGTATAGAGGGGCTGACGTTTCCTGCAGTACCTTTTTTTCTCTCTAAAAGGCATAGGCATAATGTCTTTGAGAAAGCTCCTCACGCTAAACTCGGATCGTCAGGCCCTCTATTTTTATTTTTAACATCCCAGCCACCAGCTTAACCGCCCGTATAAATATCGGTAACCGAGGCTGTCATGGGAAACGCTTCTAGATGTAGCAGTGTGGTTTTGTTTCAGCCTAATGGCAATACCCGGCCTCCGTAACTTACGCACCCCACGAAAAAGGATACTCAACTGAAATACATTAGGCCCCCCTATAGGCCTAGATCCGAATACTGTATGTTATTTTACTGTATATGAAACCAAATAATGTGACCCGGCACAGCATAATGAGAAATACCCCCCCCCCTTTTGAGATTTTGAGATTTTCTAATGATGTGAAAGAGTATACATTAGCTTTCAAATGATATCAAAATTATTTCCGTGTGAACTTTGTTGTAAATAGTACAAGGGGACTTCGCTCGTTCATTTTGTACCAAACACAATATAGCAGCGCCATTCTAACTCCTCGAAAGTGGCCATTCAAAAAGGCAGGAACTTTACATTTTCATGAAAACAGTATACACAGACACTCCCCCGAAATCCTCGTTTTTCAACATTAAGAGACGGATATCGGAAAAATTCTTTGAACATAATATCCTCCAATACATTAACTTTCTGAAAAATAAAAAATAAATAAATAGATTTTTGTTTTTATCGAATTGAGAAGATACTTTGACTTCAGGCGTTGTTTACTTGAAAAGTGTTTTGGTGGGATATTCCTCATGTCGCTGTGCCGGCCGGGTCACATAATATCTTTTGGCAAGTATTACATAAATTCTCGTCAGAAGCGTCGCAGCCTCATCACATTTACATGCAAAAGCAGACCGAGAAAGAGCACGTGGGTCGATACACGAAAAGAAAATGTCTATTCACATCAGTAGAATAATTTCAGTACACGAAGCATTGTTTGTAAACCAATTACACGTGATAAAAACCAGTGCGGAAAACATTACCAAATAATAGCTATGTGTGCTTTATTCATCAACCCAGGTAATACCATTTTTAGCCATAGGGGAAATGACAACAAAACATGCAAGAACACTGTTAATTTCACTCAATTCGGAGTCCAACAATATTCCTTCAATCAAATTAAAAGTGAAAATAGCTATCGTATGATTATTTCCCTTTATTGTGCTAAAACGTTATAGGCTATTTCAGTGCTTATTATTTTGATCACAGTTCAATAACACTTTTGCATAAGTTCCATTATTTTACGTGTAGACATTTCCACCTGTTTTATATTACTATTAGAAACGTATACATGCATATATTATAATTATCAAATAAAACCTAATAAATATGACTAATTTTCTGATGCACCCAGGCTGGGATTATTAAACGTATAACCAGAGACAGGCTTGTTCATTTCGGTCAATGATTCATTCACACGTTTATCGCTCTAACCTTCGTACGTCTGGAAATAATTCTGTTCTGTTCTGTTTGCATACTGAATACTGGTTCCAAATGACACCATGCATGTACATACATGTACATATGCAAGTTAGTATGGGGCTGAAAAATGCCGATAACTCAATGTTTCGTACAGATAGAGCATGGTATGGCATGGTACGCTCTACTGTATTGGTATATGCAGCCAAAGCTTTATATCATAGGTGCGTTTGATTACGTAGCTTTATCAGGCCTCAGTCAGCACCTAGTTGGTCTGACGTCATTACTCCCAAACTTACCCGAAGCGGAAGCAGGGTCACTTGGGGGTAACCCAGGTTTCACTATCCGGGGAAGCTCACTGAACGCATCTCCGTTCATCACCCGAAGAGCTCGAGCATGTTATACGCCAATCAGGACTGTACAGTTCATGACTGTTATCCATGTCCAACGTGGAATTGGGAACCATTCTTGACTGACAGGCGATGACGTCTCCCGAATAGGTCAGCTGTGGGAGAACTGGAGGAAGTGTGGGTGTGTGTGGGCTTACGTAAGGTGGGTTGTGGGGTACTGGAACAATGGGTGGGTACTCAGAACAATGGGCCCGCTCCTTGTGGGGTACATTGTTGGTACCCCATAAGGTTTTCACGAAACTAGTTATTTGGAATTAATTCAAAAAGGAGGAATTTCTGAGGTATGTTTATTAGTCGCAAACAGAACTATATTATATAAGGGACGTTCGCTAGAGATTTCATCCTAGGAAAGTGATTCTGGTTTGAAAGGGAGCGATTTGAATTAGGCCCTTCTGGGAGTATTTTTTTAGTACACGAGAACAAAGGAAATACCCCACAAGTATACGCGTGTGTGTGTGTGGGGGGGGGGGTTACATGCCATAGCATTCAATGAGGTCGAGCTCGACCTCAACTTGAAATGAAAGAAGTGTATAGTGGTGACGTGGCCCGTCCCTTCAGTGGCGTGTGACGTCATCAGGCATACTAGAAAATTCTTGACTCGGGCCGAAACGTCGTGTCATCATGAATATCCATAGCCACACTCGCTCATCAATCTAAACGGGCCTGTTATATAACGCATAACTGCATAACATTAATTGTTAGTTTTATAATATAATTATTCACAGAGCGCTGCATCACAAGGAATCACTCGTTCGGTTCGCAGCTCGTCAGGAGACATCTGGTGCTGACAAGAATGACTGCCATAGTGACGGCAAGACCGCCCAGAATCACAAAGACAAACTCGTACGCCCCCGTCACGTCATGAATCCAACCTGTCGAAGACAAGATACATAAATATATACACAGACCTACCCAAGAAATTAAAGAAAGAGAGAGAGAGAGAGACAGAGAGAAAATGTCCATTTACGGAGATTCAGTAGGCGTTGGTTAGGTCACACCTCCTTGGTTAGATGCCCTTTTGACTAAAGAGTAGGGTAGTAGGCCTAGCAGCGGGACTGAACTATTACAGAACTAGATTTCTACCGTTATGAAACGAAAGCTTGCTAAATGGTCGCCCAGAAAACGACCCCTCTCGTTCCCGGGAGAACACCTACCAGAGAGGAAACCGCCAATGACTTGTCCCCCGCCGTGCGAGAGGAAGAGCCAGCCGTACGCGGACGTGTGCCGATCACCGATTATCTCTCGCATCAGGACGAAGGACAAGGGATATATGGCCCCGATCGCTACTCCGGAGACGAATGCCAGGGCGGCCAGAGCGCCGTACGAGGACAGCGCCAGCGGGTTGGTCAGGTTGGCCGCGGCGAAGAGCAGCGTGGACGCGGCCATCAGCGTAGACGAGCGCATCAGCTGGCGGTCCACAATGCTGCCGTGGCCCAACCGCCCCACCAGCGCGCCCAGGCCGCCGAAGGTGGCCAGCAGGGCTGAGAGCGCGGCCCCGTAGCCCAGCTCCAGTCCCTGGGGGATGAGGAAGAGGTGCCAGCTGCTGTAGATGACGCCGTTCAGGACGTTCACCGCCTGGTAGACCACGAAAATGGGCTCGCCTAGGAGCCGGGTGTCGAACCGGTCCCGGAGCATCTCGGCCAGCCGCTGGGCGAGGCTCGGGCGATCTTCATCCGAGCCCAGCAGTCGATCCTTATCCGACATCGGCTTCGAAGTGGATCGGGAGCTGGCTCCATCGCTTAGTCTGGCGTACTTGGCCAGTTCAGTCCCAGGTAGGGGTCTGAGCATTGCCCCACAGGCGATGTAGTTGAGGGAGAACGCACCCACGAGGCCCAGGGCGCTCCGCCAGCCGTAGACGAACACCAGTCGGTCGACCAGCAGCGGTAGGACCATCATGCCCACCGTACCCCCAGCCAGGGACACGCCGTTGGCCGTGGCAAAGCTGTCCGGAAAGTAGTCCATGATGGACTTAACGGCGGCCACCTGAACCATAGCGAAGCCAATGCCTGCCAACAGAACATTATGATGCATCGTGAAATGAAAATCGCCGTATCTAAAATACTATAAAACTCTACTCGACTTATGATCTCCTACACCTTACTCTTCGACCTTTTCATTGTTTAATTAACAAAGAAGTCACCCCAATAATTATAACCGTACTCGACTTATCTCCTACACCTTGGTATTCTACCTTTTAATGAGATTGTACTTTGCGCTGGACACGTTACATAATCAACAAAGGAGTCACCCCATTATTATAACCAAACTGGAGGCCCGTCGTCCCCAGTGTATTTTTTTTCGGTTGTTAGTCTGTATCAGCTCTTTCGGGTGAGCGTGCAATCCAATGAGGGTTTGCACCACTCGATATGCAAATGACAAGCAAGAAGACACACGAAGACTTCCTGACTCACTCATGCTTGCCAGGCAGGCGGCCATCTCTGCCATTCCTGTTGAGAACGAGGCCACAAATAGGGAGACGCCAGCCAGTGCTCCACCCGTCATGGTTACCCTTCGAGCGTCCCATATCTTCAAGAGAGCCCCAATGAAAGGACCTGCCAACGAAACGAAGAAACGAAGAAACGAAGAAACGAAGAAACGAAGAAACGAAGAAACGAAGAAACAAAGAAACGGGGAAACGAAGCAACGAGGAAAGGAAGAAATGAAGAAAGGAAGAAAGGAAGAAAGGAAGAAATGAAGAAATGAAGAAACGAAGAAACGAAGAAACGAAGAAACGAAGAAACGAAGAAACGAAGAAACGAAGAAACGAAGAAACAAAGAAACGGGCAAACGAAGCAACGAGGAAAGGAAGAAATGAAGAAAGGAAGAAAGGAAGAAATGAAGAAAGGAAGAAAGGAAGAAAGGAAGAAAGGAAGAAAGGAAGAAAGGAAGAAATAAAGAAAGGAAAAAAGGAAGAAACGAAAAAAACCCCAAAAGAAACAAAGAAACAAAGGAAGAATTTTAAATTTCGCAAAAAAAACTTTATTTTCAAATGAGACAAACGAGGAAAAGAAAAGTCATTGCAAAAAAAGTAATTTCTTCGGAAGCCCAATCGGGCCAGGTTTTCTAACGACATTGTTTTGGGCGTAATACTATTGCGAAATAACGCAAACCATTGCGAAATAACGCAATACTATTGCGAAATAACGCAATACTATTGCGAAATAACGCAAACCATTGCGAAATAACGCAATACTATTGTGAAATAACGCAAACCATTGCCAAATAACGCAATACTATTGCGAAATAACGCAAACCATTGCGAAATAACGCAATACTATTGCGAAATAACGCAAACCATTGCGAAATAACGCAAACCATTGCGAAATAACGCAAACCATTGCGAAATAACGCAAAATAACGCAATACTATTACGAAATAACGCAATACTACTGCAAAATAATGCACTACTATTGCGAAATAATGCAGTACTATTGCAAAAAACGCAATACTACTGCGAAATAACACAATACTATTGCGAAATAATGCAATACTATTGCGAAATAACGCAATGCCATTGCGAAATAACGCAATACCTTTCTCCCTGCCTCCCTCCCTAACTCCCCTTCCCTGCCTCCCTCCCTGTCTGACTCCCTGCCTGTATCCCCTGCCCCCTGCCTCCATTCCTGCCTTCATGCCTGCCTCACTGCCCCCCTGCCTATCTGCCTCCCTGCAATATTGTTGCCTTGTTTCGCAAAGCTTTTGCGTTATTTTGGAAAGGTATTGCGTTATTTCGCAAAATAAAAAAATATAGAAAACCTGGCCCGATCGGGCGTCGTAACTTTCTCATGAATTATTAACAAAAATACATTTGTGATGATGACGAAAAAGTCAATGGGAAAAGGTTACTAAAGTCAATAAAAAATAATAAGTCAATGATAAGTCAATAAAAAAATCGTTACCATAACTGCATTTAAACATGATCAAATAGTGTGGCATCCGGCCCGACACGTTACTGGCAATTCCCGACACGCTTATATTCTGCCGATACGCTAGCAATAGGCCTACCCTATTAGTATCGTGAATCGCCCTTATTGAATTTAGCTCGATTGTTTCTTTCATTCCTTTTTTTCCAACAAGAACCTCTTGGTAACACCACGGCGATGCGAGCTGCATAGTCTCGTCAATCCTCTTGAAACCCCATATATATCCGAACACAGAGTGATGGCAAAGTGATGCAGCTGCGCCCACTGTTGTTTCTGCATCGGTCGTGTGCTTGTAGTTTGGCAAGGTTTTTGGACGTAGGCTCACTACACTGCACAGCAAAATGATGCAAGTAGGCCTATAGGGCAAGGCAAGTGTGCAGCAATGCGTATCATTCGGCAAGGTGCAGGATAGATTATCTTTATTCAAAGTCGAGGTTTTCAAACATAATAGCATTTTCAATGCTACCCTTTGCTTTTGACCATACCCTGTTCGGTCTTTTGACAGACTGACAGTGCAGTCTATACGCACGAGCCTTATAAAGGGAGAATTTACCGCAATGATCGTCACAGCAGAGCATTGATATGATCGGGAGACCATGGAATTCGATTCAGTTTAACTTCTCCCTAGCGCACCGTACTCCAGACCAGCGAGAAATCACAATCTAAACTAATGTGAATTTACTACTACGTTAGTGCCACCGAAAAACTTCGTGGTAACACCGTAACAATGCGAGCTGCATAGTCTCGTCAATCCTCTTGAAACCCCATATATCCGAACACAGAGTGATGGCAAAGTAATGCAGCTGCGCCCACTGTTGTTTTTGCATCGGCCGTGTGCTAGTTTGGCAAGGTTTTGGAAGTACAGTCATGTACTACACTGCACTGCAAATTCAAGTAGGGCAAGAGCAGAAGTGTGCCGCAGTTCATATCATTCGACAAAGCCCAGGATGGATGGATGGAAGAGTATGGACATAGAGTATTTCACTTTCAACTAGGGCCTACGTGGGACATCAGATACAGCGTCACATAAAAGCGATCTAGTCTATCTTAGGAATCGTTTTACCAAAGAGTAGAAACCAATCGGACGAATCCATCCAAATAATGCATCATCGTGAACAAGATATTGGGCAAATCAAAAGTGATAAAAGTAAATTCAGGTAAACCATGCGATACGAATGGCCTAATAATTATTCTCTTTAGGTGCGTTCAAATTAACAGGAACACTTATTGTCGATAATCATTATACCATACTGACGTTAAACCGGTTCGTCAGACCAAAGCTGATGACACACCCAAGTAATATTTTTCACAAAAAAAATCACAGGATGCCAACCATCTGCGAGCTTTTACATAAAATGAATACGAAGACAAGGTGCCGAAGACCCATTAAGTATTCATAGTAGTAACGTAAATTGCCTTGCGCCCGCATTAAAACTATACTGTAACAATCAAACTATAAGCACACAGAGAGTTGTTGCTATACTATACCGTATCTAACGCCTATAGTGACCCCAGCATAAATAAAGTGCAATGCACCATATAGACCTACTGCTTTTTCATGCATTAAAACATATGTTGGGAAATATTCAACCAATAATTATTCTGACCAACGTTGGTCAAAATATCATCCAGAGGCATCAGTTTACTCAATTGTCGTTCAGTACTCCTCATTATTAGTCAATTAAAGCCCAACTTTTAATTTGAAAACTCAACATTTTAGATAAAACTAAAACCAAACAATTTTGTTTTAAGGCAAACTTGGTTTGTTAAATGTTCAGACTCTATAGGGAAAGGTGTGTTCTTTGGAATCTACGTAATAAATTGAAGAGAAACCAGCTCTAATGGTGAGATAGTCAAACATGCAACTTTGAAAGAAATTTGTTTTAAAAAAGGTAAGGCCCTACTGACTTTACATTACTTCCCAAAAATGAACGTGACGTCATCGACATCTCGAGTACCCTCTACGGGCAGGTTGAAAAATAGTGCATTTTCACTCGATGTTAATAGTGAGATAGAGGAAATCGTTTGAAAACTGGTGTATACATTGATCATTAGCCAGACAATGCACATGCCAAGCTTGAAGAACAAAATGTAAACAGATCGTTAGTCGGGAAGAAAAAAACATCAACGATTCATTAAACATAGAAAATGTGAGAGGAGTGCATGACATTCACCATAACATTAACGGGTATATAGGCCAAGACAATAATTTGATATTTGATGTCATTTTGTCCCTGTCATTAGTTTTGCTCAGTAAGCAATTCGCAACGTGTTTGTGTGTTACATTTGATTTTTTCTGAATAGGCGTTTCTGTGTGTGAAATGTTGACTGTTATGAAACGGACCGAGGGAAAGAGTTACCGGTGATGAATAGGCCGAAGCCGATCGTCAGACTGCTGACCACGCCCGCCACGGCCGTGGTGGTGCGGAAGCTGCTCACAAACTGCGGGATGAAGATGCCGAACGACTTGAAGGTGCCCAGGCCGATGAAGGCCACGAAGAAGCGGGAGAAGAGGATGGCCCAGCGCCACGGGTGCGGGCGCCGCGATGGGCGCTGTGGTGCCTCTTTCTCCATGTCCATACACGGTGAGCAACGGGGGAGAAAGCAACGACGACCGGCCACCGAAATGGCAGCGAGTAAGCGGTACACTGCCTCGCTGTCCTGCCGAAGTGTACGGTACTGGCCTCGGAGTCAGGTGACCGGTTTGCTTTGGAGGAAGGGATGAATAAATGAACAATTGAATAGGTGAATAATTTGGAGTTGCGAGGTATAGCAGGCGATGATTGGGCACTGTGTGTCACAAACAAGCGGCTGCATAACGTGAATTGGGGTCTCGTGCACAGCTAGCCAGGAGTGCAGTGATCCTCAACGGCATGCAGTGAATAGGCGACTGCGTGACCCATACAAAAAACCCAAATCGGGCCAAGGTTAAACACAAAATATGTAGGACACTTATTCGTTATAACGAATTACTAATTCGAAATAAAAACAATTAGGTTTTCTACTGTTATTTTTCATGGGCAAGCTTGGGCTTTTGCACAAACTAGTACTAGTGACTTGGGGGAGGGGAGGTGGAGGTAGAGGCAGAGGGGGAGAGGGACTGAGGGAGATGGGAGCTCGGAGGGAGAGGGAAGTTCGGAAGCTTGAGTGAGTGCTCACTGATAATCAGTGAACTTTGGAACTTAGAAAGCGCTTTTTTTTATCTCTCCTTGACAGCTGCAGTGGCTCGGTGCTGACCCAATGACAGACGGATCTCCCTGTTCTGAACTGACGTGCCCCATTGAGATTCATAGGAAATTCCATCCACTATTATGCAGTATGCAGGTGTACCCTGGCCCCCACAAACATACGGGCCTGGTGATGATGCCTGGTGAGACCACGTGAAAGTGCAATCAGCCGCCCCCCAAAAAAGGCTCTACACGGTGAAAACATCCTTGCAAACAAAATTTAATGAACCAACTAAAAATTGCACCTTCACCAACGTGATCTTGCGCTTGCCAAGCACAGCGTGAATCTTTCCACACAGGTTTTCAAACCTGAAAAGTGAAGACCAACGATTCACAATGTACAGTGTGAACGGGAAAAAGCCGAAAGGCAGACTTTATGTCTGACTTCGCTAACCAAGCGCCTGCGCACATCTTTCACCCGCTCGATAAGATGAATGGTGAATAAGCCGGAATTCACCCGGCTCTAGCCTGAACCCTGCACACCCGTGGGCCTACATAACCAATACGAAAACCAAATGTTAAGCCTTCTCTTATATAATAGGGTTCTTGGTCCGACATTAATGAATGTTCAGGGGACCAGGGGGGACTCACCAGTTCGGGGTTGGACAAGCGGGCCGCCATGTTCGCTCATGCTTTTATTTACAGCGTGTAGTTCATGCCATGCCTGTTGCGCTACTACTCAACTTACGTAACACAATCATATCATTTAACTGTTGCTGGAAGATCGAAAAGCTTGTCAGCCTTAGGTCTGCTACCAGTGAAATTCACACATTTTTGCCGGTTGCCGTGTAAATAGTCAGAACTCGAGCGACAACCAGTGACATTACCTGTATGCCCGTATGGCGAAAACAATGCTGCACTGACGCGAATCGGCAGGCGGAAGAAATGCGTAACACAACCCCAGCCCGAACTACTGAATTGTTCGTCATGTCACACGCATGAATTTAGTTGTCCTTTGAAGAGCATAAATACAACACACAAGTTAAAGTGTTAAGAATATGCGCCCAAGAGCGGCAAATAAAATATCCATATAAGCACTACACATAAAGTCAATACACACAACATTTAGTAAAATTGAAACGTAGCCCTGAATCGTGTTAAAAAGGACAATCAGAAAAAAAACCTGTTGATTATTGAATAAGCCCCCTACAGAAGTGATAACCCCCAACACCTTATTGTGGAATACATTGTGGCAAATAGTCTACGTCCCAAACACTCATCTAGTAAAATTACAATTGGAAACTGGATAGTCCTTATCAATTGTTAAAAAGGAATGTTCATACTTGTTTGTTTTAAGATTTAGCCGACATATTCTGCACAAATTGTTCATAACAATCGCCGAGTTAAGAGGATGTGTGCAGTCGGACAAAATACAGTGGAACTTGG
This sequence comes from Luidia sarsii, assembly GCA_949987565.1. Lineage (NCBI taxonomy): Eukaryota > Metazoa > Echinodermata > Asteroidea > Paxillosida > Luidiidae > Luidia > Luidia sarsii. The sequence continues at coordinate 25,527,571 of OX465103.1, read as the reverse complement.
ACATGAGACTTCTTCGGTTTGAGCCATTGCTTTGGTCGAATGAGGTTGATTCTCTTTGGCTCTGAGTTGATACGCGGGGGCGATACAGTGCATTATCCGTCGTACATGTATAGGTAGCATTTATAGGCGAACAGAATTCGCGAACAGATAGGCCCGCCAGTATTATCTAAAACGCAACCCCAGGCATTGCGTCGATAGTGCTAATGGTATATTTAAACAAGTACGACAGTAGAATGAGTAATGAGAATGCAAATGTTCACCACTGTCGTCCTTTTTTTTACACTACCGAAGAGGAAGGGAGAGTGTCAGTTGCCACGTCTGAATCAAGGCCCAAAAAAAAGAAAAAAGGAAAGACTGACTGAGAACTTTTTTTCAACCATTGAAAACCATGAAAACTATTTCAAACATGAAAAATGGCAATTGTGACCCGGCACAGCATAATGAGGAATAACCCCCACTTTTGAGATTTTGAGATTTTCTAATGATGTGAAAGAGTATTCCATTAGCTTTCAAATGACATCAAATTTATTTCCGTATGAACTAGTAAATGTTGTAAATAATACAAGGGGACTTCGCTCGTTCATTTCGCACCAGACACAATACAGCAGCGCTATTTTAACTCCTCGAAAGCAGCCATTCAAAAAGGCAGGAACTTTACATTTTCATGAAAACAGTATACAAACACTCCCCCTTAATCCTCGGTTTTTAGAGACGGATTTCGGAAAAAATCCTTTGGACATAACGTCCTCCAATACATTAACTTTCCGAAAATACACAAAACAAAAATTGATATTTAATCGAATTGAGAAGATACTTTGACTTCAGGCGTTGTTTACTGGAAAAGTGTTTTGGTGGGATATTCCTCATGTCGCTGTGCCGGGTCACAATTTTCTTTTTGGACTGGACCGGAACCGAGACCTATGTTTTTGTGTACCAACGCTCTGACCATCTGAGATGTCCAGTTATCTTTGCCATTTTTCAGAAATGTCTGAATCAAAGCTCCGGCATCACACAAAATGGATGCAGCTTATTTCAATGGAAATCAAATAGGCTTGTAGATAATGGGAAATCGAGCCAGCAAAGTTGGACAAAGTACGTCACAAGAGGGCGCGCTATTACAAATTATTCAAGAACGCGCTCTCAATCAACTATCGATTACTGACGTCTTGGCCCAAGACTGACTACCGAAATACATGCAGATCCGAATAAATTTAATCTTCGACTTAACTGTAAGAAACCAAAGAGGCCTATCTGTTGACAAGTACATGTACGCCTGCTTAAAATCGTCGCAGCCTGACATACAATAACTTTCCATGCATATGCAGATTGAGAATGACACAAAATGCAATTACGGTTTACTTCAGTAAAATAATTTCAGTACCCGAATCATCGTTTGTAAGCCGTACACGCGTAAACGAGCTAACATTCCGTGTGTGGAAACCATTACCAAATAATAGGCCTATAGCTACGTGCATGTAATTCCATTTTAGCCATCGGGAAAATGACAGCAAAACCAATAGGGCCTAGAAGATTGTAATTTCACTGAATTATTTCTAGGAGTACGACATTATTTATTTAATAATAAAACAAACAACTGTGGTATAATTATTCCCTTTTTTACAAAAGCTTTAGACTATTTCATTGCTTATTTGATCGCAGTTCAAGAATTTTTTTTTCATTGTGTGAAGAATTTTCTCTCTTCCACCTGTTTTTGTTTTTTAATTTTAGAATTATAATTGATATGCTATTATCATACATAAATGAATATGACTAATTTCCAGATGCACTCAGGCAGGAATTATTGAATACAAACCAAGGACAGGCTTGTTTATTTCAGTCCGAATATCGTGGGGGCGGACATCCATTATTTTGGGCTGGTATGAGATCAACTACACTCAAATTCCCAGTGGGGTGCGAGTGGGTGTCAACGAGCTTTCATGGGGGCGGGGCAGACGTCCCCACGCCCTCCATTAGCCACGCTGCTGCCCGTCCCATTAGTGACGTGTGACGGCAGACAAAAATTATTGCTAACTTGCTATTGTATAATTACTCCCTTTTTGTACAAAAGCATTAGACCATTTCATTGTTTATTTTATCACAGTTCAAGAACACTGTCTCATTGTGTGTAGCATTTTATCTATTCCTCCTGTTTTCATTCTATACTATATACTATAGGCCTACAGGCCTAGTTATCAATATAATAAAACCAAATAAATATTACTAATTTCCCGATGCACACAGGCAGGAATTATTGATGTAAACCAAGGACATTCAGGCTAGTTTATTTCAGTTACGGAATTTATCGCTCGAACCTTCGTGCGTCTGGCAATTGGACCGAATGCTTGGAGCACGGATGTTGCAAGTTCTAACACCGTTTGCATGCTGAATACTGACTCAAAATGTAATGACCTTTCAGGGATAGGCTACTATTGCCGTTTACGAAACGAAGGCTTATGCTCGGGCTCAGGCTTCGTCTCCGTCTGACAAAGCCTGAAAATCAAGGTTGTGGTTTGTTTCCGAATTTGAAGGTGTGCTGTTTTGATAGGTATACATGTATAAAGAGTATTCACCAAGAAACTGAGGCCAAACGCTTATTTTTAGATGCCTGTGATATTATAACAAGTAAGAAAAATATGACCGAAGCTTAAGCCCGAGCCCAAGCCTTCATTTCGTAAACGGCAATGGTACATAATCTCCTGTGCAAGTTAGTATGGGGCTGAAAAGTGCCGATAACCCAACGTTTCGTACAGATAGAGCATGTTATGGCATGGTATGCTATACCGTATCGGTATATGCAGCGAAAGCTTTATATCATAGGTGCGTTTGATTACGTAGCTTTATCAGGCTCTACCTCGGTCAGCACCTGGATGGTCTGACGTCATTACTCCCAAACTTACCCGAAGCGGAAGCAGGGTCACTTGGGGGTAACCCGGGTTTCAGTATCCGGGGAAGCTCACTGAACGCACCGCCGTTCACCAGCCGAAGAGCTCGAGCATAGTCTTCTCTTATAATTCTTTCTTCCTACCACGTCTTTGCACACATTATACACAGGAAGCATGCAAATTTTTATGAGTATAGGCCTATAATAGCTTGCCGATAGACTATTGTAGTCTTGACTGGACTGAGGTCGCAAGCTAGAATAGAGGCTCCTGGTAAAGCCCTATTGCCTTTAAAGGAACCTACCAAATCCACCTCACAAATGCAGCCAGCAACAGTTCATTATTATGCAAATTTACAACGATCGCCCATACTTCGAATATGCCCCCTTTTCTTGGAAGGCATTCAACAGTAAAGCAGGCAAAGTAAATTCATAACGCCAGTCAGGACATTCATGTGCTATGGGAATTGGGCATTCTTAACTGACAGGCGATGACGGCTCCAGATAGGCCAGCTGTGGGAGGAAGGGGGATGTATGCCATAGCATTCAGTGAGGTCGAGGTCGAGCCTCAACTTGAAATGAAAGAACAGTGTATTCTAGTGACGTTGCCTATCCGATCAGTGGCGTGTGACGTCAGACATAGATCAGAATTGACTATACCGTCCGAAACGTCAAGTCATCAGCACTATCCAGAGCCACACTGGCTCACAAAAGGGACTATTACATAACGCATAACTGCAGATATTAAATCATCGTTAGTTTTGTAATATAGTTATTCACAAAGCGTGGTATCACAAGTAATCACTTGTCCGGTTCGCAGCACGTCAGGAGACATCTGGTGCTGACAAGAATGACTGCCATAGTGACGGCAAGACCGCCCAGAATCACAAAGACAAACTCGTACGCCCCCGTCACGTCATGAATCCAACCTGTCGAAGACAAGATACATAAATATATACACAGACCTACCCAAGAAATTAAAGAGAGAGAGAGAGAGAGAGAGAGAGAGAGAGCGAGAGAAAAAAAATGTCCATTTACGGAGATTCAGCAGGCGTTGGTTAGGTCACACCTCCTTGGTTAGATGCCCTTTTGACTAAAGAGTAGGGTAGTAGGCCTAGCAGCGGGACTGAACTATTACAGAACTACCGTAGATTTCAACCGTTATGAAACGAAAGCTTGCTAAATGGTCGCCCAGAAAACGACCCCTCTCGTTCCCGGGAGACCACCTACCAGAGAGTAAACCACCGATGACTTGCCCCCCGCCGTGAGAGAGGAAGAGCCAGCCGTACGCGGACGTGTGCCGATCACCGATTATCTCTCGCATCAGGACGAAGGACAAGGGATATATGGCCCCGATCGCTATTCCGGAGACGAATGCCAGGGCGGCCAGAGCGCCGTACGAGGACAGCGCCAGCGGGTTGGTCAGGTTGGCCGCGGCGAAGAGCAGCGTGGACGCGGCCATCAGCGTAGACGAGCGCATCAGCTGGCGGTCCACAATGCTGCCGTGGCCCAACCGCCCCACCAGCGCGCCCAGGCCGCCGAAGGTGGCCAGTAGGGCAGAGAGCGCGGCCCCGTAGCCCAGCTCCAGTCCCTGGGGGATGAGGAAGAGGTGCCAGCTGCTGTAGATGACGCCGTTCAGGACGTTCACCGCCTGGTAGACCACGAAAATGGGCTCGCCTAGGAGCCGGGTGTCGAACCGGTCCCGGAGCATCTCGGCCAGCCGCTGGGCGAGGCTCGGGCGATCTTCATCCGAGCCCAGCAGTCGATCCTTATCCGACATCGGCTTCGAAGACGATCGGGATCTGGCTCCATCGCTTTGTCTGGCGTACTTGGCCGGTTCAGTCCCAGGTAGGGGTCTGAGCATTGCCCCACAGGCGATGTAGTTGAGGGAGAACACAGCCACGAGGCCCAGGGCGCTCCGCCAGCCGTAGACGAACACCAGTCGGTCGACCAGCAGCGGTAGGACCATCATGCCCACCGTGCCCCCAGCCAGGGACACGCCGTTGGCCGTGGCAAAGCTGTCCGGAAAGTAGTCCATGATGGACTTAACGCCGGCCACCTGAATCATAGCTAAGCCAATGCCTGCCAACAGAACATACATATAGATGCATCGTGAAATGAAATGAAAATCGCCTCAGGCCTATCCGAAATATAGTGTAAAACTCTACTCGACTTGGTATTCTACCTTTTAATGAGATTGTACTTTGCGCTGGACACGTTACTTGATCAACAAAGGGGTCACCCCCATAATCATAACCAAACTGGAGGCCCGTCTTCCCCAGTGTATTTTTTTCCGGTTGTTAGTCTTTATCAGCTCTTTCGGGTGAGCGTGCAATCCAATGAGGGTTTGCACCACACTCGATATGCAAATGACAAGCAAGAAGACACACGAAGACTTCCTGACTCACTCATGCTTGCCAGGCAGGCGGCCATCTCTGCCATTCCTGTTGAGAACGAGGCCACAAATAGGGAGACGCCAGCCAGTGCTCCACCCGTCATGGTTACCCTTCGAGCGTCCCATATCTTCAAGAGAGCCCCAATGAAAGGACCTGCCGAAGAAACGAAGAAGCAAAAAATTTCCTGACGTTTTCATTGTTTTTATTTCGTATGTTTGTTTATTGTATCCATACTGTGATCAGTTTCTCTCAAAATTATACAGAGGCATTGAATTGGTGCAGCAGCAATTCTTGAGCACGATTCAGAAATAAATACAAGCCACTGTCTGATGGTTGTAAATTGTACACAATTAAATATATGCAATTGTAATGAGATGCGCATTGTTAATTGACATGTAACACCAGATAGGTATGCCCGATATGTACATTAATTAGGTATTAGGGGAAAAAAGTCATGAGACTCTAAACCATTTAGCGGTCGCGAATATGGAGAGGCCTCTGAGGCTCACAGTGCAGATAGGGTTAAACCTGTTCGTCAGACCAGAGCTGATGACACACCGTGATTACATGTAATATTTTTCACAAAAAGACACTGGACACAAACCATCTACGTGCTTTTGCATAAATGAATACGAAGATTTGGCTCCAAATACCCATTATGTAGGCCTATATACTACATGGAACAGAAATTGCCTCGCAGCCGAATTAAAACTACTTCAATCAAATTATAGCGCACAAATAAGTTTAACGAAACGTTGTTGCTAAATAACGCAGTAAGCTTATAAGCCCATCATAAATTAATTAACTGACTTGCGTGGCCACAAATCTTGTCGAGTTCTGATGACCGCCAAAGGCTGAATCTTTCTACCAAAGTATCTGTTGTCATGAATTGCAATTATGTCTTCATGACGTCCTCATGAATATTATGAGGCATTGTCACAAAACTGTTAGCATTTGAGCGTCTGCCATGTATATTTACCAAACAAAACAAGGTAGGCTATTTGCGATTGCCTTTTTTGAACACAACTTTAGTTTAACGATGTAAGGGTAAGGTTGGTTACGTCTCCAAAAGATTTGACGTCATCAACATCTCGGGCGCCCTGCCCTACGGGCAGCTCGATGAAAAAATTCAGAAATGCATTTTCAATGGATGTCAATGGTGAGATACCGGGTAGAGGAAATCACTTGACAATTGGTGGAAACATTGACCATTAGCCCGAGCATGAACATTCCAAGCTTCAAGTGTATAAAGACCGTACGTAATGTAAGTAATCCTAATGTAAGTTAGGATGAAAACACCGTCAAAAATTCATAATAAATGGAAAACGTGAGAGAGGAGTGACATTCACCATAGCATCTAAGGGTAGACAATCAATTAATGGTTGATGTCAAGCTTTTCAAGCTGTCAAGCTTTTCAAGATGTCAAGCTTTTCAAGCTGTCAAGCTTTTCAAGCTTTTCATTAGTTTTCCTCTGTAAGCAATTCGCAACATGTTTGTGTGTTACTTTTTTAATTTTCTGAAAATGCGTCCGTGTGTGTGAAATGTTCGGAATTGTCATGAAAGGGAGGATTAGCGTTACCGGTGATGAACATGCCGAAGCCGATCGTCAGACTGCTGACCACGCCCGCCACGGCCGTGGTGGTGCGGAAGCTGCTCACGAACTGCGGGATGAAGATGCCGAACGACTTGAAGATGCCCAGGCCGATGAAGGACCAGAAGAAGCGGGAGAAGAGGATGGCCCAGCGCCACGGGTGCGGGCGCCGCGATGGGCGCTGTGGTGCCTCTTTCTCCATGTCCATACACGGTGAGCAACGGGGGAGAAAGCAACGACGAGCGGCCACCGAAATGGCAGCGAGTAAGTGGTACAGTGCCTTACTGCCTTGCCTAAGTGTACGGTACTGGCCCCGAAGAAGTCGAGTCACCGGCTCGCGGAAGGGATGAATAAATGAACAAACAATTGTATATTGAGGAAAAATTGGCAGTTGCGAGGAGAAAGTAGCAGGCGATGATTGGGCACTGTGTCACAAAGGAGCGGCCGGGTGAATAATAACGTGGGTGTGTGATGCGCAGCCAGCCAGATGCGCAGTGATACTCACGGGCAGTGAATAGACAATCGCGGGACCCATACGAAAGCCTTTAATCGGGCCAAGATTAAACACAAATCTGTGGGAAACTAATTCATTATAACGAATTACTAAGTTATATTATAACGAATGGCTACTGATTTATTCCACTGCCACGATTGGGCTTTCGTATCAACTCAACTGAGTACAGTTCCAATTACTGACTTGGGCTGCGTCCAACTGACTAGGGCTTGGTTCAACTGGCTAGGGCTGGGTCCAACTGACTAGGGCTGGGTTCAATTGGCTAGGGCTGGGTCCAACTGACTAGGGCTGGGTCCCACTGACTGTAGGGCTGAGTCCAACTGACTAGGGCTGGGTCCAAATGACTAGGGCTGGGTCCAACTGACTAGGGCTGGGTCCAACTGACTAGGGCTGGGTCCAACTGACTAGGACTGGGTCCAACTGACTAAGGCAGGGTCCAACTGACTAGGGCTGGGTCCAACTGACTAGGGTTGGGTCCAACTGACTAAGGCAGGGTCCAACTGACTAGGGCTTGGTTCAACTGACTAGGGCTGGGTCCCACTGACTATAGGGCTGAGTCCAACTGACTAGGGCTGGGTCCAACTGACTAGGGCTGGGTCCAACTGAATAGGACTGGGTCCACCATACAAATATAGGGCTGGGTCCAACTGACTAGGACTGGGTCCAACATACTAGGGCTGGGTCCAACTGACTAAGGCAGGGTCCAACTGACTAGGGCTGGTCCAACTGACTAGGACTGGGTCCAACATACTAGGGTTGGGTCCAACTGACTAAGGCAGGGTCCAACTGACTAGGGCTGGGTCCAACTGAATAGGACTGGGTCCAACTGAATAGGACTGGGTCCACCATACTAGGGCTGGGTCCAACTGACTAGGACTGGGTCCAACATACTAGGGCTGGGTCCAACTGATTAGGGCCGGGTCCAACTGACTATGGTTAGGTCCAACTGACTATAGGGCCGGGTCCAACTGACTATGGTTAGGTCCAACTTGCAATATTCATATCTACGCTTGTATAATCAAGTATAGCCGGTAGTCATCTGAGAGAACCAGGATGTAGTCATCACTGTGATGTGACGGATACTTCAAGAACACTCCACAAAACTGAGATGCTGTGCATTTATGCCCATGTAAAATACTTATCACCAACCAAGATGTTACTACATATGTATTGGGTGATATGGACAGAGTTCAATCTGCAATAAAACATTCGAAAGACAAAACATTAGTTCAGTCAATAGTACAATACTACCATTACTGGGATAGTGTTCCTTAAAAAACCCCAGAGGTGTCTAAAAATGAACCCAGTAATGCCAAAGCTATCATACAAATACAAAATGGTGTGTACCCCCTTTAAGAATTGCCAAAACAGTACATGTACATGCTGAGAAGTTCTGTAGCTTTCTTCACAACAAAAATGTAACCATGGTATGCACAACACCGATGAATGACTACAGTACATAGATTACATTACAGCAAACTGGAGGGTTAAATTTAACGGCTGAAATTTCAGTATTTTCCTCTCTGGAATATAAGATAATTAATTTTGTATCCATCTTATGCTATAGCAATTATCATTCAAGAAAATAAAGTGCACTTACGTCATTGGGCGCATGAGGGGGAAATTATTTGTAGGGTATTTTGACAATTAATGGAACAAGAGGTGTAGGCCCTATCTAAATACATTGTAAATTGTAGTTGCACTGTTGTCAACGGAACAGCGCCCTCGTGTAACCAGAGGTGGAGAACCTGTGACATCATCATTATAACTTTATAAGCACTATGTATGCGCTGTACTTGCGCTGGCGTACACAATGTACTTACTGTGAAACTTTCTCCCTCCAGAAGGCGTTGATTGTGTTTACACGAGTGGCACTTCGATCCGTTCCGAATTCTTCTTCAATTGTGTTTCGAAATTGGAAATGTCATTGATTGATTAAAGTTGGAATGAGGGTTTTAATCCGAAACTGTAATTACAATATAACGAGTAGGCCTATATACGTATATATACGTGGAAAATTGCTTTGGTAGTCTAACAGTTCGTGAGTCTTTGGACTTGACGACTGTTGCATGCACGGTCGCACGAGACTACTGGTGTTCTGGTCCCTTGTGTCTGATCAGCCCAACTTGTTCCGTCTCTTTTTAGTGATGAGTTTTGACTGTCATTTTCAAGCATTTGGCATTTCCCAGCGCCCCCAACCGTCAGCTAATAATAGGATAGGTTGGGTAGATTATAGACCCGGTGTGGCGGACTCAGATGTCCGCCGGATTCAACTGTCCAGGCTACTTACACGGACACGTAAGCACGTACATACTTGTCACGGTATCAACAGTCCGGCGGGTAAAAGTGTCCAGCTCACGAATGTATTTTTATGACCAATTGAGGGTGCTTTAAAAACAAATATTCCTTTGCGTCGTGGTCACAGACAGATATTTTATAGGCCCTTTTCCAAACACTGGCTTAGGCTCAGGCTCCGGCTTTGCCTCCATTTCTTTCATCCATTTTCAAGTACAAGGCATAGAAATGGGAGGCCTTTCGCTCCGGATTTGAATGTTATACTACGTTTTGAAAAATAATCCAAAGCTTCAACTTCAACAAAGACCTCCAACCTGTGTTTTCAGCTTTGGGATAACTGAGACGAAGCCGGAGCCGAAGCCTAAGCCGGGTTTTGGAAAAGGGTCATAAATAACCTATAGACCTACAGCCATACACAACGCCTATGTAAAACGACGTCAGGATACTGTAATGGTGACGGCGCCCGACTAAAAGTGAAACCATGGGCGGAAGTGGATGAACAATGTGCACAAAAACATGGAGAAATCCCAGAATGATGGATTCAATCTGGATTTTTGGGATGAGATCACTGATGCTGATTGAGATCAAAAGCCCTTTTCAGAGATGACTACATACTCTGTTACAGATGTGTATTTGCGTGTTTTATTAGAAATAATAGCGAATCAAAATTTAGCGGTCATTTATTTCGTGGATGGCGAGCCAGTAGGCCCGAGCGTAATCTTGCAGTGAGTTTGTGTACGTACGTACAGTACGTCAGTCCGTGTGACGCAACGAGCAAGTTTGCCCATGGTTTTTCACGCATCCTGAAATTACAGTCTAGCCCCCTCTGTTGTCCGTATATTTTTTATTATAGGTTATCATTTTATGTTTATGTTCGTGGTTTATTATGGTATCAAAAATGACGCAAGCATTATGACAAAACAAACTAACCAAAACATTTACTACATTATTTTGTTACTTTATTATGCCCGTTATAATTATGTTCCACTGTCTTATATATTAAGTGTACGGTTTTCCGAGCTGATATTAGATTAGATAGGCCTACTGGAAAGCAGTCCCATCATGGGCGTGGCGGGTGGATAACGATGACGACTCGACTGTATTTCTTAAAAAAGAAAAATAGATCTAGGAATACACTTACTTTTTTAAATTGTGGGATATAAGGACAAGTACTGGAAATAAATAAAAGAATATAGCAAGTAAACTTCATTTAAAAAAATGAAGTATTGCAGCTTCAGAAAATATAATAGCTTCAGTATACATGACTTGTATTATAAAATAATGCTGGCCCAACTATTGCAAACTTGAAAGTAATTATAAAGAAGAATTTATTTTTATCTTACAAAATAAAGGATTGGGTAAAAAACGTAAGGTTTCTTTTGATCTCATTCCCTGCCATGTCATTTCCCCTGGCTGCCACCAGGAATGTCGACAACTTGACCCCTATAACCCGTTTTACCGCATGATCTCAATAAAATGCTCTCAACTTGTCTGGAAACTGTCACAATGCCAATCATCATAGAAGAGTGCTGTGGGGTCAAATCACGGAAATTTCATAAGTTGATGATAATTAGAGGAGCAGTGGTCTATTATAGGAAAAATAATTATTAAGCAGCACCGATATTGGTCGGGAAAAGGCATTTATATTCGTGGTTATGAATAGCTCTTAATTATGAGTAAAGCGTGGAGTAAGATTGGCATTCCACCGTGGTATGAACCTTCAATACAACAAAGCTACCGGTTACTCCAAAGATTGCCCAGTTCCGTTAAGTGGCAGTAATATGCCTAAGGCAGATGAAAATGAAAAAAATTACAGTAACACACTACTATCTTGTTTACCTCAGCCAGGAAGTTTTATTTTCACATAATTATTGCCCAATACCATGTGGGCATCCATACCATTGTCTAGCAATCATTTTTATATCCATCCACACTGCAAAGCCTGACCATCTGGGCACCATGAGCTCAGCAGGCACAATGTCTGGGCACCGAGAACGTAATCCCACAAATTATTAAGTTGGGCACCATACGCCATGTATCAGAAGCCTGAACCACTCATTAATCCAAGCAATGAATTACGAGTACATGTATATACTATACAGTACAGTACATGTAATAGCAAAACATGTGTAAATCGAACAGGTTTATACACAGGTATAACACCATATGTGACTCGGCACAGCATAATGAAGAATAACCCCACTTTTGAGATTTTTAGATTTTCTAATGATGTGAAAGAGTATAGGCCTACCATTAGCTTTCAAATGATATCAAAATATAATATCCTCTAATACTTAAAATATTCCGAAAATACAAAAAAAGGAAAATGTATTTCTGAAAATGTATTTCTGGAAAATGTAATTCTGAAGATACTTTAACTTCAGGCGTTGTTTACTCAAAAGTGTTTTGGTGGGATATTCCTCATGTCGTTGTGCCGGGTCACATATAGCAAATCAAGTAAGTCTAGAGATAACTAGAGATATATAGATAAACGAGAGATTAAGACAGAACATAACGCCTATAATTGAAATAACAAATGGCAAAGGACATTGCTGCACAGAGAATTGCATTTGGAAGTCAATGACTGATAACATTACATGGCTGTTACAAGAAAACAAAAATGAAAAAAATATTGATCAATCTTTGATTACATAAAAATTTACTTTATGATGAATAAAATCCACTACAACCTTTTCAATATTCATAAGATCATGATGTCACATCACAAGATGGCAATTTTTGGACCCCTTTTCCCAACTAAGATACATGCCAAATGTCGAAGTTTCACGGGATCTTAAAAAAAAAGTCACATTCGTAACTTGTCAGTCGGAGCCAGACTTTTGAATGTGTAGGTCAATAACTAACGGCCCACCAACTTTCTAGGTAGTTGACCAATGTCTAATGCAGCGTGTTTTTAAATCTCGCATTTTGATGACATCATGATTATGTCATGTCATTATTGTACATCTCTCTACATGCATGTGTGTACCAGCGCTCTGAACATCTGAGCTATTCAGTTTTCTTGGTCATTTTTTCAGAAAGGTCTGAATCAATGCTCCGGGATCACACAAAGTGGATGCAGCTTTTTTTTTAAATCTAAATCAAATAGGCCAAGATAATGCAAAATCCAATTTTTAAATTTATTGGTTCAAAAGTTCCAAGTTAATTTTTCCTTCAGCTAGAATCGACAAGTCAGGCCGTAGAAAAATTGGTAACCGAGGCTGTCACCGGAAACGCTTCTACGTCTAGATATAGCTGCAGTGCATTGTTGTTTATAATGGCAACGCCCGGCCTCCGTAACGTTTGCGCCCCACTCCACACACAAAGAAAACAAATATTCAACCGAAATAGGCCCTACACGCCGATCCGAATTAATCTCATCTTCAATTTTCTGTAAGAAACCAAATATCGGTTGACATGTACATGTAGGCCTGCTTAAAATCTAGCCAGAAGCATCGTAGCCTGACATTCTATAACTTCCCATGCATAAGCAGATCGAGAATGATGATGACAATGATTTCAGTACTCGAATCATCGTTTGTAGGCTAAACCGTATCCACGTTAACGAGTTCACATTCCGTGTGTGCAAACCATTACCAAATAATAGGTAAGCTACGTGCAGGTAATACCATTTTAGCCATAGGGAAAATGACAGCAAAACCAATAGGGCCTAGAACATTGTATTTTCACTCAATTCTTTCTCGGAGTCCGACAATTTTTATCAAATAATAATTTTAAAAATGGATATCGTATAACTGTTCCCTTTTTTGTACAAAAGTTTTCAAGAACATTTTTCCAGTCTCATTGTGTCATTGTGTGTAGTGTTTTATCTCTCCCATCTGTTTTTATTTCACATTTAAAACCGATATACTAGGCATACCGGTCCAGTTACCAAATAAAATCTAATAAATGTGACTAATTTTCCGATGCACGAAGGCAGGAATTATTGATGTAAACCAAGGACATTCAGGCTGGTTGATTTCAGTCACGGAATTTATCGCTCGAACCACCCGATTCGACTACCCACCGTCAGTAACAAGCGGGGCTGGTGGTGCGAATCGGGTGCTCGAACCTTCGTGCGTCTGGAAATTGGGCCGAATACTTGGAGCACGGATGTTGCAAGTTCTAATTCTTGTCACTCTGCCTTCGAGAAAGGTCCTGCTAGGATCGAAACGTCAGGCCCACTTATTCTGTTTGCATGCTGAATACTGACTCAAAATGTAATGACCTTTCAGGGATACTATTGCCGTTTTCGAAATGAAGGCTTAAGCTCGGGCTCAGGCTTTGTCTCCGGGTGACAAAAAATGAAAATCCAGGTTGTGGTTTGTTTCCATATCCTAAGGTTTGTTGGCAGAGCGTTAACCAAGAAACTGGGACCAAACGCTTGTTTTTAGATGCCTGTTATGTCATACTAACCAGTAAGAAAATATGACCAAGCCTAAGCCCGAGCCGAAGCCTTCGTTTCCGTAAACGGCCATAGTACATAATCCCCTGTGCAAGTTATATGCGGGATGGGGGTTAAAAGTGCCGATAACCCAACGTTTCGGACATAATTATATAGGCCTTGACATGGTACGGATACGTATGGTACGCTACCGTATCGTTACATGCAGCGAAAGCTTTATATCATAGGTGCGTTTGATTACGTAGCTTTATCAGGCTCTACCTCAGTCAGCATCTGATTGGTCTGACGTCATTACTCCCAAACTTACCTGACGCGGAAGCAGGGTCACTTTGGGTAACCCGGGTGTCACTATCCGGGCAAGCTCACTGAACGCACCGCCGTTCACCAGCCGAAGAGCTCAAGCATAGTCTACTCTTATAATTCTTTCTACCTACCACGTCTTTGCACACATTATACACAGGAAGCATGCCCATTTTTCTGGGTATAGGCCTATAACATCTTGCCGATAGACTATTGTAGTCTTGACTGGACTGAGGTCGCAAGCTACAATAGAGGATCCTGGTAAAACCCTATTGCCTTTTAAGGAACCTACCAAATCCACCTCACAAATGCAGCCAGTAACAGTTCATTATTATGCAAATTTGAAACGAACGCCCATACTTCGAATCTGCCCCTCTTCTTGAAAGGCATTCAATATACAAAGTAAAACGATCAGACAACTTTTGTCTGCTGTACAACCGTAACGCCGAAACGTCAAGTCATCAGCACTATCCAGAGCCACACTGGCTCACAAAAGGGACTATTACATAACACATAACTGCAGATATCAAATCGTCGTTAGTTTTGTAATATAATTATTCACAGAGGGCGGCATCACAAGTAATCACTCGTCCGGTTCGCAGCAAGTCAGGAGACATCTGGTGCTGACAAGAATGACTGCCATAGTGACGGCAAGACCGCCCAGAATCACAAAGACAAACTCGTACGCCCCCGTCACGTCATGAATCCAACCTGTCGAAGACAAGATACATAAATATATACATAGACCTACCCCAAAATGGAACTAAAGAATGGTTATTCGTTGGTTACCTTCAGGTCGTTCAGGACGCTTTCAGTAGAGCAGGGGGATTAGATGGGGTACACAAATTGATTTGAATGTTTACTCGAGAGACCGTATCAGGAATACCAACTTAGTACTGAGAGAGAGGAAGAGGGAGAGAGAGAGAGAGAGAGAGAGAGAGAGAGGGAGAAGAGAGAGGGAGGGGGGAGGGAGAGGGAGAGAGAGAGAGAGCTTAGGGCTTCTGGACATTGTCTGAGGCATCCCAGAATTCCTGCATGCTCACTCGTTCCTTGGCAGCCATCGCAAGGAAGTGCTACTAGGTATGATAGCCGTAGAATGATTAGAATCAATTCGTATACAGACTCGCCTAAGAGACGCCGGTAGGGAAGACACGAGTGAACCGAAATCTAATATGTATGATGGACAGGCCAATGTGAGAAATGTCCAATCACTGAGACCAAGCAGGCGTTGATTATAGGTAACACCTCATTGGATAGATGCCAAAGAGTATAGAGTAGTAGGCCTAGTGGGAGTGAATTGATACAGAACTATAGATTTCTACCGTTATGAAAGCTCCAAAACGACCCCTCTCGTTCCCGGGAGTGCACCTACCAGAGAGGAAACCACCGATGACTTGCCCCCCGCCGTGAGAGAGGAAGAGCCAGCCGTACGCGGACGTGTGCCGATCACCGATTATCTCTCGCATCAGGACGTAGGACAAGGGATATATAGCCCCGATCGCTATTCCGGAGACGAATGCCAGGGCGGCCAGAGCACCGTACGAGGACAGCGCTAGCGGGTTGGTCAGGTTGGCCGCGGCGAAGAGCAGCGTGGACGCGGCCATCAGCGTAGACGAGCGCATCAGCTGGCGGTCCACAATGCTGCCGTGGCCCAACCGCCCCACCAGCGCGCCCAGGCCGCCGAAGGTGGCCAGCAGGGCTGAGAGCGCGGCCCCGTAGCCCAGCTCCAGTCCCTGGGGGATGAGGAAGAGGTGCCAGCTGCTGTAGATGACGCCGTTCAGGATGTTCACCGCCTGGTAGACCACGAAAATGGGCTCGCCTAGGAGCCGGGTGTCGAACCGGTCCCGGAGCATCTCGGCCAGCCGCTGGGCGAGGCTCGGGCGATCTTCATCCGAGCCCAGCAGTCGATCCTTATCCGACATCGGCTTCGAAGACGATCGGGAGCTGGCTCCATCGCTTAGTCTGGCGTACTTGGCCAGTTCAGTCCCAGGTAGGGGTCTGAGCATTGCCCCACAGGCGATGTAGTTGAGGGAGAACGCACCCACGAGGCCCAGGGCGCTCCGCCAGCCGTAGACGAACACCAGTCGGTCGACCAGCAGCGGTAGGACCATCATGCCCACCGTACCCCCAGCCAGGGACACGCCGTTGGCTGTGGCAAAGCTGTCCGGAAAGTAGTCCATGATGGACTTAACGGCGGCCACCTGAACCATAGCTATGCCGATGCCTGCCAACAGAACATAGATCCGTCATTAAATGAAAATCGCCGTATCCTACTCCTTGCTTTTCGACCTTTTCATGAGATTGTACTTTTGCAATGATTGAATTCGTTATGGTTAAGAGAACACATTTTTTAATTAACAAAGGAGGCCCGTCATCCCTATAGTGCATTTTTTGGTAATCAGGTCTTTTGGGTGGGCGTGCAAACCAATAAGCTATGTAAATAGAAAGCAAGAAGACACACGAAGACTTCCTGACTCACTCATGCTTGCCAGGCAGGCGGCCATCTCTCCCATTCCTGTTGAGAACGAGGCCACAAATAGGGAGACGCCAGCCAGTGCTCCACCCGTCATGGTTACCCTTCGAGCGTCCCATATCTTCAGGAGAGCCCCAATGAAAGGTCCTGCCGACGGAAGGAAGGAAGGAAGGAAGGAAGGAAGGAAGGAAGGAAGGAAGGAAGGAAGGAAGGAAGGAAAGAGGGAGGGAGGGAGGGAGGGAGGGAGGGAGGGAGGGAGGGAGGGAGGGAGGGAGGGAGGGAGGGAGGGAGGGAGGGAGGGAGGGAGGGAGGGAGGGAGGGAGGGAGGGAGGGAGGGAGGGAGGGAGGGAGGGAGGGAGGGAGGGAGGGAGGGAGGGAGGGAGGGAGGGAGGGAGGGAGGGAGGGAGGGAGGGAGGGAGGGAGGGAGGGAGGGAGGGAGGGAGGGAGGGAGGGAGGGAGGGAGGGAGGGAGGGAGGGAGGGAGGGAG
Organism: Luidia sarsii; assembly: GCA_949987565.1. NCBI lineage: Eukaryota > Metazoa > Echinodermata > Asteroidea > Paxillosida > Luidiidae > Luidia > Luidia sarsii. The sequence goes on along the minus strand of OX465103.1, from coordinate 25,510,232 downwards.
GGAGGGAGGGAGGGAGGGAGGGAGGGAGGGAGGGAGGGAGGGAGGGAGGGAGGGAGGGAGGGAGGGAGGGAGGGAGGGAGGGAGGGAGGGAGGGAGGGAGGGAGGGAGGGAGGGAGGGAGGGAGGGAGGGAGGGAGGGAGGGAGGGAGGGAGGGAGGGAGGGAGGGAGGGAGGGAGGGAGGGAGGGAGGGAGGGAGGGAGGGAGGGAGGGAGGGAGGGAGGGAGGGAGGGAGGGAGGGAGGGAGGGGGGGAGGGAGGGGGGAGGGAGGGAGGGAGGGAGGGAGGGAGGGAGGGAGGGAGGGAGGGAGGGAGGGAGGGAGGGAGGGGGGAGGGAGGGAGGAAGGTATATTTACCAAACAAGACAAGGTAGGCTATTTGTGATTGCCTTTTTGAACACAACTTTATTTTAACAATGTAAGGGTAAGGTCGATTTCGTCTCCAAAAGATGAACACGTGACGTCATCAACATCTCGAGCGCCATGCCCTACAGCTCGTTAAAAAAAATCAGAAATGATACGAATTTGACAATTATTGGTGGAAACACAAGCCAGACATTAACCGTTAGCCAGACAATGCACATGCCAAGCTTGACGAGCATAATGTAAACAGATCGTTAGTTAGGAGGAATTAAAACATCTTACAAATTCCTAAAGAAAAAAATTGAAAACGTGAGTGAGAATAAGTGGTTGTTGCCATGCTTGTCATTTCATTTGTTTTCATTAGTAAGCAATCAGCAACATGTTTGTGTGTTACTTCCGAATTTTCCTGAAAATGCGTTTGTGTGTGTGAATTGTTGGTTGTCATAAAAGGGAGGGAAAGAGTTACCGGTGACGAACAGGCCGAAGCCGAGCGTCAGACTGCTGACCACGCCCGCCACGGCCGTGGTGGTGCGGAAGCTGCTCACAAACTGCGGGATGAAGATGCCGAACGACTTGAAGGTGCCCAAGGCGATAAAGGCCCAGAAGAAGCGGGAGAAGAGGATGGCCCAGCGCCACGGGTGAGGGCGCCGCGATGGGCGCTGTGGTGCCTCTTTCTCCATGTCCATACACGGTGAGCAACGGGGGAGAAAGTAACGACGACCGGCCACCGAAATGGCAGCGAGTAAGCGGTACACTGCCTTACTGCCTTGCCTAAGTGTACGGTACTGGCCCCGAAGAAGTCGAGTCACCGGCTCGCGGAAGGGATGAATAAATGAACAAACAATTGAATATTGAGGAAAAATTGGCAGTTGCGAGGAGAAAGTAGCAGGCGATGATTGGGCACTGTGTCACAAAGGAGCGGCCGGGTGAATAATAACGTGGGTGTGTGATGCGCAGCCAGCCAGACGCGCAGTGATACTCACTGGCAGTGAATAGACAATCGCGGGACCCATACGAAAGCCTTTAATCGGGCCAAGATTAAACACAAATCTGTGGGAAACTAATTCATTATAACGAATTACTAAGTTATATTATAACGAATGGCTACTGATTTATTCCACTGCCACGATTGGGCTTTCGTATCAACTCAACTGAGTACAGTTCCAATTACTGACTTGGGCTGCGTCCAACTGACTAGGGCTTGCTTCAACTGAATAGGACTGGGACCAACTGACTAGGGCTGGGTCCCACTGACTAGGGCTGGGTCCAACTGACTAGGGCAGGGTCTAACTGACTAGGGCTGGGTCCAACTGACTAGGGCTGGGTCCAACATACTAGGGCTGGGTCCAACTGACTAGGGCTGGGTCCAACTGGCTAGGGCTGGGTCCCACTGACTAGGGCTGGGTCCCACTGACTAGGGCTGAGTCCAACTGACTAGGGCTGGGTCCAAATGACTAGGGCTGGGTCCAACTGAATAGGACTGGGTCCAACATACTAGGGCTGGGTCCAACTGACTATATAGGACTGGGTCCAACATACTAGGGCTGGGTCCAACTAATTAGGGCTGGGTCCAACTGACTAAGGCAGGGTCCAACTGACTAGGGCTGGGTCCAAATGACTAGGACTGGGTCCAACATACTAGGGCTGGGTCCAACTGACTAGGACTGGGTCCAACTGACTAGGACTGGGTCCAACTGATTAGGACTGGGTCCAACTGATTAGGGCTGGGTCCAACTGAATAGGACTGGGTCCACCATACTAGGGCTGGGTCCAACTGACTAGGGCTGGGTCCAACTGACTAGGGCTGGGTCCAACTGACTAAAGCAGGGTCCAACTGACTAGGGCTGGGTCCAACTGATTAGGACTGGGTCCAACTGAATAGGACTGGGTCCACCATACTAGGGCTGGGTCCAACTGACTAGGACTGGGTCCAACATACTAGGGATGGGTCCAACTGATTAGGCCCGGGTCCAACTGACTATGGTTAGGTCCAACTGACTATAGGGCCGGGTCCAACTGGATATTGGGCCGAATACTTGGAGCACGGATGTTGCAAGTTCTAATTCTTGTCACTCTGCCTTTGAGAAAGGTCCTGCTACGATCGAAACGTCAGGCCCACTAAATTTTAAGTTCTAATTCTGTTTGCATGCTGAATACTGACTCAAAATGTAATGACCTTTCAGGGATACTATTGCCGTTTTCGAAATGAAGGCTTAGGCTCGGGCTCAGGCTTTGTCTCCGGCTGACGCACGACCGCAGCCCGACGCTCAGCGCCTGGTGCTCCGGCAGCGTCCACCCGGAGCTGCTGCTGTAATTGTCCGAGTCGTCATGCCAGGCTCGCCGCTGACTGTAGGCGCACTCCAGGTCGGCCACGGCCAGGCCCACCGCCAGCACGGCCAGGGCGCACAGGAGCGTGGACAGCCGCTGCAGCCGGAGCTTGATCTCGGTCTTGGCGTCGACGAGTCCTGCGACGCCAGCCAGTCCCGCTGGCAGAGCTCAGCGTGGATGCTGCTCCGGTGGCGCGACGCTGTGGCCGGCATCGGCTCGTCCAGGAACCGCACGCTCTTCTTCTTTCGACCGACCGTCCTGCCGGCCTCCTCCTCGTCTTTCTCATCGACGGGGCTCTCGTTCTCCGTAGAATCCTCTTCCATGTCCGATGCATCATTGCCGACATGGATGTCGTTGCTAACTGAAATGAATCCACACCCCCATACTGTCATAAACAAGATTAATTCGTAGTCGTAGTACCATGGAGTATTACTAGTACTACTAGTACTAGTTACCATTGTCAACCAATAATTTGTGTAATGATTTCTCACGTGCGTCTTTAGACAGGCCCCGTATTTTTCATCCTCCAACCTTTGATATCATTTTATCCGGGTAATGCTGCGTAAATGAAAAGTCTTACCTGGGCTTGATGCTTCTTTTACAAGGATGATAGGCGCTCGGGGACTTTCCATGATAATTCGCTCAATACAATCTCACTGAGTCATAATATAATATTATTAAGACAGCTGACGCAAAAAAACCCCACTTGCACGATGATTATAACAAATGCCTACATCGCCTACTAGAGTTGAATCCAGTCCAGAGCGATCAAACTTCGGGTGAAGTAAGACACAGTGAGTGACGCTGTCCTACAGCAAGTTCCTCGTAAGGCACACGAGTTCAACTCTGTTGACGTGTTATTTCTTGACTGGTTTCTTGCGGATTTACCCGTAGACCCGTAGGAAAAACAGACACTAGCAGTAGCAGCCAAAAGTAATAATTACTTTTGTGTAGTGCGTACATGTTTTTTTTCTTTTTGAATTGAAACGCGCGCGCATGAGCGCGCACGCGCGCGCACGCGCAACGTAAAGTCAGCCGAGATGCGCACTGTGTGCGGGGTACCGGTACGTACGGTACGGGTACCATGCGATTTTCCGTTCGGGCACCATTATAGCCCTATGGCTTGCACCAAAAAACATCGTACAACATGTAAATTATACGAATTTCACGATCAAGCGATGCCGTCGCTGGCAACTTTTGTCGCCTAGAAATTTCCCGGGTAACGTGGGCTTGTCAGCATCATACATACACAAAACTGTTAATTTCACACACATTGTTCTCACGGTACTGTAGGCCAGGCTACCGTGTCTGTGGAATGACTCGAGTATGTTTGTGTCGTAAGAATCTGTGAATGGGTCAGACATTCTCAGTGCACGCCCCCAGTGACGATTATTAATTAATCTTACAAAATGAAACTTCCGAATGATTCTTTCTAAAGAAACTTTCCCCAATTTTTTTTTGTTTTTATGGTCGGGGTAAAAATTTCAGAGCTGTATGGGCGACTTTCTGTGTAGCGCCCTCAATAGTCGAGGATCGGATTATAAACAATCTCACCATGGTAACAGGGTCGCGGAACGTCGGGTGTATAGACAGTGAGCGCGATGTCAATGATGGCACCCGCATTAACAAAACAAACCCTGTGAAGTGTGTGGTGGTTTTTTTAAAAGAAATAGATAGATAGTTACTGAATTTCATGCTGATAGGATAAAACCTTAGTCTCCGATATGTCTCACGGGTAAGTGTGAAAGAACAGAAGACCGCGAATTCCCGGGGTTTTCTTTAAGTTTAGACTTAGACTAGAGATAGACCCCTCATATATCAATTATCATGTCTAGTCATGTTTGATTGATGTATTGCATTGCATTATTAATATTAGTAACTACTAACTGCCATGATAATATAATATTAATTACTAATACTTGTAATAGTAATACTAGTTTACATTTTGTACGGTAGTCTAGTACTTAGTACTACTACTTCTAGTAATATAGTAGTTAGTACTTCTATTTGGGAAGCTCTATTCTAAGGGCTGATGTATACTGTATTACTCAGAAGTCAGATGGGAAGAACGCTGGTAAGAAAAAAGGTCTTGGCGACTTGGGTTCAAATCCCGGTCCAGTCAAAGTTTTTTTTCTGTGCCATTTTTTTCAATTTCTTTTCTTGGAAGAAAGATATGTGTTTTTATGTGAAAAAAAGGAAAATTATTCTTATCTTTCAATCGTCCCTGTGGACATCATGCTCAAGTATCAATATAAACTCTGACTTTCCTACGATGCTCCTGGAGTGGATTTCACAAAGCCTTACATTGCATCATAATTAGACTTACGATTGATAACCAATTTTCATACATTGTACATGGTTTTTGTGTGTCTCCCATTCTGGATTTGCGCTTGATCGTAAATTACAATGAGTTTCCATGAAATCCGCCGCAGGTACTACCAGCAGCAATGGTCCAACGCCCAGGACGGCCTGACGGACCTGCTGGGCCAAGAGCTGCCCCCGGAGCCCGCCAAGCCCGAGAAGGACCGGCTGACTGCCTTTCAGAACATGGCCACCCTCTACATCAAGTACGTGCAGATCTTCCGGCGCATGGAGCAGTGCTACGACCAGGTGGTGCACCCGCAGAAGCGGCGGGTGCTGCGGCACCTGCTGGACGGCGTCATGGGCCGGGTGCTGGAGCTCAAGAATGAGATGGTCCTGCTGGAGCTCTCCGAGTTCCACTACTTTGACGACATCCTGTCCGACCTGAAGCTGACGCCGGTGAGGGGGGCCGGGGGTTGGGGTGTGGGACCTGGATGGAGGTGGGGGACGCAGGGAAGGAGTTGTAGAAGGAGTTGAGTTCAGGCCTGGGAGGGAATTGGGAAGGGGCTAAGAGAAGGGTTTAAGGAAGAGGTTAGGGATGGTTTTTAGGAAAGGGGTCAGGAAAAGGGGATAGGGAAGGTGTCAGGAAAGGGGCTTAAGGAAGGGGTTTAGGGAAAGGGTCAGGGAAAGGGGTTTAGGGAAGGGGTTTAGGCAAAGGGGTTTAGGGAAGGGGTCAGGGAAGGGATTAGGAAAGGGGTCAGGGAAGGGGTCAGGGAAGGAGTTTAGGGAAGGGGTTGGGGAAAGGGGTTTAGGGAAGGGGTTAAAGAAGGTGTCAGGAAAGGAGTTTAGGTAAGTAGTTAGGGAAAGTGTCAGGAAAGGAGTTTAGGGAAGGGGTCAGGGAAGGGATTAGGGAAGGGGTCAGGGAAGGGATTAGGGAAGGGGTCAGGGAAGGGGTCAGGGAAGGGATTAGGGAAGGTGTTAGAGAAGGGATTGGGGAAGGGGTCAGGGAAGGGATTAGGAAAGGGGTCAGGGAAGGGGTCAGGGAAGGAGTTTAGGGAAGGGGTTGGGGAAAGGGGTTTAGGGAAGGGGTTAAAGAAGGTGTCAGGAAAGGAGTTTAGGTAAGTAGTTAGGGAAAGTGTCAGGAAAGGAGTTTAGGGAAGGGGTCAGGGAAGGGATTAGGGAAGGGGTCAGGGAAGGGATTAGGGAAGGGGTCAGGGAAGGGGTCAGGGAAGGGATTAGGGAAGGGGTCAGGGAAGGTGTTAGAGAAGGGATTGGGGAAGGGAAAAGGAAGATTTTGAATGGCAGTCTTTGAAGGGCTGAGATCCAGCATGAGCTGAAAGAATCAAGATAAACATGATACAAAATCCTGATGCCCTTCAGAAAGTATTGTTATTACCATACCCGTGTATCTAAACATTCAGGCCTGATGAGAGGAAGACATGCTCGACACAGCCTGTCTAAATGTCTGGTCTTCTGTCCTCTTCCCTTTCAGAATGACGTCGAGGTGCCCATTCCCAAGTACTTCCTGAATGAGCAAGCTGACATCCTCAAGCAGAGGGAAAAGCTCTTGGGCCAGATTCTGGCCAAGATGGGGCCGCCCGACGAGAAGACGGAGGAGGTCAAGATGTCCACGGACGAGGCAGTCCGTCTCATCCAGGTCAGTGACTGAGCGGAGGGAGGGAGAGAGCGGGAGGAAGAGGGGAAAAAACCCAGGAGATCTCTGTTACATATGAGCTGAGACAAGAATAACATCTAGGGAAACAGTATTCCAGTGAGGGTTTGCCCTACTTGACATCAGCACTCGAGGCTCAGTGCTTTGCCTTCTGGTGAGACGTCTTAACCACTTGACCACCGAGCTGGTTGAAGTCGTGTGGAGGATTCACATATATGCTGTATAGTGGCTTGCACTGCATTTTATCATGGATCTAATATGAGTAGGGAAAACCCTTACTTTAATAATTGCATTCACTTTGATGCAACATGTTATTGACATATTATATCTATGGAACACTACTACTGCTACTAATCTGAGGAGCATCTAACCAATGCCCTCTCTGGCTCCATGTACATATATATAGATTTGTACTTCCCTCCACACTACCCGTCCAGCATGTTAGATTTCAGTTTGGTTAATGTCATTCAGCCCTGTGTCTCTCTAAAGCATGGTTTTGTTATTGATGATTGTCCTGGTTGCCTTGCATGGGTTTGTGTTGCATCAGGTTTAAACTGTTCTCGTCTGTTTGGCTAGGTGCACGAGAGAGCGCGACAGGGCCGACTGAGGGCCAAGTTCATGCGCGAGATTCGCCTGCAGGAGGAGCGGGAGCGCATGGCCGCCAACCGGGGCGCCCCCACAGTGGATTCCGACGTCGCAGCGGTCAGGATACAGAAGGTACTTGCCTATAGGTCAAGTGTCACAAACCTACTTCACATTGGGCCACTTTTCAGTGCTCATGACCACCATACAGGGGTTGTTGAATAATATGTCACTTTCAAAACTTTCCCCGGCAAAGACTAGTTGACTATTCAAGAAGGCCACCATCTAAGAGCTGGATAGCTCAGATGGTAAGAGTGCTGGTATGCAAAACCAGAGGTCTCGAAGTTCAATTCCCTGTATTCAGTCAAAGTTTTCTTGACCGTTTTTATAATTAGTTCAAAAGTTCCCAGCAGGTTTTTCCTTATTTATTTTAGACTTATTAACACATCGTTGGAATTGTGTACAGCTCTAGTAATACGTCTGATTCTTTTGGCCCGTCAGGTTTGGAAAGGCTTTGCCGTCCGGAAGAGGGTTCGACGAGAGAGGGAGGAAGAGATGATGTTCATCGGCATGGTGAGTAGATCACTGTATCATAGCAACACTTTAAAACACACGCGAAAATCCATTTCAAGAAATGTTGCCAACTTTCAAAGCGCTACATTCAAAGTGCATCTGTTTGCCATTTAGTAAACAAATGACCAAGGTCACTCTGCCTTTAAGAAAGATCCTGCTAGGATGGGTTATCAATCCTAAGTGGAGTCACGATGCTTCGTCAAGCTTTGTGAAATCCACCCTAGATCACACAAAGTCTTTTCGTCATTTTTTCGTGTGTGTGAACAGAATCCGCCACCACCACCGACCAATCCCAAGGCAGTGGCCACTCACCTAGCGGACAGGACGGAGGCCAGCCGCAGGGTGACCCAGACAGACCACGAGGCCAAGTTCCAGCAGGCCCTGGTCAACATCAAGGACAAGCTGCGCGAGGTGGAGGGGCCCGACATGAAGGAGAACATGCAGGACCAGATCCGACAGTGGTTCCTGGAGTGTAGGTGAGTAGGGTGCTATGAGGATAGGGGCTAGGGTCCATTCCGTGGTCTATCAGCCCTGCTCAGCTAAGCCTAGCCCTATCAACCCATCTTCCAATGTGTTTAAATCTGGTAATACGAGAACATGTATGACCAGATCCACCAGTGATTCCTGGAGTGTAGGTAAGTAGGGGGCTGTAGGAGGGGGTTGGGGGCTACCATCCATTCCTTGGACTCTCAGCCCTCCTCAGCTAACCCTAGCCCTCTCAACTTATCTTCCAATCCGTTCCAGTCTGACCAAATGAAGACCAGATCTGCCAGAGCTCTGCTCCAATGCCCGTCATTGGTGTCCACACCTTACTCTGTATTAAACCATGTTTCCCGTTCCACGGTTCCCTCCAGGGATGCAACCGGCAAGTTTCCCGACTACCCGGCTGAGGACGAGGGGGGATCAGCCGCAATCTTCAAGGAGAAAGACCCTGCTGAGGTTAGTCCGGGGTCCAAGCTCTCGTGGACCCTGAAGGGGTCTTGAGTAGAGATGACGGAGGGTGGACAACGGATGGAAGCTGGTAGATAGATCAGCAGGGGAACAAAAGGAAATTCATGCAGTTGGGAAGGGTAGTAAGAACACAAAGGGAAGGAAGGACACGGGGCGAACACAAATGAGAGATTTGGGAAGAAATCACTGTGCTTTTCATTTCCCCTCCTGGATGCTGTGGCCATTGGATGGTCTTAATACTTCATCCACAGCTTTTCCCAGCAGAGACGGACATTCTAATGAATGGGCAATCCTATGCCTAGTGCACTCATATCGAAGTGGTTTTGGGAAGATTGAAGTGATAATTTGTGACGTGGATCCCCAGTCCTCGGGTTTGAAAGTAGTGGAGCTATAATTTATGATCTTGGAATATTATTTGTCGACAGGTTGAAGCCGAGTTAAGGGACACTGAAGGCGACAAAGGGAAGAAGAAAGGGAAGAAAGACAAGAAGGAGAAGAAGAAGGACAAGAAGAAAGACAAGAAGGGCAAGAAAGGCAAAAAGGGAAAAGGAGGTGACGACGATGTGAGTGTAGAAATACGTTTTATTTATTTTTTGGCAAGCAATTTGATTTATGATTATGAATTAGGCTTGAGGGAGTATTGGGCCCACTGTCCCCCCCAAAAAAAACATTATTTTTTGAATCGCTTCAAGCTCCACTTTTTTGGCAATTATTAGCGGGATTTGAAATGCAATGCAGACTCCAACCAAACTTGCGTTTATTTGCCAAGTGTGTTTATGGTCCACAGAAAAGATTTTTTTTTTTTAATCCCAGAATGTAGCCCTCTCGCTCTGACTGACAGGAAGTGCCGTGCTTGTTTGTGTCTCCCTGCATGGGCCACCCTTAAGGACACGTGCACCTTTCGACCGCAATTGCTAACCACAATCGTGTTGGGTCTTTTCAAATTTGTTTTTATTCTTCCTTACAGGAAGAGGAGGAGGGATTCAAGATGCAGCCCTCCAACTTTCTCGGCGCTGTGACTGACTCTACCAAGTCGTATGACAGTAAGTGCTCGGTGATCTCACAAATTATTTAGTGTTGTGGTAATACTGACTGCCGGAAACTTGTAAAGTGACATTATTGGATCAAATTGTTCACTGCAAGGAAGCCCAGATAAACAGGCGGGTAGAGACACTGATATGACAACTTTCGTTAGAAGAAGATTTTGCCTCATTCTCTGATATAGCATCTTGTCAAACAAATCAATGAAAACATGCATTCTGCAAACATTGAGAAAGTGGCTCTTCTCAAAGCTACACGGTATAGTCATTCTCATAAGAGATTACGCACATGGTGTCAACCACACTCCTTTTCAAAAGAGATGATGCATGTGGTATCACTACATCAAAGTACTGGCTCTTCTCAGAGCTATAGTTATTCTCATAAGAGATTACGCACATGGTGTCATCGCAAGCAATCTTCAAACATTGCGTTACTGGCTCAACCACACTCCTTCTCAAAAGAGATGATGCATGTGGTATCACTACATCAAAGTACTGGCTCTTCTCGGAGCCACACTCATTTGTGAGTCCCCGTCTGAAGCTTGACGCTCCTGTTCTGTTGGTTTTGCGTCCGTGCAGCCGTCTGGAAGGAGCGGAATGAGGAGCACAACTTCAGCCAGCAGCACGACTCGGAGCTGATCAAGGAGGAGAAGCGGGTGGAGGTGGAGACAGAGATCCGGACCCAGGTGGACGAGCTGATGCGCCAGGAGCTCAAGAACCTAAAACTGGTACGGTGCCCCGACTCCCCTCACAATAATGGAACCAGAAAGAGGGTGTAGAAAGAGAGGCTGGGCCCTTTTCCAAAACCTGGCCTAGGCTTGGGCTCCGGCTTTGTTATCCAAAAGCTGGAAACACTGGTTGGAGTTCTTAGTTGAAGCTTTTTTTTTTTTTTTTTTTAACGCAGTATAACATTCAAAAGCAAAGCCAAAGGCCTCCCATTTCCATGCCTTGTACTTTAAAATGGAAGAAATGGAGACGAAGCCTGAGCTTAAGCCCAGTTTACTGTATTCAGAACAGACTAAGCTGGAAAGGAGGCATTTTATTTTAGATGTTTCGATCCTCACAGAACCTTCATTGGAAACCTTTGGATGGGATGGTCATACCAGTGCTGGGAGAAGGCCTTTGAGAAAAGTCCTGCTAGGATCCAAATGTCAGGCCCTCAACATTTTGGAGGTCATTTATTTCCTTCATTGGCTTTTAGTGATCACAATGCGGTCCATTTGTGTTGAAAATGGAAACTTGTCATTTTCAAATGACAAACCCAAATCAAACGCTCTCTTAAACTGAACCTCTGTCTCGACAGGCTGTGGACAGGGACAAGGGGAAGGGAAAGAAAGGCAAGAAAGGCAAGAAGAGCGGAAAGAAGAGCGGCAAGAAGAAGAAGAAGAAAAAGAGTGGCAAAAAAAGTGGGAAGAAGGGCAAGAAGGGAAAGAAGGAGAAGGACTTGACTCCGGACAGGTAAGCAAGGAACAAAAAACCCAAACATCTCATTCAGGTGAGACTCTGAGGTTTGCACATTAGAGAGGCACAGTGTAATGTTTGCTTAATAGATGAGACTCAAAGGTTTGCATTGTGGTATCACATTAGACAGGTTGTAGACAGACCAGGTTGAGACCAAATGGAAGGGCAAGCAATAGGGAAGGGATCAAAGGAGGGAAGCTGGTAGACAGACCAGGGTGAGATCAGAGAGAAGGACAAGTAGTAGTAGGAAGGGATCAAAGAAGGAAAGCTTGTAGAAAGACCAGGGTGAGATCAAATGGAAGGGCAAGCAGTAGGGAAGGAGAGGGATCAAGGGAGGAGAGCTTCTACATGTTCTAGAAAGACCAGGATTAAGGGAGGAAAGCTTGTAGAAAGACCAGGGTGAGAATAAATGGATCTTGAGTGTTGAGGCTTTCCGGTTGCTTCTGTGTTGTAGGACCATTGAGTCCCTGTACGAGGAGTTGGTGCAGGAAGGGATCATCATTAGGCCGCCCAAGTTTGGTCTGAAGGATTACCTGGGCGAGTACAGCTACCTGGGCACCACGCTGAGACAGAACAACATCGAGCCCATGCCTTCCCTCTCCGACGTCCGACAGTTGGTGGCGCTCTACGGAGTCCTACCACTCGGTGAGTTCCAATTCATTCCAAATTTCTGTTCTTAAGCAGCTCTATGAAATTGGCCCCAGCTCTTTATGGAGTCACACTCCTTTTCGAGGTGACTTGCAACGTGTCACTCGCAAACTTTCCATGTTGTGATTCCAGCACGAAAACCTTCAAAGTCTTGTAATTGTCACTGAGTGCTTCTTCCTTCCGCTCTCTCCGCCCTCCAGGGTCGCAATCAGTCCATGAGAGGGCGCCCCCAATTAAGTCGCTCCTCCTGGCAGGGCCGCGGGGTGTGGGCAAGCGCAGCCTGGTCCACGCCATCTGCACCGAGACGGGTGCCAATCTTTTTGACCTGACGGCGGCCAACATCGCCGGCCGGTACCCGGGCAAGAGCGGGCTCCAGATGCTCATCCACATGGTGCTGAAGGTGGGCCGCAACCTCCAACCCTCTGTGCTCTACATCGGCGATGCTGAGCGAACCTGGCTGAAGAAGGTGCCCAAGACGGACAAGGTGAGGGGCGGGTTGGAGGGTGCCCGGGTTTATCTCTCTAACTCCTTTCCTCTACCTCCCTTTTCCTCTCTCTCTCCCTTCCCTCTATCTCTCTCTTTCTCTCTCCCCTACCTTTCTCTCTCTCCTTCCCTCTCTTTCCCTTCCTCTATCTCTCTCCCTCTCTCACACTCCTTCCATTCATCTCTTTCTGTCCCTTTCTCTATTCCTCTCCTCTATCTGTCCATCTCTCTCCCATCTCTACCTATCTCTCTCCTGTCTCCCTCTCTCCCCTCCATCTTTTGCTCTCTCTTCTCTCTCCTCCCTTTCTCCCACTCTCTGTTTTGTCTGTCACTCTACCTGCATAAGCTTTCGAAGCAACTACTACTTCATCAGATGCAATGGAGGGGGCAATCCAAGTACAAGTAACATAAAGATGGAACCAATAAACAAGAGGATGGCCCCATTTTTGTATAGCTGACTTGTTATTAACTCCATCTCCCTCTTTCTCTCTCCCCCGACTGCAGACCGACCCGAAGCGGCTGAAGAAGGACATCCCCAAGTTCCTGAAGCTCTTCAAGGCAGAGGACCGGCTGCTGCTGGTGGGAACGTCCCGGGCACCGTACGAGTGCGAGATGAAGGGACTAACAGGCGCCTTCCAGAAGATCATCCTCATCCCCCGGCCAGACTACGCCTCCAGACACCGTGAGTTAAAAAAACAAAACCAAGCTGCTGTATCAACCGCTATGTTAAATTTACTGGCCCCGACTGTTCGGGGATCAGACCCAACTCACAGTTTTCCCAGTTGTGTTGATGTCTGTCTCAACTCGCGGACATGAAAAAGTATGTAGCAATTATTATTATTGGCTGTCCATCGATATCGATGGACGCTTGGAGCAATCTACAACCTGATAATCTGTGTACTCCAACAGCCAATTTCACGAAACTTCAAATGTTGCGTATGCAACATTTTGTTGCATAACTTTAGCAACATTTTACTGCCTTTGCTAAATACTGCAGAAAATATCCATTGTGGAGCAAGACTTACACAACATTTGTACGTTGCGTAACTTGAAATCGGCTGCAGCAGCTGTAAAGATTCTACTACACTGATATAATAACCTTTTTTTGTGTCTCTCTTGCAGTGCTTTGGCGCCAGCTGATCGGCCAGAACAGCGGGATCCTGACCCAGATGCTGGACATCAGCTCTCTGGCCAAGGTGACGGATGGCTACACGCAGAAGCACATCCTGACCTCCTGTCAGCAGGTCCTGACCGACCGGCGGGTGGCCCAGCTAAACAAGCGAGCCCTGACCGCTGCCGAGTTCATCCCTCCGCTGGCCCGCATCGACCCCATCTACAAGGAGGAGGAAGAGGCTTTCAAGGTGAGCGTAAATCAGCAGCATGCAGTCGAAAAGAACAGAAGAAAAGTTGAGTTTGACAACACCAATCCAGACTTCAGACTGTACTGCTCGTTATGTAGCCGTGTGGAATTTGGTGCCACTCACGAATTACAGGCAATAACGACAGCTGATATGCCAGCTGTCCATGGACTGGAGGGGGGGGGGGGGCATGCCATAACATTAAATGAGGCCGAGGTCAAGCTCGACTTGGAAAAGCCAGCTGTGGCTGGACTGGAGAAGGGGGGGGGGCATGCCATTGCATTTAATGAGGCCAAGGTTGAGCTCAACTTGGAATAAATGGACTTCACTTGAAAATGGTCTCTTTGATGTTACACTGTCCATCAGGGCTTCCCCTGGGGTTTCATGGGCCTGAGCTGGCAACCCAATTTTGTTTTGTCTGAGAACCACAAAATCCTCAAGAGACGAACCAAAGAAGTGCTTAACCCACATGAATGTTGGACACTTCTTCTTAAGGAAATAAAATGACTAAAAGAATTAATTCTTAAAAGGTTCATGGCCATCTTTCTGGAGCTAGAACTTAGTACATTGGTAATACCCATTACGCATAACCCCAGTACAATGCTTTTGTTCATGTATAAATTGTTGGCTGTTTTCAACCCCTATTAAGGTAGCTTTCTTGGAGTCAGTCCTTTGAAGGAAGGCAGACTGCTTCAGGTTTTAATACACAGGGGAAAGCCTGCCATGTCAACTCATTTACCTTGTCTTTCCCTTGCTGTTGACTTCTTGCAGACGTGGTATGCCAAGACTCCGTTGGGCAAGAAGAGAGCCAAGGCAGCGGAGGGTGGTGATGAGGATGACGGCAAGGGAAAGAAGGGCAAGGGCAAGAAAGGAAAGAAGGGCAAAAAGGGCAAGAAGAAGAAGAAGTGATGAGGGTGCCCGATCCATCGAAACAACAACCGAGTCACCAACTAATAGACTACATCAAATATCAGAGCAATCAACCAACATACTCCATCAACCAATTGAGCGACCAACCAACAGACTCCATCATCCAACAGAGCGACCAACCAACAGAGTGACCAACCAACAGACTCCATCAACCCATAGACTCCATCAACCAAAAGAGTGACCAACAAACTCCATCAACCAATAGGGTGACCAACAGACTCCATCATCAAAAAACAAAAGACAAACACTGATGACTATGTTCACTCATGAAGTGATGTTTTGGCCAAATTGGTAAACATGTATGTACAGTGTAAATTTGAATGTAAATTCAAATTCAAATGCAAATTAAAATTTCTTGTTCAAGTACTAGTTGTATACCAGGGTATTAAACCTTGTAGCAAGAGAAAACTTGAAATACCCATAAGCAATAAACCAATATTCAGTGGTTGTTTGAAGTGATTTAAAATTCTCAGCCACAAATGATTCTGTTTCATCAAGAAATCAAGAAAGACAAAAGTTTTACAACTGTTTAACAAAGTGTACAAAGTTGCAGCATGCAAAAAAAAATTAACAAAAAGGAAAATAAAATCCTTGGATGAGTTGATGTGGCATAATTGGATTGCCTTTAATACAAAATAAATTACATTTTTTCTCAACGTCATCCAATACACCAAAAATTGTATTGTAGACATTGATTAAAGCATATTCCTTCCATAAGTTGTATAAAACAGAATGTAAATACTTTCCAGACAAACAAAAAAATCATGAAACCTTCTTACGAAGCTAAGACAACGAAAAACAAATGTACCAATACTTAGGTTTCAGTTTTGACATAAAATTTTAAAAATAATAAAAACAATTCATGAGGGGAGAATTAACTAAAAAGGTGGCTCTTTTTAATTGCAGAACCTCGATAACTAAAAACAAAGCTTTTAGATGGCCCTTGCATGGGTTTAATGGCCCCAATTTTAGCCAATGAGAATTGCCCACGAACCAATTTGTTGATTTGTCACCCCAACCTAAAGAATTTAATTCTCCACCTCCCATGTTATGAGTTTTCTCATTTTGTTGCATTCTGGTCTCAGATGTGTTCCAATCCACTTTGAAATTTCAGACTTGTATAATAAAGACAAATTGCATGGAAATGGTTTTGCTAGTCTAATTTTTGGCGCCAACAGCCCTTGTACGGTAGGTAAAGGAAAATACTGCATTGGCACTACAGGTACATGTACTACTTTTGGCAAGTAAAAAAAAAAAACATACAGAAAATAGCCTCAACCACTCCTGGGGGAACAATAGACACTAGCCTGAACCACTCCTTGGGAACCATACAGACACTAGCCTGAGCCACTCCTGGGGAACCATACAGACACTAGCCTGAGCCACTCCTGGGGGAACCATACAGAAACTAGCCTGAACCACTCCTGGGGAACCATACAGAAACTAGCCTGAACAACTCCTGGGGAACCATACAGAAACTAGCCTGAACCACTCCTGGGGGAACCAAACAGACACTAGCCTGAACCACTCCTGGGGGAACCATACAGACACTAGCCTGAACCACTCCTGGGGGAACCATACAGACACTAGCCTGAACCACTCCTGGGGAACCATACAGAAAATAGCCTGAACCACTCCTGGGGAACCATACAGACACTAGCCTGAACCACTCCTGGGGGAACCATACAGACACTAGCCTGAACCACTCCTGGGGAACCATACAGAAACTAGCCTGAACCACTCCTGGGGAACCATACAGAAACTAGCCCGAACCACTCCTGGGGGAACCATACAGACACTAGCCTGAACCACTCCTGGGGAACCATACATAAACTAGCCTCAACCACTCCTGGGGAACCATACAGAAACTAGCCTGAACCACTCCTGGGGGAACCATACAGACACTAGCCTGAACCACTACTGGGGAACCATACATAAACTAGCCTCAACCACTCCTGGGGAACCATACAGAAACTAGCCTCAACCACTCCTGGGGAACCATACAGAAACTATCCTGAACCACTCCTGGGGAAACATACAGACACTAGCCTGAACCACTCCTGGTGAACCATACAGAAACTAGCCTGAACCACTCCTGGGGAACCATACAGAAACTAGCCTGAACCACTCCTGGGGAACCATACAGAAACTAGCCCGAACCACTCCTGGGGGAACCATACAGACACTAGCCTGAACCACTCCTGGTGAACCATACATAAACTAGCCTGAACCACTCCTGGGGAACCATACATAAACTAGCCTGAACCACTCCTGGGGAACCATACAGAAAATAGCCTGAACCACTCCTGGGGAACCATACAGACACTAGCCTGAACCACTCCTGGGGAACCATACAGACACTAGCCTGAACCACTCCTGGGGAACCATACAGAAACTAACCCCAAACAGACAGTGTCAATCCTTGGTTGCAGGCACAATGGGTCCTAATGATACTAATACATGTACATCAATTCTAATAACAAACCTAACCAAGTCAGATAAGGATACAGCCAATAATCCTTCTGACCAACACTTTACTGATGGCTCTCATTTGTAGAAAATAAACACAACATGGAATTAGCAACTTATACATATATCTCTGTTGAAACAAAAATGTAAAATATAAAAACCAGTGTAAAATAAGTTTGTCTATTTACGCTTTTAATTCCATCTATATAAACTACACAAATAGTTTTCTCTTTATTTCATTCTCTTAATTTTTTTCAATTCATTACTTATGTATAATGATTAATTATATTAATCTAATAAGAATGCTGTCAGTATTTCATGTTTTGTATCACAAGAATATATCAAAATTCATACAAAAAGGATTTGACATTATCAAGCATGAGTCAAGTGATGGTGTTGCAAAGTACAACGTTGTAAGAACATTTGATGACCCAGTTGTCCAGGAATTCCATGCAAGTCGAAGTCAATTTGAAAGACTCCTTTGTGGGCATTGTATCTGAAACAGAAAATATTTATTTATATTTTTTTAATACAATATACATTTATACTTTGGCTCTCTTTTGGTTTGAATGAGTCAACCATTCAAATATAATTCAATTCAATCTAATCTTGGGAATTATTTGACTGATGCTAACACAAAACTTCAGCTTCAGTTACTTGTCAGCCAGCTCTCAAGATGGAAATGGCGGGAGAGGTAGACAGAGAGAGAGAGAGGGAGGGGGAAAGGGAGAGGCAGAGGTAGAGAGAGAGGGAGAGGCAGAAAGAGAGGTAGAGGGAGAGGGAGGGAGAGGTGGAAGGAGAGGGAGAGGGAGAGGGAGAGAAAGAGGGAGAGGGAGGGAGAGATGGAAGGTGGAAGGAGAGGGAGAGGTAGAGGGGAAAGGCAGTGTGAGAAGGAGAGGGAGAGGGAGAGGCAGAGAAAGAGGGGAGAGGATGGAAGTCCAATGCTCAGGTATTGACTTGGATGGAGAGCTCCGTGCCCTGCATGTCCCTCCAGGTGTGGCACAGCTGCTTCCGCAGTCGCTCCCGATCGTCAAGCGAGGGCAGCACCAGGGTCCAGGCCACCTCAGGTGTGGCCGGTGACCGCGCCTGCTCCCTTCCTCCACTGCCCCCAT
Source organism: Luidia sarsii (assembly GCA_949987565.1). NCBI lineage: Eukaryota > Metazoa > Echinodermata > Asteroidea > Paxillosida > Luidiidae > Luidia > Luidia sarsii. The sequence goes on along the minus strand of OX465103.1, from coordinate 25,491,966 downwards.
CACTGTCCTTCTGGCTGGTGCCCTGTGCCTGAGCTGCCTCGCTGGCATAGTGGTCCACGTTGATGTCCACCACCACGTCCATGACCTCAAAGACCAGCGTGACGTCACGGGAGGAGAAGTCGCTGACCACCAGGCGGCGGAGGTGGGCGATGGGCCGCGAGGCCAGGAGCTCGTACTGGGGATTGTCGGGCGGCGACTTGGCAAAGCCCGGCAGTGGGTAGCTGGCGTGGTCCTCCCGGCACAGGCTCAGGTGCTTGTTGGTCACCACCAGGGTGCGCTGTGACTTCTCGCTTTCCTCCAACGGCTCACTGACCGTCACAGGGCTGTCCTGGGCGGGACAATTTACCTGCAAAAGATGGTGGGGGGTAAAACAAAAGCAACAGATTGTCAGATCTAAGATCAAATGAGGAGGGCCTTATGCTTTGATCCTAGCAGGATACTTCTCAAAAGGCAGAAGCAGAGCAGAATGGAGATGGAGACAGAGAAGGAAACGGAGATAGCGAAAGGGACTGGGATGGGGAAGGTGCTTAGACAGAGACACAGATGGAGGAGGCAGAGAGGCACGGACAAGGAGACAGGGACACAGAGATAGGGAGACAGGGACACAGAGATAGGGAGACAGGGACACAGAGATAGGGAGACAGGGACAGAGAGAGGGAATGAGTAAGACACGGACAGACAGACAGAGACAGAGACAGAGACAGAGATGGATAGAAAGAGAGCCCACCTGGTAGACCAGCATGTAGAGGAGAATGCTGGTGTTCTCCATGGCTACCTTGGGGTCCTTCAGGAATGAAACTATTAGGTAGGTCAGGTCGTTGATTGTCTCGTCATTGGGGTAGGAGAAGCAGACCGAGCTGGGGTGCAGATACTCGGTGGTGTCGACCCGCTGGAGGCGGTAAGGGTCAATGGAGGCCTGAGGGCTGCGGTCTGGTGACTTGCTCCCACCGCTGGAGATGGGCAGGACCTACAGGGAGAGGGAGAGGGAGAGGGAGAGGGAGAGGGAGAGGGAGAGGGAGAGGGAGAGGGAGAGGGAGAGGGAGAGGGAGAGGGAGAGGGAGAGGGAGAGGGAGAGGGAGAGGGAGAGGGAGAGGGAGAGGGAGAGGGAGAGGGAGAGGGAGAGGGAGAGGGAGAGGGAGAGGGAGAGGGAGAGGGAGAGGGAGAGGGAGAGGAAGAGAGAGGGAGAGGGAGAGGGAGAGGGAGAGGGAGAGGGAGAGGGAGAGGGAGAGGGAGAGGGAGAGGGAGAGGGAGAGGGAGAGGGAGAGGGAGAGGGAGAGGGAGAGGGAGAGGGAGAGGGAGAGGGAGAGGGAGAGGGAGAGGGAGAGGGAGAGGGAGAGGGAGAGGGAGAGGGAGAGGGAGAGGGAGAGGGAGAGGGAGAGGGAGAGGGAGAGGGAGAGGGAGAGGGAGAGGGAGAGGGAGAGGGAGAGGGAGAGGGAGAGGGAGAGGGAGAGGGAGAGGGAGAGGGAGAGGGAGAGGGAGAGGGAGAGGGAGAGGGAGAGGGAGAGGGAGAGGGAGAGGGAGAGGGAGAGGGAGAGGGAGAGGGAGAGGGAGAGGGAGAGGGAGAGGGAGAGGGAGAGGGAGAGGGAGAGGGAGAGGGAGAGGGAGAGGGAGAGGGAGAGGGAGAGGGAGAGGGAGAGGGAGAGGGAGAGGGAGAGGGAGAGGGAGAGGGAGAGGGAGAGGGAGGGAGAGGGAGAGGGAGAGGGAGAGGGAGAGGGAGAGGGAGAGGGTGAGGGAGAGGGAGAATTTAATCATTGCTAATCCTTGTCATTGGCAGTAATCTGTTATTGCTGATATCAACTAAATATAAAATAATATCAAAAATTAGGAAGGCCTGACCTTTTGATTTTAGCTTTCAAAACATCAGGGCCTCCGTTTATTTTTGCAATTGGGTAGTTTAAGTCAGTAAGTAGTAAGGCTGTTGTCGTGAGAAAAAATTCTTGTCGACATGTCGCAAGAATTTTATGCCGACTGTCGACATTGTCGCGACAGAGACTCGATTTAGTCAAAAATCTGTAGTCACAATGTTGGAATTTTTTAGGTAATAAACGAATGGGGCATGTCAAACCGCCATAGTTGTGAACTTGTGAAATTAGTTTTCATGGATAATTTTAATTTCAATAAAATTTCATATTTTAATGGCTTTCGTATTTAAGATAATACACAACAAAATAATTTTTGTGCCGATATTGGGTGTTACAGTCGTAATTTCCTAAAAAAAAGAAAAAAAAAAGCGATTGCTCATTGTTTATTCATGACGTCATCGATCGGCGATGCGTGCGTTATCGCTGCAAGAAATAATGAATATTTATGAATTCGCTGCATAGCGGCTGCAGTGGTTTTCCTATTGGCTATGTACACATGTACATGGAAGTTGGAGAACCAGATAGTTTCGATGAAAGGAAAAGACGTCACCGTCCACACCTAGCTAACACTATGAACATCTAAACCATGAAAATGGGGTGAAAATGTCATTTAGCCGTGAAAAGAAAATTCATCATGCTTTCACGCCTATTTCATGACACACAGTTAGCCAAGTCATTTTCATGGTGTTTTCACCAGTGGTCTCCAAGGCCACATTCCTGGTGGTAAATGGCCATAGGCAGATTCGAAGTATCTGGGAGTGACAGTAACAAGGACACCAAACAGTACCTCTATGGGGGCTGGTGGTCCCTACTGGTAATTGAATTAGCCATCCCTCAAGGCTGGAGCTTGCCACCCTAGATATTCACTTTTTTCATGGTCTCTTTTAACCTGAAGATGTCCTTATCAGGTCAGAGAGGCGATTATTTTCACGGTGAATTCACTGTAAAATGCACCATGAAATCACAGTGACTTTTTAGTTTCACGACGAAATGACATTTTCACCCCTTTTTCACAGTTTAGATGTTCATAGTGTAAAGGTAGCTGCGTATTGGGCACCCAAAAACCAGCCGCGTATTGGGCACCCAAAAACCAGCCGCGTATTGGGCCCCAAAACGGAGGAGGCCGCGTATTCAGCCATACATTCAGACAAACCTAGAACGTATGCGGCAAAGGAGGCCTTTTTCCGATGTACATAATGTACTTCCGGTCCGTTTTTCAACGAAATAAAATACGCGGTCGCCCAGATTTTGGGCCCAAAACATGCGGCTACTTTCAGCTTTGTACCGACCGCGACGCACGTGCGATCTCATTTCTAGATCCTTCCCTCGGACGTCCACGATCTTTCCCGATCTCTGCATTGCACTGGTATCCCGTACGCATGTGCATTAAATGCACGCGATGCAGCAACGTATACCAGCTACTGTACTGCTTACGACCGGCCATAGAAACGTGCGCTATACAGTATATACTGTACATCGTAATGGCAAAATGCGTTCGGTGAACGATTTTCTTTGGTCGCGTCGCGATCCCTTCCAACTTCCAACATATTTAGTAACTGTTATTTTGCGGCGTGGATAAGCAAAAATGAAATGCTCAGCACACAATTTTAGGATCTTTTGTTCCCTTTTTATTTCTCTTCTTTTCAGAGATTGCCCATTATGACTAGAGGTAGGCTAATGTATTTTATTGTTTTTGTCGCGACAACCGAAAAACCTTGTCGACATGTCGGAATATTTTCTTTGTCGCGACAATGTTGACAAAAGCCTTGTCGACAACAGCCTTAGTAAGTAGTATGCAACATTTTTGAATCTTACTCCAAACAATGAATTTCCTTGGTCTGAGATTTGAAGAATAGGTCTTACCTCCATGAGCATCTTCACAAAGTCCTGGGTCAGCTGGTAGCTCCTGGTCAGGAGGGCCAGCGTGTCAGCGGCCGTGGTGGCCGTCAGCCGCAGCTTCTGGTCAAACAAGCCCACGTCCACCTCCACGATGTCTGTCAGCCGCAGGATGTGCAGACAGCTCAGGCGCTGCTTCCCGCCCGAGCCCCGGCCGGCAGAGGTCAGGAGCACGCCGCTGACATGGGGCCGCGCCCGCTGCTGGTTGGCCCGTCCGCCGTTGAAGCCCTCCTCCGGCGGTAGCGACTTCAGGCCCGAAGAGTCGCTCTTGAGGCGTCGGTGGGAGCGGACGTCGACGGGCGGGCTGAGGAGTTGCGGCGGAGCGGCTGCTGAGGAGTCCGCCGACAGAACGTAGACGGCCCGGTCGCTGAGCAGGACGCAGGCTGCGATCTCAGTGGCCGGCCGGCGGAAGGCCACAGCCCCAGCCCACGTCACGTGGGCCAGCTGCTCGGGCTCAGCCCCGATCTTGGCCACGCTCTCATGGAAGTAGCGGACCAGCTCAGTTGGCGGCAGCTCAGCGACAGCCCGAAGAGGCTCGGGAAGCTCCGGCCCTGCCAGCCGACGCCGGCAGCACTCACCTAGAGTCGAAAGGGTGCTGGCCTCGTACTTGGGGATGATGATGCGGGAGGGACTCATTGGGATACCTTTCTTGACCAGGGCAGGGTGCCGGTCAGCTTCCGAGACAATGACGCAAGGCGAGGCCACAGAGCTGGGCAGGTCCAGCCGCAAGTCCGTCTGACTGACAGCCTCATCCACGTCGTCATAGTCCACTGTCAACTTGCCTACCTCCTCTTGAGTTTGGCCAACGCTCTCGCTCTCGTCCTGGGGCATCTCTGGGCCGAGGATCTGGAGCACTTGCGCCAGGACCTCCTTGGCATCCTCCGGCTTCGGGAAGATGTGGCTAGGCAGCTGCACCTGGCCCTCAGTCAGCCCCCGGAGGAGCTGGACGAACTCCCGGCGGCTCTCCGGTGTCATGAGCTCCAGGAGGTGACCGCCCAGCGTGGGACCGGCATGGTCGGGCTCGGCAGCCTGCTGCTGGCGATGCCGTGGCCCGTAGGTGCTCAGCACGGGGCCCTGGAAGTAGATGCGGAGGTCGGAGAGGAGGTCGGGGATGGAGGGCAGCCCCACGGACTGGTGGCGGGCCAGCTCGTCGAAGACGCAGTGGAAGAGGGCCTTGGGGCTGATCTTGAGGGTCGGGGAGGGGGGACGCCCCACCTCTGGCCTGGAGCGAGACCTGCGGATGAGAGACGATTCATAGTCAACTGGCTTTGCTCATCATCCTCTCAAGATTTTATATCTTACTATTCTGCAAATATGATGGCTCAGCGATGGCGTAAGGAGGGGGAACAGGAACAGGAGGAAAAGAAGGACGGGGATGAGGAGGAAGATGAGGACCAGGAGGATGAGGAGAAAGATGAGGACTCCTTGGATGAGGAGGAAGACGAGGACGAGAAGGAGGAGCAGCAGCAACAGCAGGAAGAAAGATCTGAACAATAGGCCTTTTTTGTTATGACAGCAAGGACTGAGACAGAAGAGAAGACACCTACTAGGTCTACACCTACCCACTCCTACTGCAAGGCTTCCTCTCACCGGGGCTCTCTCTGCGTCTGCTCCTGGGCGACCTGCCTCGACGCGGGGACTGGGCTCCCTTGGTCTGCATTACCTCGGGACCCTGGTCGGGGCTGACGGTGAGGCTGGGGACAGGCGTCTCCTGCATCTCATTGAGGAGGCTGAGCCAAGCCTCGCCTCCCTCCCGCCGGATCTCCTCCACCTTGGCCCGGTACTCTGCTTCCTCTGGGGTGGAGACTGAGGGGAGATCGGGGAAAACATCAGCTGAAGGCAGGTACTGTGGTTCACTGAATGGCCCACTGTGTGCACCATGAATAGGGTCACTGCATCCACACAGTCCCTGGTATCAGTCAGCTGAATGCAGGCACTGTGGTTCACTGAATAGCCCACTGTGTGCACTCTGAATAGGGTCATTGCATCCACACAGTCCCTGGTATCAGTCTGCTGAATGCAGGCACTGTGGTTCACTGAATGGCCCACTGTGTGCACTCTGAATAGGGTCATTGCATCCACACAGTCCCTGGTATCAGTCAGCTGAATGCAGGGCACTGTGGTTCACTGAATGGCCCACTGTGTGCACTCTGAATAGGGTCATTGCATCCACACAGTCCCTGGTATCAGTCTGCTGAATGCAGGGCACTGTGGTTCACTGAATGGCCCACTGTGACTCTGAATGGGGTCATTGCATCCACATAGTCCCTGGTATCAGTCAGCTGAATGCAGGCACTGTGGTTCACTGAATAGCCCACTGTGTGCACTCTGAATAGGGTCATTGCATCCACACAGTCCCTGGTATCAGTCTGCTGAATGCAGGGCACTGTGGTTCACTGAATGGCCCACTGTGACTCTGAATGGGGTCATTGCATCCACATAGTCCCTGGTATCAGTCTGCTGAATGCAGGCACTGTGGTTCACTGAATGGCCCACTGTGTGCACCATGAATAGGGTCACTGCATCCACACAGTCCTTGGCATCAGTCAGCTGAATGCAGGCACTGTGGTTCACTGAATGGCCCACTGTGTGCACCATGAATAGGGTCAGTGCATCCGCACAGTCCCTAGTATCAGTCAGCTGAATGCAGGCACTGTGGTTCACTGAATGGCCCACTGTGTGCACCATGAATAGGGTCACTGCATCCACACAGTCCTTGGTATCAGTCAGCTGAATGCAGTCACTGTGGTCCACTGAATGGCCCACTGTGTGCACCATGAATAGGGTCACTGCATCCACACAGTCCCTGGTATCAGTCAGCTGAATGCAGGCACTGAGGTTCACTGAATGGCCCACTGTGTGCACTCTGAATAGGGTCATTGCATCCACACAGTCCCTGGTATCAGTCAGCTGAATGCAGGCACTGAGGTTCACTGAATGGCCCACTGTGTGCACTCTGAATAGGGTCATTGCATCCACACAGTCCCTGGTATCAGTCAGCTGAATGCAGGCACTGTGGTTCACTGAATGGCCCACTGTGTGCACTCTGAATAGGGTCACTGCATCCACACAGTCCCTGGTATCAGTCAGCTGAATGCAGGCACTGTGGTTCACTGAATGGCCCACTGTGTGCACCATGAATAGGGTCACTGCATCCACACAGTCCCTGGTATCAGTCAGCTGAATGCTGGCACTGTGGTCCACTGAATGGCCAACTGTGTGCACTCTGAATAGGGGCATTGTATCCACATAGTCCCTGGTATCAGTCAGCTGAATGGGTGCACTGTGATTCACTGAATGGCCCACTGTGTGCACTGAATAGGGGCATTGTATCTACACAGTCCATGGTATCAGTCAGCTGAATGCAGGGCACTGTGGTTCACTGAATGGCCCACTGTGTACACTCTGAATAGGGTCACTGCATCCACACAGTCCCTGGTATCAGTCAGCTGAATGCAGGCACTGTGGTCCACTAAATGGCCAACTGTGTGCACTCTGAATGGGGTCATTGCATCCACACAGTCCCTGGTATCAGTCTGCTGAATGCAGCCACTGTGGTTCACTGAATGGCCCACTGGATTGCACTCTAATTAGGCTAATTGTTACCGGCACAAGCCAGCGGATGAATGTCAAAGCATACCTGAGGTGGTGTTTCCAGAGGCAGTGAGTCTGTCCTGACCATCGGCCGTAGAGGTGGAGGAGGGGGCCTCACAAGTAGCCAGGGACAGCAAGGAGGGTTTGGACTGGCCTGGGTCAGCTATCGGGGCTTGCTTCACCGCCTGTGATTGCTTCTGTCAGAGAATATCAGAGGATCTGATGAGGCATAGTGGAGAAGGACACCTCTCAAATATTTTGAGGGATTGACATTTCAATCCTTGAAGGATCTCTCTCAAAGGCAAAAGGTCTAGATCCTGCCAATTGTGTACAATCTGGATAGGATCATTGCATCTCCAGAGTGTGAATGGATATACTCAATTGTGTGTTAGCTGAATAGGGTCATTGAGTTCGTAGCTGTGACTGAATGGCCCATTGTGTGCAAGTTGAATAGGGTCACTGCATCCACAGTTGTGATGGTGAATGGATATACTCAATGGCCCATTGTGTGCAAGTTGAATAGGGTCACTGCATCCACAGCTGTGACGGTTAATGAATATACTCAATGGCCCATTGTGTGTAAGTTGAATAGGGTCATTGCATCCACAGCTGTGGCTGTGATTGTGAATGGGTGCACTGAATGGCCCATTGTGTGCGAGCTGAATAGGGTCATTGCATCTACAGCTGTGACTGTGAATAGGTGCACCAAATGGCCCATTGTGTACAAGCTTGATAGGGTCACTGCATCCAAACATAAAATCACGAGCAAGAGACTGTACGATGCGGTCCTGACCTTGCGTCCCGGAGAGCTCTTGCGGATGCCCAGCCGCTTGACCTTGGTGTCCTTGGACTTCTGGATGGCCCGGACGATGGCAAGCTTGTCCAGCTCCTTCTGGGAGGGCGTCTGGCCGTCCAGCCGCAGGCCTGCGTACTGCTCCGGGAACAAGCTCAGCACCTTGGTGCGGTAGTCCATGACGCCACTGACCGGGTTGTCGCGGAGGTCCAGGGACTCTAGGCAGGGCAGGCGACTCAGGTGGCTCACCTCAACCACCTGCCATCCAGGGGAGAGGTGAAGAGGGGGGTGATAGCTTCTTACAGAATACTAGGCCAAGTTGAAGGTTTGCGGTGACACCGTGTAACAAGTGGAAGTGAAGTAAATACAAAAAACTGTTGCAGCTCACTGACTTAAATGACCTACAATACATTAATCTCAAAAGTTCGAGGGCCTGATGTTTTGTTTCTCAAAGGCAAAGTGACAAGGACATACACAGACATATCAGGGGAAGGGAAGCCCTGACACCCATGATAGAGGAAGGACAAGCAAGTGGAATGTTTGCCATGTCACCATGTAAAAAGTGGAAGGTTTGCGGTGACGCAATGCAACATGTGGTGTCGCCGCAAAACCTTCCACTCCTGACTTGTAGGACTCGTGACTCAGACTACATGTGTGTCAGCGAAGCTGCCAGATTTCACTTGCATTGTCCATTGTCCTCTTGCAGCTGTCCTTTAAATTCTTTTCAAGTGTCAAGCAGCGATCATTTTCTTTCTTACGCCGTGGTTACGTAATAGTGACACTCTTCCTGTCCGTCCCTACTCGGGCATGACGCGCGGGAATCTGGTGCGGGACAGCGGGACAGAGGAAAATTCAAGGGTGAACCGAGGAGACAGTAGTTGAGTCACGAAGAAGAGTTTTTCCTTCATTTGACGGTGGAGTCCCCAGTACCACAGCAACCTAAAGGTCATCTCCAACCGAGAGATCATCCCACCCGTCTGGCCTCAAGATAAGGTCCAGTTTGCGGGACCCTGACCATCAGGAACTGTACCGGTTATACCGATAAGTGATAAGCCTCACTCTCCCGTCAACCTGACAGTGACAGTCAATAATTATAGTGTAGTCTGTGCCCCGTTTATAGTCTGTACTGTAGTACGAGTAGATATTGCCTATGCCGGTATTTGGATAACTAGTAGTACTCAGTAATAGTAACTATTTACTTCTTACTTTAACTGGCTATCTCAAGTTTGAGCACTAAGAAGAGTAAGAGTGCGATAGCATTTATTGATTTACTTTCTTGAATAACTTTTGTAATAAATTAAATTGAATATATGTATATAATTATAGATTTAAGAATATATTGCAATTTTCTACAACAAAATCTTGACTCAGAACAAAATTATGTTATTCTCTAAAATTTGGGTAGACCAACAAACCTAGATAAATTTTTAAATTAGACAGATTCGGGTCTGATTGTGACAATGTGATTCAAATGAGAGTGTGGCAGGCTCACATGCTCAATGCTGTTCTTGCTGACATCCAGGTGGACCAGGGAGTAGAGGCGTGCCAGACCGCTGAGGCTGCTCAGGTCGTTAGAGGCCAGGCACAGGGTAGTCACGTTGCCCAGCCTGGTGTGCAAGCCATCCAGGTTGGCCAGCTGGTTGTGGGAGAGGTCCAGGTGGGTCATGGCCGATAGGTACTGCAGGTTGTCTACGGAGACCAGCTTGTTGTGGCTCAGATCCAGCCTCTTCAGGTTTGGCAGAAGTTTCTTCATGCCCAAGGAGGGGAGGAGGAGGGGCAGGGTGAGGGAAAGGGGGAGGGGCAGGGAAAGGGAGAGGGAGAAAAGAAAGAAGAAAAGTATATCCATAAATCAAAGGAGAATGGAGACATAGAATTCTTCAAGACTAGATATACTAACACCGTGATCGTCCCACAGCCCTCCTCCAGACAAAACAATCAGAAAGGAGGGCAAATGAAAAGTGAGAAGGGGTCATATTCAATTGTAGCTATGTTGGTAGAAGCCACTATAACGGTTTTGGGACACCTATAAGTCTGGGCTGAGTGGCTTAGCTGCCCACCACAATAAAACACAGCAACATTTCCTAGGCTGTTTCATTTCAGTTTTGGACCCCTCAATCATCTGTGCAGTCGGCCGAGGCTTTACTCTGGTGGCAAAGGCTGGTCTTACTATGCTCTCGTCCACTTTTGTCAGGCTGTTGTATCTGAAGTCGGCACGGGTGATCCATTTCCAGGTGGGGATGTGCACCGGGAAGCCAGTGCTGGGACCGGTCGCTGCTGCTGCTGTCTCCGCAATGTCCCACCCCTCGCCCTCTGGCAAAAGAATGTCCTAAAGAAAGGCCAGGGAAAAGAGCAGTTTATATGTATGGGGAATTAAGCTGAGAAGCATGTGGGTCTCAACAGCTACACAATCAAACAGGGACAATGTATGGTCATGCATGAGGCATGGTTACCTACCATACACCACTGTCTTCCCTACCGTCTAGCCAACATCATGAGCCACCGGACAACTTCACATCTTCTCACCTTGATCTCGTTGATGGTGTCGTGAATGGCTAGGTAGTGCAGTGTCTTCCTGAGATTGCTGATGCCTGCTATCAGGCCAATGCTGCAGACGTCAATCTGGAGACATTCAGAGAAGAGGAGACACATTCAACACGAATCAAAAGCACAGACATGATACAATCTCCATGTCGGTGAGATTTGAACGAGGCTTTGCCCTCCGTGATGCATAATTAGAACTGCATGTTCAGCCCTCGGCTCAAGCAGCATACAGTGTATGGAAGTTCAAGTCATACTTGCTCAAAGTGGCAACCAATCAGATAACAGTGATGATATTCAGCACACACAAAAGTGAGACGAACAAACAAAGACAGGAAAGGAAAACTCACCGGGAAAATTCCAAACAAATTTCATAAAATGGCAAGGACGGTTCAAACTGGACTGGATTTGGACCCAGGCCTCTGGTTTAACGCACTAGCGCTCTCACCACCTGAGCTATCCCTCCCCTTGGGTGGCAGCCTTCCCAAATAGTCAACCATCTTTGCCGGGGTAGGGGGATGTCAGTCAGAAGTGAGTGAACCATTAACTGCTGTACATTTAGATGCAGTGTTTAAATGCAGACCTGCCTGGTTGACTTTAGTGTGGGCAGATGCAACAGCCACAGCAGTAAGCCTCAGCCACAGCAATTAAGCCCCAGCCATAGCTGTCCATTTTGGCCTCCGGCCAGTGTACATTAATCTCACCTGCAGGTGCTCCAGAGACTTGAAGGGCGAGAGGTCAAAGTTCAACTTGTCCACAATCCTGGTGCTGCTTCCGAGCTTGTTCCTGGAGCCGACAATCTGTGTATGGGACGTCCAGTGTTTCAGTTAGCCCCAATGGGTCTCAGGCTGTGCCCAAAATCATCGTCTATGGCTCCACTTTGGGCATAGGTCTATGGGAAGCCATAGAAGCCACTTCCCATAGAAATGCATGTTGTTTGCAGCCATAACCAGAACATTCGGACCTTGCCTGATTCTGAGGCTCGAGCAACATCTAACTGTTGGCCGTTCATTGGCTATGGCTAGATATTAACTCACAAGTCTATGGGAAATGGCTACAGCCGCTAGCAAACAGCTTCAACGGACCCATGTCAGATTCATACTAAAAACCCATGCTTTGGAGTCATCACTATATGAATTTGAATTCACCACACAATTCCCGACCTCAGTAAGTCATATAAGTGGGTGAGGCATCTGCACTTGAGAGCCAGAGTCGGGGGTTCGAACCCTGGCAGAGCTCCCCGTGTTAATTTTGTTTTTCCATGGCAACGTGACTAACCATGGAGCATCCCATTGGGAAAAGCATGCAGTGCTATCAAGCACAATGTAAAGGGGCACCAAGTCGTATTGTATTATTACTGTATACATCTTAACTTTTTAAGAAGGGAATCTGCCTATTGTGAGGCTGACAAGATCAGCTCCTGGATTTGAAGGCCTCGCCCTTCTGTAAAAGCCACACACACATCTCTGGGTGCATGCTTACCCTCATGAGCCTCAGCCTCGAGATGAAGTCCATGATGTGACCAATGTCACTTCGAGAATCGTCCATAGCTGTCTCAGAGAAATAGATAAAGAGAGAAACACAGAGAGAAATACAGAGGGAGATAGATGGAGGTAGAGAGTAACAGAGTGAGGAAGGGAAATTGGGGAGAGAGGAAGATAGAGTGAAAGAGTAAGAGAAAGACAGAGAAATAGACAGGTGCAGAGTGAAAAAGTAAAATGGAGGTAGATAGAGAAAGAGCAAAAGAGAAAGAGAGAGAGAGAGAGAGAGAGAGAGAGAGAGAGAGAGAGAGAGAGAGAGAGAGAGAGAGAGAGAGAGAGAGAGAGAGAGAGAAAGAGAGAGAGAGAAGGAGAGATAGAGAGAAAGAGAGAGAGAGAGAAAGAGAGAAGGAGAGATAGAGAGAAAGAGAGAGAGAGAGAGAGAGAGAGAGAGAGAGAGAGAGAGAGAGAGAGAGAGAGAGAGAGAGAGAGGGTTGTAGAGGTTGGGTAGGGAATAAGAAGAAATACGAAGATTAAGTTATTTGGACTTCACAAGATATTTCAAATGAAAATGAGGTGCGATCCCTGAAGATATCTATGGCGGTTATTGTTTAAACAAATAAGAAGCCCCCTGTTGGTGACAACTTGAAGTGTCCACTCACAGCATGTGGGCACAGAGAGCTTCAGCCTCTCAGTAATGGCGTAGAGCTGCATGGGGGTCATCTCGCAGACATCGTCGCTGGCCACAATGGAGTCGCCTTTGTCAAAGAGCTCTGTGGCCAGTGCCTGAGAGACTCCATAGATGTCCTGCACAGGACAAGTAAGAGCAGATGAGATTTGGGTGCGTTACATTATCTGTTGGGAGGTGATACATCATTGGTTTAAAATTCTACCTTTGAGACGGGTCATGCTAGGATTGAAACTGCCTTGCCCTCCTATCTCTTGCTTAAATTCTACTCCAACAAGGGTAAATTTGTGATACATTATCGGTTGATGATACATCAGGTGTGTTCCCACTAGCATGATAAAGAGTAGGCCTAATTCACTTTTATTTTTGAATTGCAATTCACAAGCCCACTGCCTTCCCCTCGAGGAACTCACGTAGATGTCAAACTCCAGAAAGTGCAGCAGCGGGGTCGGGAGGTAGGGGGACTGGTCCAGGAGCTTCTGGAGGTAGGCCTCCAGCTCCAGCCTCCGCTTCTCCACGAAGGCCCTGGACTGGTTCCACAGGAACTTCTTGGGCGGCAGGAGGGAGCGCTCCACCCGCCGCAGGGCCACCAGCTTCTCGTGCACATCGTGGAACTCACTGTAGCGCCGCTGGATGGTCCAGGAGCAGTCATCGACAGTCAGCCTGATGACGTACGCCTAAGGGAAGGAAGGAGAAGATGTTATCACCATCACCAAAATCGTCATCACGGGACTGAGAACCAGGCAATTCTCGGGACCAGGTTTGGCTCTGGTACCACAGTTCCCTCATAGGGGGGGGGGGGGGCGAGTCCGGGACTGAGAAGCGGGTAGGACTGGGACCAGCTCTGGTACCATGGGTCCATTCTGGAAGGGGGGGGGGAATTCCGGGAGTTGGGTCTAGTGTGGGACAAGTATTTGCACTAGCCGTCATCAAAATGCAAGATTTTAAAGCACATTCTAAATCATACGTTGGAATGAAATTGATCATTGTTTTGAATAATTTGATTTTTGTTTTGCATTTCACATTTCACATTTTTGAAGAGCTTTGTTGACAATTTGATTCTTTCATACAATTGTAGGTTAGATTGTGTCAAGTTTTATTTGTGTTCAAAACAGTTTAGGTAGAGCTTTGAAACAATTTGCAAACTTTTCATACATCCCACTGTCAAACAGAAATTTAATATCCTTTATAAATAGGTCAAAGCCAAATAAAATCCCCATAAATGGTAATGGTAGAACCCAATAGCACAGACGTCCTGTCAGCCAACCTTTCTTTCCAAGAAAGCGGCAACATTGGCGACTGGCAGTGATCTTTCAAGCCGCATTTATAATTATTAGCTGAATGGTTACTTCTACCGGCAAATCTCTGAAAGGGTGGGTCCCCCCATCTTTTTTTAATTAAACCTGATGTTTTTCTTTGTTTTTTGAGGAACCAACTTCATCTCGGTATCGTGGTTCCTAACTGGAATTGGAACTGGTTCCGAACATCCAGGAACCGCCCAAGCCTACTCTACTACACAAGCTCTGAATATGTTCATCTTTATTTGCCTGTTAAGACTTGATTTCCAAAATCTTTCCCAGTTTATTGCATGCCTTCCTGGCCTGTGGGATGTGAGGGACGGTACTTGCACTTATGGAAAATGACATCAGCAAGCCTCGTGCTTAATTTGTTTGTTTAACTAGCCCCCTGGGCTAGTAATTTGATTTTTTTGCTAGCCCGCAACAAGTTTTACTAGCCCTGTATAATTAATATTGAATTTGACACAACATTATTAGGTCAAGTAAAACAAATTTATTAGTTTCTACTTTCTCATCCCCGCCCACATCGTTTTTTTTCCACCACACCGCTGTCTACTTTTTACTAGCCCACAGCTGTATTTACTAGACAATGATCACTGTCGGGCTACTGCTAAGGTTGAGCCCTCATCAGTATTGTGCATACTATTGTATGCATGCCTGATACAAACTTGAATGGTGAAGCAAAAGTCATGCACACAAAATGAAAGAGAAAGTGAATTCAGGTATTTCAGGAAAACAGAACTATCCTTAATTGATTTTGATTTTCTTTTGAGGATGTGAATCTTATCTTCAAGACAGGCACACACACAATGAGGTAACGGGATCTGATACAAATGATAGGCCCCTATGGTTTAGAGAAACCTGTTAATTTCTTCTGAACAAAACATTGAAAATAAATCAGTTCTTTGTCAAGGAACCATTCTCAAAACCAAAAATCTCATCCAAAGTCATAAAATATTTCGTGGAACCTACAAAGTAGAGCACAAAATCAACACCAGACCATGGGCTCAATGCCAGTGATTTCAGTGCTGGACTTGGACTGGTACACTTGAGAGCAAGATTTGAGACTTCTAGGCAGGCTGGGTTTCCACGGATTTTAGTGATATTGAGGTGGCAACTGATAACTTGCTCAATAAATAAGTTTGGGATACAGTAGATGTGCTAATGTAGATCAGATTGATGTTTCATAACTCATAAGTCACACATTTCAAAATTTAGTGGGCCTGATGTTTTGATCCTAGCAGGACCTTTCTCTCTGCCTTTGAGAAAGGTCCTGCTAGGATTGAAACGTCAGGCCCACTAAATTTTTAGATTTGCATTTTGGTAATTTTAGTCAGTAAGCAGTTTACAACATTTTTGTATGTACATCACTTTAAGTCACACATTTGTTTGGGAATGGGTCTAAAACACTGCAATACATGCTGGAAGTGGAACATAATTTCATTGTATCAGAAAAATTCCTGTATGTGCATAAGCCTGACCGTCTTGCTGGATTTGTTTTTTCAAGTCCACATTGTGGTTTAGGGTACCAGTCATACTTAACCACATCCAGTTCAATGAATGGTCCTTGTATCAATTCTGTCATCTACTATTGTTGCGTTCAAGGTCAGTCAGGGCCATTTATGTCATTGGTGGAACGGCAGACATGTTTCCCGTTGTAACAGGAAATGAGTTTTCATCATTGCTCTTTTTTCTATCTGTCTATTCATTGAGAACTTACAAAATCTTTCCTTTGTATTCTTTTGGGCATCTAAAAAGTTGCATCCACTTTCAGACTTTGTGTGATCCCCAAACTGCACTAGCTTGATTAACATTTGTTGTTTTCCCCTGAATGAAAAATGAAAATATGGCTGAGATCCATGCAGATACAATGCAGTTAATTAATTATTCAACTTCTGACTGGTGCCCCTCCCCAGCAAGGATAGCGGACTCTTTTGGAAGGCTACCATGTAACAGCTAGACAGCTCAATAAAAAAATCATGATCAAGGACTTTTATACCACAAGTTGGAATATTTCAAGTTTTAGAAAATTACGATTCCAATGAGCAAAATATGAAATTATGAACACTAACGATAAACCAAAATAAAAACCAATTTGTTCGATTTTATCACCATCACAACTTTCAGTCGCCCTGTGCATGGATATTAAGATGTGCATGAAGGGACTCATTTCAGAGAGCCGGTCGCATATTACTAGTATCTACAGGCTAGCTGACGTTACTGTTTGTACAGTACTCGTACTTGTTAGAAAAAGTTGTGATGGAGGAAGATTTAGCCTAGAAGTAGAAGATTTAGAAGGTTTGCGGGATTAGCACCTCAGCTACTGCAAATTAGTTAAATGTACAAGTAGTGTACATTGTTTTATGTGCATGTGCCTGTATTGTGGGCTCAATGCGTGCATGTGCATGCACACACTCACAGATCCACTGCGCTCCCCAACTTACCGTCATCGATTTGCGTGTACTAGCACAATTGCGTGTTCAGTTCGAAATCAAACGGGAAAGACATCTTCTAAATCAACTGAGGGTGAATTTCTCCCTTTTTCCCAAATGTGAATAAAACAAAATGACCAGTATTGAAATCTGTGATTCTCACTGAATCCTCAATGGGCATGTGGGCTGTTTCACGGGTGCTTGGGGGTAAATCTGGGGATTTTGGTCGGGGGTAGTTTTCACAGTCTATATTCAAGCGTTGCCGTCCCCGTTGTACTTGGACCCTACATTCACCCAACACTCAAAATTCAAAATTTCGATAAAAAAAGGGTGACTTGTCGGGTCCAAGTTATTCTAGTAGTAGTACTATTGTATTGCATTTGCATGCCATTAATTGTTAACTGGCTTAAATTTAAAACAAGTTTAAGTTTTAAACCATTGCCCCCCCATTGGCATTTAGATATACTACACTAGCTTGCACTGTCCTAGTCGGAGTAACTTGGACCCGACAAGTCACCCTTTTTTTATCGAATTTTGAAATTTTGAGATTCGGGTGACTACAGTACAGATCAATAATAGTCACCCGAATCTCAAACTTTCAAAATTCGATAAAAAAAGGGTGACTTGTCGGGTCCAAATTACTCGGACTACAGTCACGTCACCCGTCCCTCCAAATTTCAAAATTCGATAAAAAGGGTGACTTGTCGGGTCCAAGTTACTCGGACTGGCACTGTCCGAGGTTTTTTAAATTACGCAGTGGCTGTTGTTACGGCAGTCGTCCGTGTGGTTCCCTGACTTCACAGTATTTGTCAGGATGTTTAGCTCTTGGAACCAGACTATCAGCTAATAGACTGGTTCAACCAGCCTGCAATGCTGACGAAATACAATCAAGTCAGGGAACCACACGGACGACTGCCGTAACAACAGCCACTGCGTTTAAATTAAACTTTTAAAGGCATAACAAGCCGCATGATTCCGGAGCTTCCAGCAACAGCTAGTGAATAGTAATAGTATATAACATCCTAAGCCAATGCAGGCCCGGGGCAGGCGGTGGTTAGGATTCCAAGTTTAGAGCCCTTTTTTGGTTGAAGTTATGTCAAGCATCACGGACACGCCCACAACATTGTTTTTCTTCCGCCGTCCACGAATACGGTCAGTCCAAACTCACCGTGTAACTTTCCAAAGCTTTGGCCGCCAAGACTTGAACCTCACGTTTTGGCGGACCTTGATCCACAGCGAGAGCTTTTGCTGAGAGAGCCATTTTTCACGCACTGCCTCCAGTGTGTGGCGTTCGGGAGATTTGGTTGCAGTTCAATTCTGTGTTTTCCGCGTCAGTCATTGTACGTCTACTCAGGCCAGAACGCCATTTTTTTTATTTACAAAATACAACTAAGCGCCACGATTATACGTCCGTGCTTAGCGCGTGACCGAAATGGTAACACCGTTAAAGATGAATAGCCCCCTCTATCGACGGAAACCAAAAACCCTTCATCCGGGCTCCAGCCGGCCGGCCAGCGTTGCGTACGGCCGGGCGCAGACAGTACTTGCGTACGCGTACAATAATACTTATCACTAGGCCCTTTGTTTTATTTTAAGTCGTCGTGTGTGATTTTGATTTCTATGCGGATCCAAAAATATCAGTTCTTGACCTTCTTTCATGAATGTTGGCGGAATGAAACAAAAGGAATATAATTATATATTTTTGATAAGCAGAAATTTAGGGTGTTGATCCTTGCACACTTCATTTCTGCTCAGACACTTTAATTTATTGATCCCGACGACCTAAAAAACCGACTCGGGCGACCACCTCATCATGCACGACATTATTTTGTTCTCTCTAAAGGTCGTCTTGCGTACTGGATCTATCTACGGCAAGGAAGTTATAGTGCACTGTAAATTACGGATTCAGTAGGTGGGACCATCTGCTCATTGTCTGGTTCATTGTTATAGAAACTATAGGGGGATAACATAGAAATTTATGGGGGAAAATTAATGCTTTGTTTCATTATTTATTATTTTGGTAAGGCCTATGTTCATTTACCTGAAGATTGGTGAATGGACAGTTCTACAAGGAGGTAATCATTCAGATCGTCATCCCTCTGCTTCCGGATCCTAAAGAACGTCTGGTTTACTTTCCTTTTTCACCGACGGCTTGTCTTGAAAATCAGACGTCGTCTTAATTCATGCATGCATCTATGGCATGAAAAGACACAAAATATCATTAACTTATTGTCTTCTCTTCGTGACTGTTACAACAAAATGAGAATTAAAACAATAAAGAAATCACCCAGTTACTTTTTCTCCCGAAATGAAGTTTGTGAAAGAATATTATACACGTCATAAGAGAGATAAAAGGTAAACAGAAAGATTTGTTTTTCTAAATAATTATTTATCATTTTACCCGAGGATTGGTGAATGGCCCGCTCTACAAGCAGGTAATCGTTCAGATCGTCATCCCCCTGCTTCCGTATCCTAGCGACGTCCGCAACCGAGTTTCTTCCCTTTCTCTTTTTCATCTTGCAATTATCCTTGCTTGATCAACGGTGCCAATTCACAACCGAAAAATAAAGAGGTTTAAAGGAGCATCTCTGTACCACAGAACTCCAAATTTCTATATAAAAAAGGAACTATACAAATAAATTTGTAAGAAAAGTACACAAAACATTATTTTAATTTCCAATTAAAGTATAGTTGATATGCCATTGGAATAGTGATCTTTATAATGATTGGTCAAGGTAAACAAAAACTTACCAGAGTCGAGAAAGAGACATTATGGACAACACTGGAAAGGGTCCACTGGTTCTGAAGTCGGAGATCGGTGTTAGTCAAGTTGGATTTCGGAGATCAGATTTCCAAGATGGTATATTCCGGCTTTCGAATATCGATTTTCGAAGAGATTGAATTTCGGAGAGAGTATATTTCGGTGGTCGGAGAAAAGATTTCGGAATTCGCAGATTGAAATTTGGATTTCGGTTTTTCGGAAAGCGGAGATCGAAGATCGGATTTCGGTTTTCGGTATAATAAATTTGATTTCGTATTTACAATTTCGGATTTCGGAGATCGGATTTACGATTCCGGATTTCGGAGATCGGATTTACGATTTCGGATTTCGGAGATCTGACTAATTAGGTTTTCGGGGATCGGATTTCAGAGACAGGATTTCAGAGGTCGAAGATTGGAGATTGGAGAACAAATTTCGGTGGTCCGCGAAGACCAATTTTCGGATATCGAGGATCGTATTTCTGAGATCGTATTTCTGAGATCATATTTTGGAGATCGTACTTATTTTGGAGATCGATCGTATTTTGGAGATCGATCGTATTTTGGAGATCGTATATCGGAGATCGTATATCGGAGATCGCATTTCAGAGATCATATTTCTGAGATCGTATTTCTGAGATCGTATTTCTGAGATCGTATTTCTAAGATCGTATTTCGGAGCCTGTCGGATTTCGGAGATCAGATTTCCGAGATCGGATTTCGGATTTCGGATTTCGGATTTCGGATTTCGGATTTCGGATTTCGGATTTCGGATTTTGGATTTCGGATTTCGGATCTGAAAAAAAAACCCCATGAAACCCATTACCTGGATCTTGATGCTTTAATCTTTATTCTCGAATCTTGAACCTTGGATGTCGAAGCTTGAATCTTGAACCTAGATCTCAAATCTTGAGTCTTGAATCACCAGCCTTGGACTTTGAATCTTGGTCCATGCATGAAACTGCTTGCTTTAATTGGATTAATTGAATCTCGATCATTGAATCTTGAGTGTCGAGGTCTTCGCCATTGAAGCTTAATTGTTGTCGACCTATCATTAACCCTACGACCTTAACCCTAGCCAAAATTCTACTCGACCCTAACATTTACCCTATCCCAATACTTATACCCTAATGATTAAAAAACAATTTAATGGTAGTTGAATATTATGAAATAGGGAGTAAGTATTTGTGTGTGCAAATGTTTACCGAGCAGTTTTTTCTCCTCGATGACGTCATCATGACGCGCGATGTCCATCTTGCTCGCGAGGAATCCTGGCGTTTATTATACTTGAAGAATGGAGATGAAGATTTGTTTCTTGGGTGCTGGTGAGAACGTTCACGTGAAGGGACGATATGCAGGCTTGATGGTCACTGAAGTTTGCTCGTGAAGATTTCGCAATGTCCTAGCTGCAGTTGTTTATAAGTTCAATATATATACATGTATAGTTCCATTCTATGAATTGCAGGCTGGCCCTATAACTTGGTGTAATCTTATGTCTGTTTAATGAATGTTTTGAAGTTAAGGGTTCAGTTAACCGTCAGTATTTCTAAAAAAACAAAGGCCACCCACCCCCCAAAAGACCTATAAAGTTTAGCTTGTTGACACCTTGTACCTGTTCAGAATATGACTATCAACCTACCCATAGGGCGGGCGCGTGGTTGATCCTTTAATTGATAGGATCCTTTAATACTAGTAGATTTCAGTTAAATCAAAATGTCTCAACCCACCAATACGGGCGCGTGGTTAATCCTTATAGCAGGTTTTAAATCAAAATGTCTCAACCCACCTATTGCAGGCGCATGGTTGATCCTTTTAAATCAGCAGATTCTAATTAAATTAAAAGTCTCAACCCACCCAAAATTAATGAGCGTGTGGTTGATCCCTTTAAATAAAATAGCTTTAAAATCTTTATACAATAAAATAAAATGTTTCATGTTTTGTCCAATGTGTTTTTTTTCTCTCGGCAATTAATTATACATGGATAAAACTGTCTTTTTCAACATGAATTTCATGAGGAAAATGAGAAGAAATATAACCAGGTACAAAGGCAACTAATTTGACCCAATTTCAAGTAATGTAACAATGCACCATGCAGTCATTGTTACACTGCGTCCCTAGCCTTAATGAAAAAAGAGCTGCCCATATACCTAAACTGAGGTTTAATAATATAGGTGGGTTGAATAATATTATGACAATGAATGTTATAGAGATCTCTATGTCTGCTGAAAATTAGTACTGAGTGAAAGTCCACGATAGTTCAATTCTCTCATGTAGAGACAATGGACACTGATGACTTGGTTCCATATGTAGCTCCATGCTCCATGGTATCCAAGCAGTAGAGGCAGGTGCGGACGACTTTGAAGAAACAGCTAGGTGTGGACGGATTTGCAGATTAAAGAAACAGGTGTGGACAGATTTGCAGAATGGAGAAACAGGTGCGGACGGATTTGCAGATCGAAGATACAGGTGCGGACGGATTGGCAGATTGGAGAAAGGATGCTGATGCATGGCCATCAATGCAGATTGAAGATATAGGTGTGGACGGATTTGCAGATTGAAGAAACGGATGCGGATGGATTTGCAGTTTGAAGAGATGGATGCGGACGGATTTGAAGATTGAAGAGATGGATGCGGATGGATTTGTAGATTGAAGAGATGGATGCGGACGGATTTGCAGATTGAAGAGATGGATGCGGATGGATTTGCAGATTGAAGAGATGGATGCGGATGGATTTGCAGATTGAAGAGATGGATGCGGATGGATTTGCAGATTGAAGAGATGGATGCGGATGGATTTGTAGATTGAAGAGATGGATGCAGATGGATTTGCAGATTGAAGAGATGGATGCGGATGGATTTGAAGATTGAAGAGATGGATGCGGATGGATTTGCAGATTGAAGAGATGGATGCGGATGGATTTGCAGATTGAAGAGATGGATGCGGATGGATTTGTAGATTGAAGAGATGGATGCAGATGGATTTGCAGATTGAAGAGATAGATGCGGATCGACGGATTTGCAGATTGAAGTGATGGATGCGGATGGATTTGCAGATTGAAGAGATGGATGCGGACGGATTTGCAGATTGAAGAGATGGATGCGGATGGATTTGCAGATTGAAGAGATGGATGCGGATGGATTTGCAGATTGAAGAGATGGATGCGGACGGATTTGCAGATTGAAGAGATGGATGCAGAAGGATTTGCAGATTGAAGAGATAGATGCGGACGGATTAGCACATTGAAGAGATGGATGCGGATGGATTTGTAGATTGAAGAGATGGATGCGGACGGATTTGCAGATTAAAGAGATGGATGCGGACGGATTTGCAGATTGAAGAGATGGATGCGGACGGATTTGCAGATTGAAGAGATGGATGCGGACGGATTTGCAGATTGAAGAGATAGATGCAGACGGATTAGCACATTGAAGAGATGGATGCGGATGGATTTGTAGATTGAAGAGATGGATGCGGACGGATTTGCAGATTAAAGAGATGGATGTGGACGGATTTGCAGATTGAAGAGATTGATGCGGACGGATTTGCAGATTAAAGAGATGGATGCAGACGGATTTGCAGATTGAAGAGATAGATGCGGACGGATTTGCAGATTAAAGAGATGGATGTGGACGGATTTGTAGATTGAAGAGATGGATGCGGACGGATTAGCACATTGAAGAGATGGATGCAGATGGATTTGTAGATTGAAGAGATGGATGCGGACGGATTTGCAGATTAAAGAGATGGATGCGGACGGATTTGCAGATTGAAGAGATGGATGCAGAAGGATTTGCAGATTGAAGAGATGGATGCGGACGGATTTGAAGATTGAAGAGATGGATGCGAACAGATTTGCAGATTGAAGAGATGGATGCGGATGGATTTGCAGATTTAAGAGATGGATGCGGACAGATTTGCAGATTGAAGAGATGGATGCGGACAGATTTGCAGATTGAAGAGATGGATGCAGAAGGATTTGTAGATTGAAGAGATGGATGCGGACGGATTTGCAGATTGAAGAGATGGATGCGGATGGATTTGTAGATTGAAGAGACAGATGGGGATGGATTTGCAGATTGAAGAGATGGATGCGGACGGATTTGCAGATTGAAGAGATGGATGCGGATGGATTTGCAGATTGAAGAGATGGATGCGGATGGATTTGCAGATTAAAGAGATGGATGCAGATGGATTTGCAGATTGAAGAGATGGATGCGGACGGATTTGCAGATTGAAGAGACGGATGCGAACGGATTTGCAGATTGAAGAGTTGGATGTTGAACAGATTTGCAGATTGAAGAGATGGATGCGGACGGATTTGCAGATTGAAGAGACGGATGCGGACGGATTTGCAGATTAAATAGATGGATGCAGATGTATTTGCAGATTGAAGATAAAAGTGAAGACATCTTTGAAGCTTACATGTATAATAATAACCAAGTTTCAGATAATATCAGTGGCGTATCTATGGAATGGCAGGTAATGAGTGCCAATTCTTGGAAAGGTATATTTATCATCTTATTTTCATATAGGCCTACATTGAGTTTCCAATTGTCATAATTATTGGCCATCATTTGTTCATCAGAATGGCAAATTATTTTCATTGAATTTTAAAGATCATGATTCAGTTTTAATCATTAATCATTTTTTTTCCAATTATATATAAAAGTGTGGACAGAGGTCAGTTTCATCAGTTTCCATGGTCACCAGTTCCTTAGATACACTACTGGAGTTTTAAGTTACAACCTGTCCTTCCACCCCAACCTGTCGCTCGCTGCCTTGATCGCTGCTTGCTCGCTTTGCCTGTCAACACATCTCATCACACTCAGATTTCAATTACACATCAAGTGCCAGGCAGAAAACTAAAATAGGTCACACATGGTTTTGTCTGTTTCAAGGAAATTACTTTTTACTGGATTTGTTTAAGGTCCTGCTAGGATAGAAAGGTCAGGCCCTTTATTTCTTATTTTTCAAGATTTAGAATTTCAGTCATAACGCTCATCAAGGAGCAAATTGCCTCAATTTTGCATCACTTTCAAGTTAGATTATAATAGATACATACATACATAATCATTGTTTTTAATTGAAATTTTGAGAATATTTTCACCCTCTGGGCGATAATAACCTCTGCCTGACACCCGAATAAAGCTAATTAATAAACCTAATTAACCTATTTATCCAAAATAACTTAATTAACCTATTAATAACCTAGTTAGCCTAACTAACCTACCCTACCCTGAGCTCAGGGATTTCAAAAGCTAATAACCCACCTAGCCCTAGCTAGCTAGCCTACCTAGTTATAACTGACCTAATTAACATTATATAAACAACTCAACTTCAAGGAGCACCCAGTAATACTAATACAAATTTTTGATGTTTTAGAATAAATAATAATTTACCCAACATTCGTGTTGTTGGGCCACCCAAAAATGGGGACACAGAGTTAAACAAATCATGCTAAATTTTTATTATGTTTCAAAAGGGCAAAATTAACTTAATGTTAAGTTTTGGTTGCTCACAAAGCTGTGTTTGAGACAAGATGAACAATTCCCTCCTATTTCTGCTAACCTCAAAATTAAAGTGTGATTTAGAGCGTTATGAGTCTGTTGCTTTTAACCTATGCTTTAGCTATAGGGCAAAACTGCAACAGACATGAAGCAAAAAAAAATGCATGTGAGTATGTACGTACAATCATACGTACATAATATGTAGTCAAAACTGTCTTTTAGAGATGTTTCTTATAAGGTCAGTATGTCTTTTGTCTTTAATCTGTCGTGTGTATACTTGAGGCTAGCAGAAACAAGATGGGAATAATTTTTCCAAGTCCCGATGATACAGCTTCGTTTTCATTATTTACATTATTTGACAATAGATTCTTTACTGGGTGCATCTTTAGTTAAGTTCACACATTCATCACATCCATTCACCCAACACGATTACTCAGCCCAGATGCTAGTGCCGCTTTGCTGCAGTAAATGCCTTGCATGATTAAATAATTTACATAAAAAACACCACATTTAACAGACCAAAGAGGGAGTTGTATCGACGGCATTTTAGGGGATTAAAACAAAATGATTAAAATAAAAAATAATATGGAAAGAAAAATGCATATCTAGCAAAATTTCATCACAATTTGTTTTGGACAGTTTTTGCATTGTGAAGATTATAAAATATTTAAAAGTGTTTTCTTCCCAGTCCACAAAATTTGATCTAATGTCGGAGAGGAAATGTGCCGTTTTTTTTCTGCCTAGGAAAAGAAATAGATTATTCTTTTAATTGTGACTCAATTCACTTATTGTGACTCAGACTCACCAAAGCATCTGTATAGCACCCTCTTTGGTCAAGTACAGAAATAAATCAATATTATTTTACAACGGATAGTTTACAGTTTGACAGAAAATAAACATTACAGCAGATGGTCGCTGCCTAGTCGATCTTTGAAGATAGAAGACTTAATTGATTGTAGAGGATCCATCGGTGGAGAGGTGCAGGGATGCCCTTGAAGAATCTGGGAGTCTAAGTTTGAATTCTAGGGTAGTCTTTGAGGTGTGTTCCTTCCTGAAAGAGTTTGCCATGCAGTGAAGTTGACGATAAGTTCTAGTGAAGCAAAGTAATAACGATGCTATCATTCAGTTCCCAATCAAGTCCATTGTAGTTTCATGTCCGCATCTAGAGCCCCTAATTGTGATGTGACTTTATTTTGTCTGCATATTGTGTATTTTAGTTATAAATATCTTTTTAAACCTGTTGGCCGCTGACTAAAAGCTAACAATAACTTTGAAGCTAATAATCAAGCTACTAAATGTGAAGGGTTAATTAAGTTAGTGTTAGCATGTGGCCAACACAACCAGTGTACACAGAAATCAACCCACCCATATAAAGGGCACATGGCTGATTTACATGGCTGATTTACCTTCTGATTTACTTACTTGTTTAAATAATAATTAATTTTGTTTATCAACCCACCCATACTGGGTGCGTGGTTGTTCCAATAAAGTTTGACACAATTTTCCAGTCAACCCACCCTTATAACGGGCACGTGGTTGTTTCTTCAAGATAATAAGCAAAAGTTTAAAAACAAATCAACCCACTTCTGATGAAGAGCGTGTGGTTGAATCACAGAGATGAATACATTTTTTTCTCAGATTTTAATTTGTTATCAACCTAAATAATTAAGAAAATTTGATTATAAGATATCAACCCACCCTTGGAGGGTGCGTGGCTGATTTGTTTTCTTCAACCCACCCAAGAAGGGCGAGTGGTTGTTCCATGTCAAAATTAGCAATCCATTGGCAAAATCAATCTTAAATTCTCAATACAAAATAATAACTAACAACGTCCACCTGGACTGATACAACAGAATCACCCCAAAAAATCATTAATTAAATGCAATCATCTTACGCATTATCAAAACACTAAGCGGACCAGGTGCTGCAGTAAATTTAAAAAATGACCAGGCGCGAGACAAATCTATTGAACCTGTTTCAGCAATTGTAACAATGCACCAGTCATTGTTACATAATAATTATGTTCCTAACCCTAACCTTGACCCCCACCCCAATTTAAATTAAGATTAAATTAATTTAATTGTTCAGTATTATGAAATGTGTGTCAGTTAATTATTGTGTTTGTGTGAATATTAGCATTCTAAAGTTCACAGTTGGTCTCTGTCGAAGCAATAGTTCTCGATGGCCATGCAGGTCCATGCAAGGCGAATGGTTTCATCATGAATTCATGACAGGTGACAGGTGTTTCTGGATACTTCCTAGTCCTGATCCATCAGAGAAGAGGTTTCCCAATTGCAGTATATCACCGGTGTCTCGCGTGCCACAGTCCCAGTTAAAATGAGGTTTTTGAGTTTAAAAAATAATAAACAATTCGGCGTTCATACCACGAAAACATCAAATTTTGTTTTACAATTTCAAACAAACAAAGGGAGGAAAAACTGACTGATGAAATATTTATCTTTAGGTGGTAGTATGTTTATTAAGAGGTATCAGGCCCAAGACGCTAGGTTAAGTAGTTTGGGTCAATTTTTAAGAGATTATTTTCAGTTCCGAAAACAATGTCAATAGGTCTATTTCTATAAGGCCTATGTGAAATTTTGTATTTTTTTTATGCTGACATAGATTTTTAAAGCCAAAGAAGTAGAAATTTGAACATACCTGTATTTATCTTTTATAATTATGAAAATAAAAGTTATAGATTTCTTCGTGGTACGATCGACGACTTTCAATAAATTCTCCCAATCTAACCCCAGCAGTGCCGCCTAGCTCGCTGCTTGCACGCGCTGCATCAACACACTCACTTCAGCATTCACTCTCTCCCCCTTAAACACAGGACACGCACAAACACCCCATTTACTTCTACACTACATATTTCGACTGAAGAGATCATTTTTAAATAAAATCAACTCTTCAGTCTCAGCCTAATTAATTTAATTAGTTACTACTATTCTAGTTAAATTCTTACTACCACACACTCACTCAAACTGAACTGCATGTGCGACGCTGCTTTGAAAGCCTACTTTAATTGTCTCTGCCCCTTAATTACTACAATTATACAATCATATTATTATTATTGTTATTATGAATCTATCTGGGACTGTTGGCAACTTTCGTAGGCCTATATTCATCGATGACTGGTTTCCAGATGATTGCTCAGTGCCATGTAGACAGTGGCTTTAAGATGCCAAGGCAATTAACTGCTTAGCAGAGGAAGCAGTGACCGCTATTGAGGATCAGTAGCTTGAAGAAATTCTTGAAGTTTCAGTCACAAATTGACAGAGTAAATTTGCATCAAGTCAGTTCACTGAAGTGCAGCAGAATGAGCAGACAGCTAGTTTAAAGTTCATCCTTTGTTGTCAAAGCTGGCCCCTGAATTAATGTTTTTGTTGTGTTTTGGATGTTATGGTTGCTTGGATGGTTTTCTTAAAAGTTTAATTTTTGTTTATTACACACCCCAATAATAAGTATAAAAACTTACTGATAGTTTTTGTGAAACTATACTACCAAAGTCGAGGTCCCTTTATATTGTCAACCTTTGAATCAAATTCAAAGTGGATGCCTGTTTGCTAGTTTAGTTCAGTGATCCCTGTCTCGATCGCCCTGGCCAATCCCTTGGGTTTTCCCCCTTTACAAATCTCAAAACACCTGGCCACATATAGTTTTTATTTATAAAAACCCATTATACATGCAAAGAGTTGTGTGATAAAAGCTTCGTACATAACCACGCCCACCTGGGCGCTCAGCCAACATTACGTCAGGGGCAAAATACACAGGTGGAAATATAGCGCGTACCTGTACCTGAGCGCGCATGCCCAGCATAAGCCACGACTATTTTTTATTCACGCCATGGCTTTATGCTAATCAGGCTGGTCAAACATGGCCGCTCATAACTACATAGAACGTGCGTAATGGAGCATGCAGGGTGGACGACCTGACCACACAACGGAGGGTAATATACACGTACATGCACAACGAGGTCAAACGACAACCCCTTGAACACAATACAGTCTAGCACTAGCAGACGTTTGGCACATGTCTGGCACATGTCTGGCACGCGTCTAAAGACTGTAAACACACGAAAATGATTACAGACTTCGACAAACAAACATGCTTTTCGACAGCCGTTTGTACTTTGTCTCAACTTTCTCAACAGTAGTTGAGACTTTACTTTTAGTTTCGGGGCATAGCATTATTATACCGAAATCGTTTTTACGTTTTAATTTTAGCGAAGTCTCGGTAACATTTTGAGCAGGTGAAACGATTTTCTGCACTATTTATTTTGCCCCTTCTGCATTTTAAATTTAAGCCCTTATCTCGGGCGGAGATTTCAATCGTTTCTCTATCCAAAGTGTGCCCTTCTTATCGACATTCGCAATTTTATGAGAACAAAAAGAGTTAACTAACCTCAATTGGCTCGTCACATTTTAAAGTGACTTACCAATACCACTTTAAACTTTAAAGGATATCCAACTGAGAAAGTTGACCGGCGACAGACGAAAGTTCAACGGGAGGCACAAGAACATGCTCCACTGTGCATTTCTAGAGTTTTCTTACCGAGTGTTCCGGAGAACAGAGTCAATTAAAATACCCTGTTCGAAGTTTATAAGAGGGTGGCATCTCTACTCCAGCACTTCGTCGAAGCACCGGTGCCGTAGAGAAACGCCAGCCTGAGCTCGGTCCGCGGCCATTGGCAGACAGCGGCATACAGCGGGTGTGGGAGTCTGGCCGAGCCTTAATTTGGCTCAAGCCTTAACGTGTCCACGGCCGCCTCCGAAGTCGGTCGGCGCACTCGGACAGAGTTCCACGGCGGGCCTCCGTGACGGCACTCGGTGGTCTTCCTGGGGTTGCCCTGCCGGCTGCGTTGGTCGAGAAGCACCTCCAAAATGTCCTCCAAGTAACTGGTGAGCGAGTCCCTTCGAAGTTCCCTCGAAGCTCCGGTCCGCGAAGACAGATGTACAGTTCTTCCATTGCCGAATACAGACAGCGACAGACGAATTGACGAGTGCATGGAGATTGTTGGCTTCTCAAACTCGACAAAAAGACGACCGTCAGTGTGGATATGTTCGTAGTTTGCAGCCAAATGTATGAGTTCTGCGGCTCCCCGGCACACTGAAACTGTGAAGTAGTTGTTAGCGGTGACTTTGAGTAACTTCGCGCACAGTAACACTTTTTCGGAAAGTCAAAATGACGAAATTTCGTCGCCGAATCCATGAGCAGAACGTTCACAAGCCAAGTGCACACTGTGGAATAAAATTTGATGGGCGCATTATATACATTGACGGTAATGAGGCCAAGGCCGCGAACCGAAATTAGCGCATCATCCAGAACTATACCAACCGAGCCACCTTTGTGGTATTACTCCACTTGACTTTGGCAGTCTTTCTGCCCATAGGAATTGTGCAGTAAAGAGGGGAACTATTTTACGTTGAGTTTTGGAGGGAAAGAGCAGACGATAATGTAAGCGCTCTCCAAATGTGACTTCTTTCTAATTCTCCAGAAAGGGGCTAATTTGCATATCAATGTGTCGCCAGGTCTATTCTTTATGCAGAAAAACCTTAGCTCTCCGGTTCGACAAAATAACAAAAAAAAGAATACAACAAGGGGGAAAAGAGGTTTATGTACAGTTATGGAATAAATTATTATTCGTGTCACTCGCACACGGTATCCTCAGGAAGGACAAACTTACAGCAACAAAATGAAAATCAAACAACACAAGATAACTGACACTACAGTCTACGCAATTGATGAATGCAACAGTACAGTAATTAAATAGCGTCAAATAATTTCAGATTCTCCCATCCACGTGATGATTGGCGTGCAGGGCAGGCTCCTCCTGTTGCGCGCGAGCACAAAGTTCACAATGAATGAGTCCACGGTGTAGAAAGGGTATATATCTATAGGCAGACGAGAGGGGTATAGCGTCGAAGGACGTCAGGCCGGCGAAAGGGACAGATGAAGGGGGACTCAGCTGAGTTTCCAGGGGGTTGAGACGACAATCAGCTCAGGGACAGATGAAGGGGGACTTAGCTGAGTTTCCGGGGGTTGAGACGACAATCAGCTCCACAGGTCGCACGGTACCGTCCCAATCTTGTCTAACGACACGGGAAAGGCAGCAAGGGAACCTGTACCGGGGAGATGATGGGGGTGTGGATGGCCTATGAGAAGGGCGATTCCAGACCAGAGCACGGAGAGCGATGCACTCTACACCAGAGCAAGGAAAGGAATGCGTGCTCAATCGAGTCATTTAAAAGTACATTTAACTTGAGAATTAATTAATGGGGAATCGAATAAGAAAAAAGTCCAAACTAAATCTAAAAAAAGAATAACTATACTGCCTATAGTCATCAGAGATCCAGAATGAAAACAACGCCAAAACACTTGAAATCTTCCAACAACACATACAATTTGGCTCACTCCCAGATTAGCAGTACCAGTTACATGCAAATACTACAAGAACAAAACACAGTGCAGCCAAGCAAACAACAGATGGTGGCAGACCGGCTATTATGCATAAACAAGTGGTCTAAGCATACCACACGCAATGTCAGTCGAAACCTCCCCAGCCTCTTGCCTGGTCTGGGCACAGGGCAAAGGTCAACTTAGAGAAACACAAGCTGGCACACCATTGGAATGTCCAGAGTGGGGTGTTACCAGGCCTACTAGGTCCGTGCTATAGCCTAAGGCGGAAAGAAGTTTCCCACTGTAGCAAAGTGCTTGTACAAGAAACAAATATTGTTCGACTACGGCTCGACTGAAACCTACCATACTTCGGACTGAATACACACAGAAGAAATACAACTTATAAATCCCTATATATAGTTTCTATATTCTAAACAATAAAAATGGGCATTTCTAAAGACATATTCAATAGAGGAGTGGAAAAGAATGAAAACTCATACATTCTAAACAATTCGAATAGAATGGATCATCCTAATGACGAAAGGAATCGGCACTAAGCACAATCAACATATAATATTTACAGATGAAAGGAGCTAATTGATCGTTCACCAAAGTTTCGGAGCAGGAATGCGACAGTCAATGTATACACTGTACGAACGAGTTATCGTCAACCTTGGGGATTGGCAATGAAAACCACACACTCCTTTAAAATACTCAATTAATGAGGATAATTTGACTACAGATGATTATAGAATAATAATAAATGAAAGACAGTTCCAGGGAAACATACCTGTACCGGGGAGATGATGGGGGTGTGGATGGCTTATGAGAAGGGCGATTCCAGACCAGAGCACGGAGAGCGATGCACTCTACACCAGAGCAAGGAAAGGAATGCCGCTCCCACTCACAAACCCAACAACCCATCAATACCGGTCAGGCAATCACCCTGGGAATGTCCTTAAGTAAACAACAAATCCAGACCATGCTGGACACAGGGCCAAGGCAATCCTCCAGTGGCACTTCTGAGAGAATGCCGACACATGGCTAGGGCAACCCTCCAGTGGCACTTCTGAGAGGATACATGCAACTCTATTCCCAGAAGGGAAAGAAAAAAAATTAAAATATGGCCTATAGTATAGTCATACTCAAATTTGGGGGTATGACACTCTCCCCTTTTTGAATCATGTCGTCCCGACATGGATTACGATGTGTCAACACATCAGGAATCATACGCCTATCTGCAGAAAGCAAGTTTGAACCATGGTGAGAAACTGCTTTTGGATAGCCATTTGCTCTTCCATCATCTTGGCTCTCGGCCTGCTCACCCGACCATATCCAAAGCGGTTTGGTGGCCGTCTGCGACGGACTGGCCATCGACCTCTTCGCTCTGGGGGAGCGGGAGAGCTGCTTGTAGTTGATTCAGCTGAAGATAGAGACTCAGACTCGGACGAGGTTTCTGCTGAGGAAACCAGACTGGGAGATGGTTCAGCAGGATCTTCAGCAGCAATGACGGGGAGTGGCTCGGATGCAGAACTCACTGCGCAGCCGTCCTGTTGAGGTTCAGACAGAGCTGGATCCGCGACTGGCTCCGCAGGAGAAAACTCAGGCGCTTCCGGATTCAGACGTCCACCGGTTGATCCCACGTCACTGGTACTAACTCGTCCACTTCTCGGAGCGGGTATCGGGCGAGTCCGCTGCTCAATTGTTAGAGTGGGCACTGACGACTCAGACTCACTATCAGTGAAGAGAGGCACATCATTAGCTCTAGCTGCGATGGAGACGTCCTTCCGTCTGGGAAGGCGGCGTGGTGCAACCCTCGGAGGAGGGTCAGGTGGAGTGATTTGTGGTTCGGGTTGGGCGTCGGGAAGATGCCCACATGGTAACAGCATGTTACGATGCAAAGTTCTATCTGGCCCACCATCCTCCGGTCGCACCACATACACCGGCATGTCATCAGCAATCCTCCTGACGACATGGTAGCAAGTGGTCGTCCAGCGATCGGCCAACTTGTGCTTTCCAGTGAGGCCCACATTCCTCACTAGGACTCGATCGCCGGCTTCCAGGGCTTGGTCGCGCACTCTCCTGTCGTAGCGCTCCTTATTGTAGCTCGCAGATTTGGCAGCTTGCGCAGCGGCCAACTCGTGAGCACGCTTCAAGCGATCCTTCAGGTCTCTGATATATTGATGATGTGAGACTGCATTCTTAGGTGGGTTGTTGATGCCGAACTGCAAGTCAATGGGCAAACGGGGTTCACGGCCAAACATCAGTGAATAGGGTGACATCCCCGTAGCGTTGTTCTTGGTGCAATTATAAGCATGGACCAGAGGGCGTACGTGGAGTCGCCAACTCTTCTTCTTCTCTGCATCCAGGGTCCCGAGCATACTTATGAGAGTTTGGTTGAATCTCTCAACTTGCCCGTTCCCCTGCGGATGATAAGGCGTGGTGCGAGACTTCCTAATGCCAGCCAGCTCACACATCTCCTTGATTAGCCTAGCTTCAAAATCACGGCCCTGGTCTGAATGGAGCCGCTCGGGGAATCCGTAATGGATGAAGAATTCTTCCCACAACACCTTTGCCACCGTCTTCGCTTTCTGGTCCCTAGTTGGGTACGCCTGGGAATATCTGGTGAAATGGTCGGTAATCACGAGGATGTTTGTCGTGTTCTTGCTGTCAGGCTCCAGAGAAAGGAAGTCCATACACACCAATTCCATGGGGTGGGTAGTGGTAATGGGGACCATTGGCGCTCTTCGCGTCACCTTCTGCTTTCGACGGAGACATCGGGGACACGTCTTACACAATTTCTCAATGTCCTCAGCCATTCGGGGCCAGTAGAAGCGGGTTCGGGCAAGGTCTAGGGTTCTCTCATAGCCCAAGTGTCCGATCTGGTCATGCACCCCATCAAAAGCGATGTGACGCTGGCTTTTGGGAAGAACCAGTTGTTGTCTTGGTACCCCTCCCTGACCTGCGCTTTCTCGGTACAGTATTCCATCCCCCAGAACCAGACGCTTCCACTGTCGCAAGTATATCTTGACCCCGTCTGACAGGGTGGACCGTTCCTCCATATCAGGCTGTTTCCCACTCTTGAGGCAATCGACTATGAACTTTATTTCTGCGTCACCCTCCTGCAAACCAATCCAATCAGTGGTGGTCAGCCCAGAAATGGAGTCCCGGTCTGGCTGTTCAGCACTGGAAAACTCGTCAAGTACGGCATTTGTACTATCTGTAATAGTCTCCAGCAAGACACAGGTAGTGACGTTGTCATCTCCGACGACCTCGACTATTTGTTGACAAACACTAGACACTGTCGGCGCATCCAAAGTCACGTCAGCACCACCCAGAACTCTATCACGCAACTGCTGGATCTGCTTGTCGTGATCAATAGATTCTTCATCTTGGGGCATAATACCGTGTGGACGTCTAGAGAGGCCATCAGCATCAGCATTCTTCGAACCAGGCCGGTACTGAATACTGAAATTGTAACCAGCAAGGGCTGCCAACCACCGCTGCCCAGTCGCATCGAGTTTAGCCGACGTCAGGATGTAGGTCAAGGGGTTGTTATCTGTCAAGACTTTAAAGTTACCACCATACAAATAATCATGGAACTTCTCGGTTATTGACCACTTAAGTGCCAAGAACTCAAGTTTGTGAGCAGGGTAGTTGGCCTCGCTCTTCGACAGACCTCTGCTGGCGTAGGCGATGACCCTTATACTTCCTTCCTGCTCCTGGTAGAGCGCTGCTCCAAGGCCGGTGATGCTGGCATCTGTGTGAAGCAGAAAGGGAGAGTCGTAGTCCACAAACCCCAGGACCGGAGATGCTGTCAGCTTCTCAATCAGAGCATCAAACGCATCCTGGCAACGAGGTGTCCAGAGAGCCCCAAAGGGTTCGGTGGCACTCCTGCAGTTGGTCTTCTGTTTTCTCCCCTTTTTGAATCTCTTCTTGGTGAGGTCACACCCAGCAGTCAGTTGATTTAGAGGCCGGGCAATGGAGGAGTAGTTGGCAACAAATCTTCGGTAGTAGCCCGTGAATCCTAAAAAGGACTTCAGCTCTCGGGCATTTGCTGGGGTAGGCCAGGACTTCACTGCTTTGACCTTGTCTGGATCGGTGCTGACTCCGTCTCTGGACACTACATGGCCAAGACATTTGACAGAGGTCTGAAAGAATTGGCATTTTGCGGGGTTTAGTTTGAGGCCAAACTCCTGCAAGCGATCCAGAACCTCCATCAGCTTCCGCTCGTGTTCTCCCAGCGTTTTGGAGAAGATGAGGAGATCATCTAAGTAAACCATCACATCCATAAGGTTAAGATCTCCCACACACTTCTCCATAAGCCTTTGAAATGTCGCCGGGGCATTGGTGATGCCCTGTGGCATCCGGTTGAACTCGAAGAACCCCAGGGGACACCAGAAAGCTGTCTTCGACTTGTCAGCCTCCTCCAGCTCTATCTGGTAGTACCCGGACTTTAGGTCCAGACAGCTGAACCACTGGGCACCATTGAGAGCATGGAGGGTCTCCTCAATTCTCGGTATCGAGTATTGGTCCCGGATCGTCCTCGAGTTCAACTTCCTATAATCAATGCATAACCGGACATCGCCATTCTTCTTGCGGACGACGACAATCGGTGATGCGAATTGACTTTCGGAAGGCCGGATGATGTCACGGTCAAGCAGCTCCCTCAGGTGTCTTCTCACGTCTAGGTAGTCTGCAGGGGCGATGTTCCTGGACCTCACACGGAAAGGAGAATCGTCAGTAAGGTGAATTTGATGTTTGACTGCTGAAGTGCAGCCAATATCCAAATCTCCTCTGGAAAACACCTGCGACTTCTCACGTAAGAGCCGGGTGACCCTTTCTTTCGTCTCTTCCGGGATTGGCGAACCCTTAAAGTCAAAATCCGGCGGTCGCTCTTCTGGGACTTCAATATCCACACAACTAGCCCGATATCTAGGGGGTGTGGCCTTTTCGTCCAACTTATCTTGGTATAGGGACTTGAGCACCTCCACGGCATATGCACGGGCGATGGTGATACCTTCTGGGAGAATGATGTCATGCTCGGACTCATTTCTCACCATCACTGACACCTCGCGCCCTGAATTTGGGGAAGTGACCTCTACTGTCCGTTGGACGACCAAGCCACCAGGGGAAAAGCAGCCTTCGTCAGCCTCCACCATGATAACTGCCTCCGCCTGGACCGGGTCATCGATCGAGCCTCGCAGTTCTACATGGTTGCCCCTCATAATCATCTTCGGGCCGCTGTTCATCCGAACATCTGAAACTTTGCCGTCTGGCCTGGTCGTCATGAATGAGGCTTCAATCTGGAGGTAGGCTGCCACCCAAGCGCTGGTTACCGGTAACTTCTGGAGGAAGTTTGGGCCGGCCTCCTGTCTGCAACTCTCCAACAGTCTCCCCACAATACTGGTGTTTGTGCCTAGAAGGAGAGGTGCTCGGTGATTGCCATCTCGACTTGGAGTGACCAGTGCCAACGTCGTGGTTTCCATGTCAACTCCAGCCGTCTCTCGTGTGAATCGCACTTTCACCTCGATGTATCCTAGGTAAGGCACCGATCGTCCACTAGCTCCCACCACAAGAAGGTTGGTGATGGGCAGAAGTGGATGATGACGGAGATGAGTCCTGTAAAAGGACTCGGCGATGCACGTTACCTGGGACCCAGTATCCATAAGGCACGGGACTTGGTTACCTTCTATCTCAGCAGTAAGAATTGCCGCGTTACCGACCAGCTTCTTCGGTAGCCCTTGGAGGGGGCTACTATCCACGCTGAAGCAGAGAGTAGACTTCTGGTATTCATCTCGCCTTATGGGACTTCGAAAACTCTCGGCCGCAGGTTGTCCCGCTACTGGCGGCCACCTTCGTTTCCCGACGGGGTAGTGGGCTTGCACCTCGAAGCCATCTGCTGCTGAACTAGAGGAGCATTGGTCTCGTTGGTGCAGTCAGTTAACCGATGTCCCTGCTGTCCACAGTTGAAGCATATCAGTGGATACCGGGCTCTTGGCTTCACGACTTGGCGGTTGTTCGGATGTGGGCGTGACCAGGTAGGCTTCTGTTGCCCAGGACTAGCAGAAACCGCATGGTGATAATCACTCGTCTGAACTGCTGTCAACTGCTGCTGAAGGAGAGCTACAGCTTCCCGGAGCTGTTTCACATCATCAACCGGGATGGACGATGCCTCTGCTGCGACAGCTACTCGCTTCGTGGCCACCTTCTGCTCGCCAACTCTCCTCTGCTCCTTCTCACGCTCTCTCTGCTCCTCCAGCCGCAGCTCTTGCAGGAGAGATACGAAATCGGGCGGGGTTGGGCGTTTCTTCAGGTCGAGCTTCATCAGCAGTGGTTCATTGTAGAGACAGCCCCTCGTGAATTGTTGGATGCGCACATTGTCGACTCGGTCAGGGTTCACACCACCAGCTTCCTGCACACGAGTCAACAACTCTTGCAACCGCACAAGGTACTCGGAAGCTGCCTCTTGTGGCTTTTGAAAGCACTCACTGAACCGCAGATAGAGTTCATCCCCATCGGCAGTCACACCATAAGCTTTCTCCAAGCCTACCAAACACTCTTCGGCAGTGGCCGCCTTCCCCAAGGCCCATACGATATTGCTCGCCGGGGGGAGAAGAGACTCGATCACTCGGCTAAGCTTCTCTGACGGAGTGATGCCACAGTCCTCGACCAACTGGAGTGCGGGCCTCTTCCAGCTCTCGTAGTCGAATTCCCCGGCCGGTACAGGTAGCTTGCCAGAGAATAGTCGCAGTCGCCGCCTGTGAGTAGACGGCGCAGAAACGACATGTTTCACTACCGCTTCCCCCACTACCTCGGGTATAGATTGGTCTGATGGACCGGGATTGGACTGAGTGGTGGGTAGATCGTCAATGGTTTTGCCATGGGTCTTCAATAAGTCTGCTAAGGCCTCCTTAAAATCTGCATCAGACATGGTCACTTAATTACTTACAAGAGAAAGTATGTAATTATCATCCAACACAATTCAAATGTGGGAACAACATGAAATAGAAAAAAAAAAAACAACAAGATGCAATAATGCGACAAAGAAAATTGTGCGAGCAAAATGTTAACTGTGGTTGCTAATAAGCTTGATTAGCAATATAACCTCAATCCGGGTGGTGCCTCCAATTTTGTCGCCAGGTCTATTCTTTATGCAGAAAAACCTTAGCTCTCCGGTTCGACAAAATAACAAAAAAAAGAATACAACAAGGGGGAAAAGAGGTTTATGTACAGTTATGGAATAAATTATTATTCGTGTCACTCGCACACGGTATCCTCAGGAAGGACAAACTTACAGCAACAAAATGAAAATCAAACAACACAAGATAACTGACACTACAGTCTACGCAATTGATGAATGCAACAGTACAGTAATTAAATAGCGTCAAATAATTTCAGATTCTCCCATCCACGTGATGATTGGCGTGCAGGGCAGGCTCCTCCTGTTGCGCGCGAGCACAAAGTTCACAATGAATGAGTCCACGGTGTAGAAAGGGTATATATCTATAGGCAGACGAGAGGGGTATAGCGTCGAAGGACGTCAGGCCGGCGAAAGGGACAGATGAAGGGGGACTCAGCTGAGTTTCCAGGGGGTTGAGACGACAATCAGCTCAGGGACAGATGAAGGGGGACTTAGCTGAGTTTCCGGGGGTTGAGACGACAATCAGCTCCACAGGTCGCACGGTACCGTCCCAATCTTGTCTAACGACACGGGAAAGGCAGCAAGGGAACCTGTACCGGGGAGATGATGGGGGTGTGGATGGCCTATGAGAAGGGCGATTCCAGACCAGAGCACGGAGAGCGATGCACTCTACACCAGAGCAAGGAAAGGAATGCGTGCTCAATCGAGTCATTTAAAAGTACATTTAACTTGAGAATTAATTAATGGGGAATCGAATAAGAAAAAAGTCCAAACTAAATCTAAAAAAAGAATAACTATACTGCCTATAGTCATCAGAGATCCAGAATGAAAACAACGCCAAAACACTTGAAATCTTCCAACAACACATACAATTTGGCTCACTCCCAGATTAGCAGTACCAGTTACATGCAAATACTACAAGAACAAAACACAGTGCAGCCAAGCAAACAACAGATGGTGGCAGACCGGCTATTATGCATAAACAAGTGGTCTAAGCATACCACACGCAATGTCAGTCGAAACCTCCCCAGCCTCTTGCCTGGTCTGGGCACAGGGCAAAGGTCAACTTAGAGAAACACAAGCTGGCACACCATTGGAATGTCCAGAGTGGGGTGTTACCAGGCCTACTAGGTCCGTGCTATAGCCTAAGGCGGAAAGAAGTTTCCCACTGTAGCAAAGTGCTTGTACAAGAAACAAATATTGTTCGACTACGGCTCGACTGAAACCTACCATACTTCGGACTGAATACACACAGAAGAAATACAACTTATAAATCCCTATATATAGTTTCTATATTCTAAACAATAAAAATGGGCATTTCTAAAGACATATTCAATAGAGGAGTGGAAAAGAATGAAAACTCATACATTCTAAACAATTCGAATAGAATGGATCATCCTAATGACGAAAGGAATCGGCACTAAGCACAATCAACATATAATATTTACAGATGAAAGGAGCTAATTGATCGTTCACCAAAGTTTCGGAGCAGGAATGCGACAGTCAATGTATACACTGTACGAACGAGTTATCGTCAACCTTGGGGATTGGCAATGAAAACCACACACTCCTTTAAAATACTCAATTAATGAGGATAATTTGACTACAGATGATTATAGAATAATAATAAATGAAAGACAGTTCCAGGGAAACATACCTGTACCGGGGAGATGATGGGGGTGTGGATGGCTTATGAGAAGGGCGATTCCAGACCAGAGCACGGAGAGCGATGCACTCTACACCAGAGCAAGGAAAGGAATGCCGCTCCCACTCACAAACCCAACAACCCATCAATACCGGTCAGGCAATCACCCTGGGAATGTCCTTAAGTAAACAACAAATCCAGACCATGCTGGACACAGGGCCAAGGCAATCCTCCAGTGGCACTTCTGAGAGAATGCCGACACATGGCTAGGGCAACCCTCCAGTGGCACTTCTGAGAGGATACATGCAACTCTATTCCCAGAAGGGAAAGAAAAAAAATTAAAATATGGCCTATAGTATAGTCATACTCAAATTTGGGGGTATGACAAATGGAAGGTTAATGTCGGTGACCTGACCATCTCCTGACCTATAAACAAGTATTTTGAGGCATGCTTTTACGTGTGTCATCGAGTTCTTAGTTATTTCGGGAAACCATGGATATTTCTTACTTTTCTTTCACTAAGCCGATTCTAAAGGTAAAGAGGGCCTAACCATTCGATTCTACCAGGACTTCTCTCAATCTTCCTTCGAGAATGGATGAAATTCGGTAGGTTTTGTTCATGAAATGCCTTGAAAAAGAGGTAGTAATTTCGTGTATTTTAAAAGATTTGGTTTAATACAACCGGAATTGATTGAAATTAGACATTCTGATTTCGATTGTGCCAGCTACTCTTTAATTAATAGGATCGAGACGTCAGTCTCCTGCTCGTCATTTAATTCAGCCTGCACTTTTCAACATTTTTGTTAACTATTTTTAGGGCCTATTTGGTTACATTTGACTATGCTACTGACTTGTTTCAGTATTAAAATTTGTATTTTTCTTCATATTTTAAGGCGGCAATTTTTCCCAAGCATGCTTAAAAAAATTGGAGGCCGCAGTTGCACTTCACAAAAATTAAAGAAGCTCTCCAGATATTAAAGACTGCTTTTTTCTGAGTGAATAATTTGTAAGGTCTACAGTGATATGATACGTAAAAATGTTGCTAACAGCTTTAATGACAAAAATATTAAGTGCAAATCTCAACCATTAATTAGGCAGCCAGTGGACGTGTCACGCGTTGACCCCAAATTTCTCGTCCACACAAATCGAATGTCACGTGAGCACAGCGAAAGCGGCCTTGAAAAAGGCTTCGGAAAATTGTCGTTTTCTATGCCTCAGCGTATCAAATCCTTTCAAATCCAACTTTTCTAGGTAGTTGAAGATCTAATGCGTGCCTCCAATAAGGTTTTTCTTTTCCAAAAGGATGATTAATATGTATTTTGAGGGTTGTTATTTTACCGAAAAATCGACTGAAAAAGTGCGACGTAAATTCTTATTTTTCTCGACGAAAACAAAAGTCTCCTCTTAGCTGAGGTAATCATGGGAAAGAGTGTACCTTGATCTAGCAAAAACCCGTGAAGATGATGTCGTAGGTGTTTTAAGAATGCGATGTACACCTGAAGTTCTCAACGAGTCCCCCACTTTTTAACGTAGGGGATCGGCCGCCATTATTCGAGCAGGAAAATCCGTGACCTTGTGACCTGAATGGAAAAGCGCGCGCCCTCATTGGACAATGCCAAGTTAGCCTGCTGAATATTAATAAGTCATTGCTTGGGCACACATGTACTTGGGCACACATTTTGGTCCAGAAAGTATGCTTTTTTGGGTCGCGCTGTTACATGTCCAAAATATTAACGAAAGTGGACATATTTGATATGAAAATAGAGAGCACGATGTCAGCTATCCACTTACCACGCCATCTTGGCAGCACCTATGCTACATCGGGGTATTTTCCTGTGTTTTCCGTAGTCTCGAATTCAGTCTCGCAAAACCTCGTGTAAGCCGCGGCGCAAATTCGTGCGTGACCCCGGACGAGAAAACTCGGCTATAAAGGCCCGTACGCGTGACACGTCCACTGGCTGTAGGGTGGCCTTATCGATCAACGTTTCGATCCTAGCAGGATCTTTCCCAAGGGCATAATCTGCATTTGAGAAAGGACCTGCTATATTGAATAGAAACGTCAGACCCTCCTAATTTGTAGGTTTGGAAAGCAAATTAATTTTCGTCTCGGAGAATGCTTGGAACAGGACAGTAAAATATTCCCTGTTGTATCATGGTCTTAATTGATGTACCGGGTAATAATTATAATATATACTAGGCTCATAATTATTTTGTATTAAGGCCTATGCAAATTCGCTCCAAACAATAGGCTAGCTTTTGGCATAATTATAGGCTATATAAACACACTTGACATGTAAATTAATTTATTCCTCTAAACGGGCCGGCCTTGTGTGAGAAATGCAGATACCGTACGACCCATCATGCACAACTTATCAATCGTATACGAAAGTTGAGTTACGATACATCGTACGTATACGTAAGGCTTTGCGAAATCCACCTATGCCTCTGGAAATGCATATGAATCGTCCGGGATCAACCCCGTAAGCGGTGTTCGCAGAATCATCTCGAACGGCGATCTACGAAGCTGGTACAGGATCCGTACGTCCGGATGTAAGTCCGAACCCCGTACGCACCCATCCGAGACACGCTGGCCGGCTGGCGCGGTTGATTCTTAACGTTCTCCCCACCTGGCAACACAGTAAACAATTATCGTGCTGTGTGTGTGGTTCTATTGTATTGTGAACCTAACATTTTAAAGTAAAATTCTTCTCTCTCTCTGAAGAAAACAACATGGCTGTTCCCCGACAACAAGAGGCTGCGGAATTCTTGCAGCAACAAAAAATTACGGAGCTTTTCGATAACATCACAGCTCAGCTTGTTTTTCACCGACCAGGTATGGGAACCCCCGTTTTCGACGGTACACGTTTTCGGCGCTTAGCCTTCTAACTCACATCGCACGATGAAAACAACTCCGTACAACGATCTCAGACTTCGTATCTTACAGTTGGTTTCCTGCTCTTGTCCGTCACCGAAAATGTGGAAAGTTAAGGCTTTTCCGGTAGGCCAAACTCGGGTGATTCAAAAAGTTGCTCTTTTGGGGTCTATTTTCCTAGGTACAAAATTGGCAGTTGCTTCGAAGCTCCAGTTTTCTTTATTGTTGGTCCTAAAAAAAATCTGAGTGTACCATAACAAACCCCAACATCTGTAGAAAAAATATATATCACGCAACTTGAGTTGAGGCAGTCCGCTCTGGGTAAAAACTATGGAGGCTCCTAAGTCCTATAGAGCGTCTCGCTTATATAATTTTTTAAATATTTTTTTTATTATTATTTAAAGACAAAAAGTAACATGACCCAATAGGCTTTTATAAAAAATGAGAAAAATAAAAGAGCAGCTAGAGAAAGTATCAAGAAGGAGGAAATGTGTCTCTTGAGTGAAATTTGGAAAGGTTATAACTGAAGAAGCAGTGAGAACGAGGATTGTGGAGTTTTTTTAAACGTAACAGACGAAGACATCAACCAGACCAATACGTTTTAAGCATAAATTATGAATGATTTGAGGAAAGTGTTAGAAGCAGTGTCGAAAAAAAAAACCCAAAGATGAACACCAAAAAACATACAGGGAAGAATTTTACAGTGCCACACAGCATTTTGAGTTATTTTAAGAATTTATTTTGCGTTTGGGCTCTGAAGTTTTCAAAGGCTATCATTAAATCTCTGTCTCTTCTCGTCAGATAACCCCAAGAGCTTCATGATAGACTACATTGAGAAGCTGAAGGAGGCTCGGACCACC
This sequence comes from Luidia sarsii, assembly GCA_949987565.1. Taxonomy (NCBI): domain Eukaryota; kingdom Metazoa; phylum Echinodermata; class Asteroidea; order Paxillosida; family Luidiidae; genus Luidia; species Luidia sarsii. The sequence goes on along the minus strand of OX465103.1, from coordinate 25,448,199 downwards.
CAGATGGACTTCCCCTGTCTCTTTGATGAGTCCAACATAGAGTCTGTCTTCGGCATGCTGGACCCTACCAAGAATGGCGTCATCACTCTGGAGCAGTACAGGCAAGGTAGGTAAAGTGACCGACTAGTCACTGACATGATCTAACATCAGTGACTAGTCACTAGCATCAGTGACTACTCACTAACATCAGTGAATAGTCACTACTCACTAGACTAGTCACTGATGTTAGTGTCTAGTCACTGAAGTCACTGACATCAGTGAATAGTACATCACTATAATTAGCCACTGACTTATCACTTAAGGTTCTCACTAATTAATACTAGTGCTATGCTCTAAGTCTGAATGCGTTTTGTGTTTTTAATTTTTTTCCCAGAAACTTCACAAATTAAGCAAGGAATTCAAAGCTTTCAGTTTTAATCGGACATAGACTGTTATTTTTGAAGGCTATCTTTCTTATTTGCGTAGACTGACGTGGTAATCACTAGACCCGGTCCATGGTCTGACTTTTTTTAGTTGATTAGTTGACTATTTGGGAAGGCTGCTATCCAAGGGCTCAATAGGTCAGATGGTAAGGGAGCTGGTACGAAAAACTCGATGTCTTGGGTTCAAGTGCCTTTATTTATTTGTTGTTTTTGTGTCCCCCCCCCTTCCTAAAGCCGTGGAGACGCTTGGTTGTGAGAATGCTGACATGAACCCCGCTGGTGCCGAGATCGACAGAATCACGCAGGAGACCTTTACCAGAGAAGTGTGAGTCTTAGAAGAAAGAGAAACCCTCTTCTTGAAATCCACCTCTTTTGCTTTTTTCCTCGTCATTTTTTTTCCTTCTGATTCCCCTGCTAACATCGTTCAGGTCCTCAAATACTTTGCAAGCTTTGTATGTTTCAGGTTATAACTGTCATTTCAGTATAATGCAAGCAGTTTGCAACACGCTTGCATTCATTTTGATGTATGATTTAGTCAGGATTTCAACTATAATAAAGATTATGAACATTTTGCGAACTGTTCGCCGACTGACCAAATCTCGGAAATGTAGAGGGACTGACATTTTGATCCTAGCAAGACCTCTCTCAAAGGCAGAATGACAGTTATAATAGGAAGGGGAGAGGTTGTAGGACATGGATAAGAGAAAAAGGACAAAGGAAAGCTGGTAGACAGATCAGGGTGAGATCAAAGGGAAGGGCAAGCAGTAGGGAAAGGATCAAAGGAGGAAAGCTGGTAGTCAGACTTGGTTGAGATCAAAGGGAATGGCAAGGTTTAGCTGGTAGGAAAGGGATGAGAGGAGGGAAAAAGCTTAAAGGATATGCCCTTTTATAATTGGAAAGGCTGGCCCTTTAAATTGTTTAGATATCACGATTTTGATATATTTTCTTTCTATATTCTTCTCCACGAAACAGGAAATCTTCCTTGAAGAAAGCATCAGCAACATTTGAGCCGGTCAAAGAGTAACAAGGATGTCACAGTGCTGAGAGTGTACACAGTATGCAGGGATCAAAATATCCACTAGACCTTGGATGGAGTCCAGTGATTTCAGCATCAATCTAGTGCAATGTGTAACCGCACTAGATCACCTGTCTAAAGCTTTTTTTACTTGCACAATTGAGAAACAATGGCGTTCATATAATTACCGTTGATATCTGATGAAAATTGCAAGGGTTAATTTCTTAACTTTATTTATGACATATCTTGAAATTTGCATGTTTTGCACTGTGCTGTAACGCCACATGTCTGTAACGCCACAGACTTGGTTAATGCTCGTGCATGCATAGTGAACTTGTGCAAAACTCCTTTAGGCCATGGGTGTAGTAAAACTGTTCAAATCTAGCAAGTTTCTTCAGTATCTACATGTATATCTGTTGTCCAGTACTTTCAGGATCTGCCTTTGAGAAAGGTCTTGCTAGGATCAAAATGTCTTTCCTCCAAAAAACTAACAAACCCCAAATTAAGGTGATATACAAAAATGTTGCAAACTGCTTACTGACTAAAATTACCAAAAAGTAAATCTAAAATTGAGTGGGCCTGACGTTTCGATCCTAGCAGGACCTTTCTCAAAGGCAGAGTGACTCTGCCTTTGAGAAAGGTCCTGCTAGGATCGAAACGTCAGGCCCACTAAATTTTAGATTAAACCCAAAATTAATTTGAAATAATGATTAAAATGAAACATAGTTTTTCAATGAGGGTTTGAGGTGTGGCATACACCTCGGTGCTTTGCCCATTTGCCTGCTGAAAAAATACAGGCAGCTCGGGTGGGATTTGAACCCGCGACTCCTGCTTGTTAACGTGGATGTCCGAGCTGGTCGATTGAATTTGAATCGGTTATCAGGAGCAACTTTTGTCACAAGATTACCAAACAGATTCCGGGAAAGCTCTCTTGTACTCTTTTCCAGACTGTAAATTTTCCGAGCAAAAATCCTTTTTTACAACTGTGGGATTCCTCGCAAGGTTTCTGTGTAATATCCGACTGTAAAAAATGCATTCAGATGAAATGGGAGGCCGTATTGTAAGATAGCTGTATATAAATGACAAAAATTAAGTTTAGAGAGTTGAAATACTTGTTGAGTGTGTTTGTCGGTATTGCTGTGTTTAAGATCGGGATTGTTCTCTTTCAGGTTTTCGTACTTCAAACATTACACATTACCAAGTTAACTAAGAATCATATACTAGCAAACAATGGATATTAATTCTACACCCGCAGTAGCATCTGACCTCTTGTAACATTTGTAGTCTCTCCTATTCCTATTCGAGCAAGAGGGGTCTCTATGTTTATTATACACAAATACAGTATTGGAATAAATGGATGGATGGCTGAATGGGAGGGGCGGATAGAGATGGATGGATGGATATTATGGTTGAGCAATGGATGGATAAAGAGTGGTTGAAGAATGCATCAGAAATAAATCAACCAATCACAAATTTCTGAATTTGTTCCACCACTTATGCTCCAGGTTCACACTGACAAAGACCATCACCACAACAAACTCAAACCTCCAGACACATGTGCAGTTGTGCTTGTATATATAGATATATTTTTTCTTATAAAATTCTTCAATGACTTGTTTCATTTCAATTCAATTCCTAGGGGTTAAATTTTATAGGGGGCTGGATTCCAGTTAACACCTTTATTTCCTTTTGATAATTTTTTTAAAATTAAAATTGCAGAAATGAGGGATACTTTAAGTTTAGCTTTTGTTGTGGTTATATATCTTGCTTTTTTTACACTTGGAGAAAATAATAGCTGTACAACAAGTATTAAAATGAAAACTAAATTTTACATGAACAATCATTGCACTTAAAAAAATGAACAAAAAAGTATACCTTTTTAATAGTAATGGAAAGAAATGACCAATGGAATTACAGATTTAATAATAGTTTAGGTTTTGATATGGAATGGTGAAAATAGTCAAAGGTAGGGGTTACTGTGGATTGCCGGAAACATCTAATACTGGCTATGGCTCAGGTCAGTGTGGCATGTATCTGTACTCAGGCAGGGGCCACACACTGGAGCCACATCCTACCTTCAGACACAGCCATAGCCAAAAACCATTCATTCACATCTAGTGGTTTGTCATGGTGGTGGACTCTAGCAAAATAGGCAACGTTGCCAAAGTAGGCAATAGTATTCAATTGAGTTACAATTTTTTTTTTCATTTCTGTTTTTATTTTGTAGAAATGCGTCAAATTTGGGGATTATATTACAAATTTCAAGCACAAGTTGGAGTTTGTTAGTGGAAGAGTCTGGTTGGCAATAAGGGTTCTTTGGGAGTGTGAAAAAAAACTGAATACAACTTGGTCACATTTTGGAATTTAGGACGGCGGTTTATGTCCACGATAATTCTCATTTACACCAAAAAATACAAGACCGACATTTTCAGCAGTGTTATACCGGTAATGACTGCCTTTGGAAATGTGTCGAAATTTAACAGATTTTCACCAAAGGGTAATGGATGTTCCCTGCCAATAGAAGAATTAGTTTTCAGATCACAACTGCCAGCACTGCAAGAGTCTGCCGGGATTTTAAATTTTGAAGAATTAGGTTTGCGGTGACACCATGCAAAATATTACATGGTGGCAACGGAAACCTAATTCTTCTGCTGTCCTCACCTTGAAACCTTCAAATCTAATTTTCAATTTCCCCGGCTTTGCTAAATTATTTCAGCAATGATTGTCCAATTCTAAAATGTCTGGTCTTTCAAGGTTACAATTTAAAAAGAAAGAAGAATAATAAATACTTCTTACTTAATAACCGCCTGGCTAGAGTAAAGCATACATGTGACAGGAGCTGCAAAAAATAAGTCATATTGGGGTAAAATTATGATCAGGGATTTACACCACAATACCTATTATTTCAAGGTTTAGAACCCCAAATTACCACAACCGTGTTTGATTTACAAAGTGATAGGGCTGTAAATCAGGTTCCCAATCAGCAAATATGAAAATGTGGACACTCACAAAGCAATATTAACCCAAATCAGGAAAATGGATTTGATGGATTTGTTCACCCCCACAACTTTCAGTCGCAGAGCGCATCATAAATATCATGTGTCATAGGAAGAGATTAAAACTGACATTCCCGTCGCAATCTCCTGATAGCGGGCAGAGTACACAATGCCCGAAACGTTCAGTTACCTGCTCTTTTCAGAATGACGATCCATCTCAAAAGAGATGTGTTACATGGTATCACTGCGAACCTTCCACTTAAAGCCTTGTGACATAGAGTACATACTGGGTGTAAAATTGAGAAACTGGAAGTGTGTCAGCTTGACAAAGGTCAACAGTCTGCAGCCAAAATGTCGCCACCTTCCAGCCAACAATGTGAGCCATCAACTTACTGCACATACTGTCCAAAACATTTGGCGATTGGCTCCTTTCAGGTGCCCCACTCACTCAGATGGAGAGATTAGGGAGAAGGGGTAGTGGGTAGATGGAGAAGGGGTAGTGGGTAGATGGAGAAAGGGTAGTGGGTAGATGGAGAAGGGGTAGTGGGTAGATGGAGGAGGGGTAGTGGGTAGATGGAGGAGGGGTAGTGGGTAGATGGAGAAGGGGTAGTGGGTAGATGGAGAAGGGGTAGTAGATAGATGGGAATGGGTAGTGGGTAGACGGAAAAGGGGTAGTGGGTAGATGGAGAAGGGGTAGTGGGTAGATGGAGGAGGGGTAGTGGGTAGATGGGAATGGGTAGTGGGTAGACGGAAAAGGGGTAGTGGGTAGATGGAGAAGGGGTAGTGGGTAGATGGAGGAGGGGTAGTGGGTAGATGGAGAAGGGGTAGTGCGTAGATGGAGAAGGGGTAGTAGATAGATGGGAATGGGTAGTGGGTAGACGGAGAAGGGGTAGTGGGTAGATGGAGAAGGGGTAGTGGGTAGATTGAGGAGGGGTAGTGGGTAGATGGAGGAGGGGTAGTGGGTAGATGGAGAAGGGGTAGTGGGTAGATGGAGGAGGGGTAGTGGGTAGATGGAGAAGGGGTAGTGCGTAGATGGAGAAGGGGTAGTAGATAGATGGGAATGGGTAGTGGGTAGACGGAGAAGGGGTAGTGGGTAGATGGAGAAGGGGTAGTGGGTAGATTGAGGAGGGGTAGTGGGTAGATGGAGGAGGGGTAGTGGGTAGATGGAGAAGGGGTAGTGGGTAGATGGAGGAGGGGTAGTGGGTAGATGAAGAAATGATGGTGGGTAGATGGAGAAGGGGTAGTGGGTAGATGGAGAAGGGGTAGTGGGTAGATGGAGGAGGGGTAGTGGGTAGATGGAGGAGGGGTAGTGGGTAGATGGAGGAGGGGTAGTGGGTAGATGGAGGAGGGGTAGTGGGTAGATGGAGAAGGGGTAGTAGATAGATGGGAATGGGTAGTGGGTAGACGGTGAAGGGGTAGTGGGTAGATGGAGAAGGGGTAGTGGGTAGATTGATGAGGGGTAGTGGGTAGATGGAGGAGGGTTAGTGGGTAGATGGGGAAGTGTGGTGGTGGGTAGACGGAGAAGAGGTAGTTGCTAGTGGATTGGCTGGCAGCTGGGGCGAGGGTGGGGGGGGGGGGTTGTGGACATCACACGGGCGTTCCCCGGCCGGTGCGGAGGCCCACTTTGGAGGCGATGGAGTCGATCATGCTGGAGAGGCCGCCAGACTCCAGCGTGAAGCGTGACCCCACTACGGCGCAGTAGACCTTGTTGAACATGATGCGCACCTCGTCTAGTCGCCTCTTCCTCTCCGTCTCCTCGTAGATGCTGTCAAACCTACAGACACCCAGGAGTTTGGTCATGTTACATATTGTTTTGTAGTAGGCTGAAAAAAAAAACTCGGGACAATAGTGGTGCAAGCATTTGGAGGTCCTGGTGCATAGCAACACCACCGTCGCTCTGAACTCAGAGGTCCAGGCATAAGTGGGTAATGATTGAAATGAAAAAGTCAAAAAAGCAATACAAAAATATTCCAGACATCTTGCTAACCAGAATGGCATGAAAATAAAGTCCAAAAAGGGTACAATGGAACAATGAAGTAACCTATCTCAATTATCAATATTTTTTCTCAAAAGTTAGAGGGCCTGAAATTTCGATCCTAGGACCTTTTTCTCAAGGCCTTTGAGAAAGTTTCTGCTAGGATCAAAACGTCAGGCCCTCTAACTTTTGAGATGTATCTATTGCAGGTCATTTCAGTCAGAGAGCAGTTTGCAACAGTTTGCTTAATTTTTTATTGTTATAGAAAAACATGTTCAAAATTTTGATCATTTCAGCGAGCGTATTTTGGCTCTTCTCACGAGGGAATACTTCAGGTGATATACAAAAATGTTGCAAACTGCTTACTGACTAAAATAACCAAAATGTAAATCTTAAAATTTAGTGGGCCTGACGTTTCGATCCTAGCAGGACCTTTCTCAAAGGCAGAGTGACAAGGACAAAACAGATACATGTACACGAAGGAAGGGGGGAGAGAGTGAATAGGACACGGATGAGAAACAAAGGACAAAGAGTGAAGCTGGTAGAGAGAGATCAAAGGGAAGGGCAAGGAGTAGGGTAGGGATTAGTGAGAAGAGGGGGAAAGATCAAAGAGAAGGGCAAGGAGTAGGGTAGGGATTAGTGACAAGAGGGGGAAAGATCAAAGAGAGAAGTGTGAAGTACTGAACACAAAAGAAGGATTATCAGAAAGCTGCATGGTGTTAGTCATTACCCTCCTGGATGTTGAGACCATGTGGTTGAATAGTCCGAAGACGCTTCATCCACATTTTCTCACGGCTAAGACGGACAGCATTACTACGGTGACCAAGTGATTCTATGCCCAGTACACTCATATCTGATATCGAATGATCAGGGAGATTGAAGTGATACCCAACAGGGGTGTCCATTTTACCGGTTTTGATAGTAGACCTATGGCCATAGATCCGTTTTTTGAGGGTGTTTTTGGTCTCGCCAACATACTGAATATTACAAACTCTACAAGAGATGAGGTATATGATGTTTGGGGTAGTGCACGTGATAGAGCCATAGGTCGTGTGGGTAGTTCCAGAAGAATGTCCATTGAAAGAGTCTATTTCCTTGACATGTGTCTTGCAAACAATGAAGGGAATACTTCATGCACAATTCAAGGCTACTCATTTATGGACCAACTTACGCAGGGCCGCTGCTGGCTGTGCCGCTGGAACTGCTGGAGATGTCTGAGTGCACGGAGAGTGGGGAATCCCTGGACGTGGCATAGCCCTTGATGCTGCCTGTGCCTGACACCAGCTGCCAACTGAGATGGGGGGGGGGTAGAGGCCAAGGGTTGTAGTTTTTTTTGGTTCATCACTGGAGTTTAAAGGTATATACAAAAGATCTTATAGCGCGCAAAGCGTGCAAGATGGACTACTCCAAGCAAAAGGTGAAGTACGCACTGGACGCCATTTTAGTAAGCAACGGAATCTGTCATTTGCTTTCGGTGCTCCGGAAAGGATGCGAGAGAGTCATAAACAATAAAAACAGATACAACTTTGGATGCGTGAATAGAATGTGATAACTTTCGATGTGATGTGACCACGAAATGGAGAGAATGTGTGCGACTTTGCTTACTAAAATGGCACCCGGATGCGTGTGATCTCGCAAGAGCAGGCTATCTTGCGGGCTTTGCGCACTATAAGATCTTTGGTATATATACTAATGAACTGGACTCTGCTATGATGGACAGGCTGGTGTGGAGGAAGTACATTTGTGGAGCTCAAGTAGGCTTTGGTTAGATGCTCATTGAAGTAGTAGTATAAGTAGTAAGGTAAGGACAGGAATCAACTTTGACAAAACATATGAAAGTGAGGAAGGGAAGGGAGTGGAGGACAAGGGGGAAGGGAGGAGGGAGGGAGAGGGAGGGAGGAGGAAGGGATGGAAGGACGGGGAGGGAGGAGGGGGAGGGAGGGAGGGAGACAGGCAGGCAGGGAGGCAGGCAGGCAGGTAGGGAAGGAGGGAGGGAGGAGGGGGAGGGAGGCAGGGAGGCAGGGAGGGAGGGAGGGAGGGAGGCAGGGAGGGAGGCAGGGAGGGAGGGAGGCAGGGAGACAGGGAGGCAGGCAGGCAGGCAGGGAAGGAGGGAGGGAGGGAGGGAGGGAGGAGGCAGGGAGGGAGGGAGGGAGGGGGAGGGAGGAGGGGGAGGGAGTGAGGGAAACAGGCAGGCAGGCAGGCAGGTAGGGAAGGAGGGAGGGAGGAGGGGGAGGGAGGCAGGGAGGCAGGGAGGGAGGGAGGCAGGGAGGGAGGGAGGCAGGGAGACAGGGAGGCAGGCAGGCAGGCAGGCAGGGAAGGAGGGAGGGAGGGAGGAGGCAGGGAGGGAGGGAGGGAGGGGGAGGGAGGAGGGGGAGGGAGTGAGGGAAACAGGCATGCAGGCAGGCAGGGAAGGAGGGAGGGAGGAGGGAGGGAGGGGAGGGAGGAGGGGGAGGGAGGGAGGGAGACAGGAAGGCAGGGAGGCAGGGATGCAGGGATGCAGGGACGCAGGGAGGGAGGGAGGCAGGCAGGGAAGGAGGGAGGGAGGGAGGGAGGGAGGGAGGGAGGGAGGGAGGAAACTCACCTTCCACAGGTGGAGGATGCTGCAGACTTTGCCTGTAGAAGTGCCACACAAAAACTGTTCAGTTTACGGCCGGCAAGAGTAAATATTCTGTGACATGCATACACAGATGAGTGCCCATGAAATATCTTGCCCTCTGTGGAGGCGATGGACACTCATCATAGAGTATTATTAAAGAAGAATGAAACCCAGAGAAAATAGTTGGCTTATCTCTTTGGTTGATAAAACCAACCTACAATTACCCATGTGCAACTCACCTACGAGTTTCATAAAGAGGGAAAAATCATGGAATTCGGTGGTCGAATTCGCGTTCCCTCAACCCGCCATGCTTTCGAAATTTCCGGAAGGTCACTGCGGGGGGTATGACATCACGGCGGAGACGACCCTGTCTGATTGGTCAGTTAGGCTTGTTCAATCATTTTAATTTAAACTACAAATATTAATCAACATTTAAAAAAGAATTATACCTCAATGTGTGAGAAAATAATCTTATAATCCTTTGCAGATTTATTGTTTTTCGCTTTGGTCATTATTTGAATTATTCTTGTGGATTGCGTATAGTCTTGATCTACAAACACTTTCACGGCTTCCTGATTGCATACGTTGCACGGATTGTACATGTACATGTACAGTGCACGTACAATGTACACGTTGTGTACTACATGTAATGTACAGTACATGTACACACTACTACTGTACTGTACACGTGTACAATGTACACGTTGTGTCCTACTTGTAATGTACTACTGTAACGTGTACATTACGTTGGTATCTGTAACAAAATAAATACTGCGCAATTTTGGTTCTCTGTTTTCTTGATCTTCGCCGAATGGCGACCTGTTATAACAGCTGAACAAGTAGGCCTAAAATAACTTATACACCAGGGGCTGAGTTTAATAAAGGTCCGACAACTATGACTGGGAGCCCACTGTGTCCGGCTTTTGTTTCAGCTCGCGTAATTTTAATAGGAAAATACGAGAAATGATTCAAGAGATGGTCGATGTTTTGGAGAGATTTCAGTTGTACACGTTAGCGAAGCTGTGTGGAATTTAGTGGGGGTCAGGGGTCATGCACTTCCCAGCGTATGCTATGCACACAATAGCGCTGGGTGACAGGAGTTGCGGTCAGCGACCAGGGAATAAACAGTGTGGGCGACTGGAGTCGCGTTCCGATAACGTGTAAATTAGGCCTAGCTCCATGTTCTTGTTGCAGCACAAATAAAAATACGGCACGGTACGTATATCCCCCCTTCTTCCTCCATGGTAATTGGTACAATACATGTATATCCATGGAGTTTACCCTCCATGAGTTACAGATAAGCGGTCTGCGAGAAAGACTAGGCAGAACGTGCATGTGAGAAAAATCACGCCAGGACCGAAACGAAAACATACATCAAAAGTCGATCGTATCATACAGGAAAAACATCAAAATTAACTCAGCTTTCTGGATTCCAATGCGGCAATTCGTGAAGCTGTCGATGAACGTGATGCCACCGCTGGTCGATGTGAAAATACTGAAGGAACGGCATGTTCTTTCAGTATGTTTCTCGGCTTCGAGCCGGTGAGTTTGGCCCGCAAGTCAACCTCGATCCCAACTCCTCCTCCGTGAAGTGATCGCTACAAATCACGTCATTTCGACTATATTTGTAGCCGACATTGAGAAATTTTTCTACTTTTATGGCCGCAGCCCACTTCCCAAACAAGTCAGGTCTCTTGGCCTTGTTAGGAAGTGCATGGACAGATTTCCCTAGCTTTTTTCCGCTGGCATTGTTACAACCAAAAGCCTGGCAGTACACTCGCGAGTGTATATAAACTGCACGCAGTATACATGTGTTGTGTACACACATGTTGTAGGGATACGTCCGTCCGGGCCCATGCGGGGGTTGCCCGTCATTATATCATACCCCCCGCAGTGACCTGCCGGGAATTTCGAAAACATGGCGGGTACAGGGAACGCGAATTCGACCACCGAATTCCATGATTTTTCCCTCTTTATGAAACTCGTAGGTGAGTTGCACATGGGTAATTGTAGGTTGGTTTTATCAACCAAAGAGATAAGCCAACTATTTTCTCTGGGTTTCATTCTTCTTTAACTGTGTGGATGAAATTCAGTTAACACGTTTCTTTTGAAAAATCATGATATTTTGGTTCCAAAGAAAAACTGACTGTCTGGGAGGCCACGATCTAAGGACTGGACAGCTGAGATGGTAAGAGCGCTGGTACACAAAAACCAGAGGTCTCGGGTTCAAGTCCCGGTCCCAAAGCTTTCTTTGCCATTTTTCAATTTGTTCAATAAATTTACAGCAGTTTTTGCACTACTAGGTATAGTAGATGTGTTTTTTATTTTTTAAATTTTGTCAGGTGGTGAAAGTTTGGGTTCACAGACTACAAGCAGCAAATAGTTGCTTGCAAGGCAGAATGAACTACAGTCATTTCCTGGGCATTTATTTTTCCCCAGGAGTTTTTCCCCAGGGAATTGGAACCCCCTGATGATTCACCCATTATTATTATTATTATTATTATTATTATTATTGTTTTGGGGGGTTGCTTCTTACTGTTTCGCCCGAGGAGCGTCTGACCTGCATGGGCACGGCCATGGGGCTGGTCGCTGAGCCTGCCTGGGCCAGGGGTGACCTGGGAGACTCGCGGTGGGTCGGGGTGCGGGGCTTCGCAGCATCCAGTGCGGGGGACCTGTTGCAGAGGAACGCCAACACAGGAAGACCACAAATAAAACCCCATTTTTTAAGTCTTAGGAACAAGACAGCGACAGTCTGGGGAGAGACTGCACAATCAGCATGCCGCTGCTAGTGTGGTCCCCTGCATGAAGAAAACCAAACATTGTGCACCCTTTCTTCAATCCCTTCACTGGCTCCACACAGATCAACGCATCAACATTTGTCTACAAAATGAATCATAATTTATGGATCAGGCTTGGCGCTCAGGCTTCGTCTCTGTCTGACAAAACCTGGCAATACAGGTTGTGGTTTATCGCAAAGTATTTCGGTTTGCCCGAAACTGGGAACAGATTCTTGCTTCTAGATGTATGTGACATTATTACAGGTAAGAGAAAGATGACCAAAGCTTTAAGCCATAGCCTAAGCCTTGATTTCGTAATTGGCCGCAGTGCAACCATTGCTTTGGATAGGTTAGTGGCTGTCGTGCACTCACCCGTGACACCTGGTGACGCCGTTGCCCATCCAGTCATTGCCCTTGTGGCCATCCTCTGGGATGCCTCCGCCGCCGCTACTGCAAGCACCGCCCGTGCAGATGAGGATGGGAGAGCTGGTGCTGCTCAGACTGGTGATGCTGACGTTGCTGTTGAGACTGGAGTTACTACCAAGGCACTGCTTGTCAACGTCTGAGGGAAGGACAGAGGGTACGGGTAAGGGTAAGGGTAAGGGTAAGGGTAAGAGGAAGGGTACGGGTATGGGTAAGGGTAAGGGTAAGGGTAAGGGTAAGGGTAAGAGGAAGGGTAAGGGTATGGGTAAGGGTAAGGGTAAGGGTAAGGGTAAGGGTAAGGGTAAGGGAAAGAGGAAGGGTAAGGGTATGGGTAAGGGTAAGGGTAAGGGTAGAGAAGGGAAGGGGAAGGGGAAGGGTAAGGGTAAGGATAAGGATAAGGGTAACAGGAAGAGGAAGGGTAAGGGCAAGGGGAAAGGGAAGGGGAAGGGGAAGGGGAAGGAGAAGGGGAACAGGGTAAGGGTAAGAGGAAGGGTAAGGGTATGGGTAAGGGTATGGGTAAGGGTAAGGGTAAGGGTAAGAGGAAGAGTAAGGGTATGGGTAAGGGTAAGGGTAAGGGTAAGGTAAGGGTAAGGGTAAGGGTAAGGGTAGAGAAGGGAAGGGAAGGGGAAGGGTAAGGGTAAGGGTAAGGGTAAGGATAAGGATAAGGGTAAGGGTAACAGGAAGAGGAAGGGTAAGGGCAAGGGGAAAGGGAAGGGGAAGGGGAAGGGGAAGGGGAAGGAGAAGGGGAACAGGAAGGGGAAGGGGAAGGGGAAGGGGAAGAGTAAGGGTAAGGGGAAGGGGATGGGGAAGGGGAAGGGAAAGGAAAGGAAACAAAATAGTCTATTTTGGTAAAAGCTTTCCCAGCTGGAACTTTGACAATCTGCTGTTTTTAGCTGCTGGATAACATAGACAGATCCAAAGTCTTAGTCAGGTTCTGGACCTGCAGTTCCAGGACAGTCTTACGCCTCCACGCCGTCCATGCTCACTGCATTAACAAACATGACAAGAAGGATATGGTCACAGGGGCCTACATCAGCCAGTTCCTTACCTAATAACACCATGCTGTCCATACAGCTCTCTGAATCTGTGCGACTCACTGACCTCCGATTTCTGCCAAAGAAAATTGAAAAACAACATATCTCATTTAACTTCTCTTGTAAATCGATAACTTGATTAAGATGCAATATGTTAAGGCATCCTTTCACTTTGTGGTGATTGAAATCTGTATAGCAGGGGGAACAACACTACATGTACATCTTAGATATAATGTGTAGTATATCCTCAACGTAAAAATCATTGTATATCTATATTCCTTGGGACTTCCTTGATTATACATATTTTTCTAAATATTAAAAAGTCACTTGTGAATCATTTTCTCAAATTTAGAATTGGGCAGTTTGCAAACAGTGTACCCTTCCTGTGCAGGCAGTTTACCAGGAACTAGAAAAACCCCCAAACATTTCCACCAACCTTTTGAAAGTGACTGAGTACTCCTCTGAGGTGATGTGCTTCAGAAAGTTGAAACAGAAAAAGAAAATCTGTTGGGCAAACACAACAAAACAGAAAAGAAACAAAACCATTACTTCACTCAAGAGTCTTTTTTTTTTTTTTTTTTTTTAGCCACTGGAAAAACTAATGGTGCAGTATATACGTTACAGCCTGAATCGTAATCATGAAGGTTTAGGAGCACTGAGGCTAAAACACAGGACAGGTGAAATTCTGCAAATCATGGTACTCTTATTCACTCACATCTTCCCCCTTTCCCAAGCGGTCAGAAAGGTTGTGTCTGGAAAGGAAATAAGAGAAGCTGATTCATTACTGACATTCACTCTGGGGATGTCCGTTCGACTATCTGCTAAAGAACATGAGTCAAACCTGGCACAACAGAAGTCTATATGGCTTTTTGTGTGATAAATACATTTTGTGGTAAGCTGAAAAGGGTTGTATTGGCCAAGTGTCTAGGGCAATAGTAGTGCCCGGATTCGGAGGGCCCAGCGCATAGCAACACCACCTGCGCTCTGAATTCGGAGGTCCTGGAATGAAATGGTTACAAACCCTAGGTAACAACAGCTGTGACTATAGACATTGAATGGCAAAGCTCTTTGGGTTGTTCCAGTGATAAAACGTAGTGCAAATCTCCCCCAAAACCACAGTTGGCCTGACATTTCGATCCCGGCACGACCTTTCTCAGAGGCAGTCTTTGAGAAAGATCCTGGGAATTCGCCAAGGTGTCTCACCCAAACAGCATCCAGTCGTAGGCAATAGTCAGATAAAGTATTTCAGCTGCGCTAAGATTCTTATGGGCGACACCATCCTGCACAACAAGAAAGCAAAAACCAAAACGGGCAAATAAAAACCCCTGTCGAGGGAAATGGGGAAGAAATGGTCTCGCATTTAAAAACTTGAAAGGTGAAGCCTTCAAAATACACCGTTCACTGGTGGGTGGACAGAGAGAGTTTTCCAGCTTCTGGTCCGGGTGGGATTCGAACCAGCAATGTTTTGTGATGCAGATGAATGTTCTGACTCTTAGACCAAAGTGCCTCTGATTATATTACTATTAAAAAATTACTACACCACTTTGTTTTATGAGTAAACTTTGGAACAATCTATTATTAAAATTTCATTTCAAGTTATCATAATTTGATCATTCTGTCAAACAAATGAATGAAAAACTGAAAGGGAACTTTATAGAATTTTTGAAAAATGGCAAAGGAAATTTTTGACTGAACCGGGACTTCAACCCAAGACCTGGTTTTTCATACCAGCGCTCTTACCATCTGAGCTATCCAGCCCTTAGATGGCGGCCTTCCCAATTAGTCAACTAGTCTTTTAGTGAAAGAGGTAAAGCGTTTAGGGATGCACTGGTAATATGCAGCACTATGTACATGTGTACATGCAAATGTAGAATATCATTAATTTTACTATTATCATCATTAAGGACACACACAGGTTTGGGAGCTATGGAGGGTGCTGACGATCAGTATAGCCCTTAGGTGCACTTACCGCCCAAAGTGTTAACCTGAGTAGTGACACAAACAATGGCGTACGGTCCCAGCCAGAGATACAATGAATCAGGAGCCCAGTGTCTCCTAAAATGGCCGGTAAAAAGATCGAAATTCACACGAATGAGTGAGCAACTTCTCCAATGACGGGCTAACTGAGAAACAGAACAACTAAACCGACTCTCTGTATCGAGTGAATTCTTTGGCAATAGATTATAATATGAAATGACTGACTATCAGAAAGAGTAAGTCACTGAGTGACTAAATGACTGGGTGACTGAGTATCCGAGTGACTGAGCTACTGCATGATTAAGTGACTGGGTGACTGAGTGACTGAGCATCTGAGTGACTGAGCTACTGCATGATTAAGTGACTGGGTGACTGAGTGACTGAGCTACATGTTGATATAGTGACTGAGTGACTAAGTGACTGGCCGACTAAGTGACTGAGCATCTGAGTGACTGAGCTACTGTATGATTAAGTGACTGGGTGACGGAGTGACAGAGCTCATGTTGATACAGTGAATATGTGACTGAGTGACTGGGCGACTAAGTGACCATGTGAGTGACTGGATGATTGATTGAGTAACTAAGTGACAGTAAATACATATTCAAAATGCAAGAGGCTCCTGGCTAACCCTGCTGAAAGTAAACTTTTCGACTCACCATCTCTGAGAACGTGCAGGAATAACTTCAGATAATTCTGTGTGATTTTCACCAAGTCCCACGACTGTCAAGAAACCGGGGGGACAAAGACCGACAAAACCATTAAAATCACACCTAAAAACTGACAAAATATGGCTGTCATGTTCATTGTGAGGAGGCAGTCATTTCTCTCGTCATTCAGATTTCACGGTGAAGGAAACGAGTCAAGAAATGTTTGTAAAAAGGCATAATACAGAACTGATCTCCTCCTGTGAGAATGGGTGATTCTAAATCTAAACTCAAGGCGGACGTGACGTTTCAGAAACAGTACGCTCTGGCACCACAGCAAACAATTCTTGACTCGGGGGAAAAGGTCTTTGTTTGATGACCAACAATCACAGGAGGGCCAGATGGACAGACAGAGAGGGCACTCACCCTGTAACTGTTCCAGTCGATGCCCAGTTTACTGGAGATGGTTTCTGGAATGCAAAGGCCCGCATCCACAAAGTCCTGCAGCATGGGAAAACAAGATACACTATTGTTAATTCAAAGTGTTTCAAAGTTTCAAAGGAGAGAGGGAGGGGAAGAGGGAGTTAGAGAAGGAGGGAGGAAGAGAGGCAACGGGAGAGGGAGATATGGAGGGGTTGAGGTAGGGAAGGAGAGAGACAGGGAGGGAGAGGTTAGGAGGGTAGCAGGGAGGAGGTAAGAGGTGTCACAAGTTGAAGTCTTACTACCCCCGTAAGATTTTGGTTTAACCCATTATAGCGCGTTCACTCGAACGGACGTTCCTTTTAGTTAATGCAAAGTAGTACTATTTGTATGTTTATATAATTTTTTCTTATTTAAATTACCTAACGGCCTGATCCAATAGGAGCGAGCCGTTGGTGGCGGGAACCCCTCCCTGTACAAGAACTCCTAGTCAGACACGTACGCGAGAGAACCGAGTGAGACCTAAGATTGGATTCTAAGAGGCAGAGAAATAAAACCGAGTCCCATCGTGAGTGTAATTGCAGTTCCTTACACATGTACCTCCTTTTTTATGACTCTCTTTAAGTAAACCATCCCAAAGAAGGGTCACAGAGGGGAGGAGGGAAGGAGGGAGGAAGAGAGGCAATGGGAGAGGGAGAGATGGAGGGATTGAGGTAGGGAAGGAGAGATAAAGGGAGAGAGAGGTTAGGAAAGTGGCAGGGAGGGGTTAAGAGGGAAGGATGGATAGAGGGACCTAGGGAGAGTAGGAGGGATGGAGGAAGGGAGGGAAGGAGGGAAGGAGGCAGGGCTGGTAGGGAGGGAGAGATAGTAGATCGCATCCTACCTGGCTCCAGTCATAGTACAGCCCCTCGGCGTTGAAGCCGTTTTCCCTGTAGTCGCGGAAGAACTCGCAGCCGGGGTAAGGCACGGAGACGAGATTGAAGTCGGCATACCTGTGCTCCTTGTCCACCTTCTCCGAGGAGGACACACTGCGAGGATAGAGGGCGCCATTGTCACATACAGGACACAACCGTTAAAAAGAGAGTGTGCAGTAGAATACACTACACCTTTGAATTTGAAACCCAAAATAGCAGCTCAGTAGGTGTACATGCGAGACCAGGCTGAGAATACAAACTGGACCACAAGCCCAAGGCTAGTGTTTTTTTGCATCAGGCATCAGGTAAAGCACTCAGCACGCAGTACTTATTATGTCAAGCAGGGCAAACTCCCATAAATCAAAACTTGAATCTTGGAGAAAAAATATTTCTTTGGTCCAATAACAGGATTCTGAGGTACAAAGGGGTTCCTTTTGTTATGAATGATCCTTTCTTTGGTCAGACGTACTTCATTCCAAACTTGACCTTCTTGTTCTCCACCATGAGATCGGAGATGCAGCCCACTGACAGCATCTTAAGGAGCTTGATGTCCTGGCCGCGGAAACGGTCAAAGAGCGGCCACTCATTGCTACCCGTGGAACCGCTGTAAACGGGTGAAGAAAACAAGAGGCTTAAAAAAAATCAAACAAACCAAGGAAAAAATGACTGGGAACTTTGGAACAATTTGAAAATGTTTTGACTGGACCGGGACTTGATCCAGAGACCTCTGGATTAACGTACCAGTGCTCTTACCATCTGAGCTATCCAGTTCTTAGATGGTGGCCTTTCCAAATAGTCAACTAGTCTTTGCCGGGTGGAAGTCGGAAGCAAGTCGGAAGCAAAGACTAGTTGACTATTTTGGGAGGCCACCGTCTTAGGGCTGGATAGCTCAGATGGAAGAGCACTGTTATGTTAATCCAGAGGTCTTGGGTTCAAGTCCCGGTCTAGTCAAAGTTTTTTTTGCCAATTTTTCAAAGGATTAGAATCATACAGTAATAGTAAAACAATTTGCAAACTGCTTACTGACTAATTCAATAAGGGTTTGTCCTGCTCGACATACATGTAATAAGCACTCAGTGCTTATTATGTCGAGCAGGGCAAATCCCCATTGAATTACATTCTCCTTGACGCAAACATCATGTTATATCTATGAGGCTTACTGACTAAAATGATCATAAAGTGAATATGAATAATTAGCAGGGCCTGATGTTTCTATCCTAGCAGACTCAAAGGTTCTGCAAGGATGGAAACCTCAGGCCCTCCTAGTTAAAGAATTCTAGAATTGTCGTGTGATTAGAATTCTAGTTAATTCACTGAATAGTACAACAATGCTACCAACTGCTCTTCCAGCTGAGGACACAATGACCCTATCAAGTGTCTACACAATTGCCATGGCAACTGATCGGTTGTGAGAATAGACGGAGCAAATCCTCTCCTCGGGAAATTTTTTTTCCACGGGAGTGAGGAAATGGGTGTAGCGGGAATCATCAGGGGTTCCAATTCCCTGGGAAAATTTCCGGAAAAAATGAATTTCCAGGAAATGGCTGTGCAGTGTGGAGTTTTACCTTCTGGCATTTTGCCTTGCCAGCAACTCTTCGCTGCTTGTAGTCTGTGAACCCAAACTTTCACCACCTGACGAAATAATTAAAAAAAAGCACAGCAAAAATCTACTAGCAGTATCAGAAATGATGCAAACTGCTTTAAACTTTTTGAAAAAAATTATGAAATGGACCAGGATTTGAACCCGAGAACTCTGGTTTTGTGTACCAGTGCTCTTACCATCCGAGCTATCCAGCCCTTAGATGGTGGCCTTCCCAAATAGTCAACTATGGAAGTCTTTGTCATTTTTTCAGTTTGCTTTAAAGTGACTTATATTAATAGAAAGGAACGGGTTGTTCATTGCGGTGGTACAGAAGAGGAGAAAGTTAATCAAAGTCACTCGATGCCGTGTTGCTGGTAGCTTCCAGCAACACGGCATCGCGTGACTTGGATCACCTTTCTCCTAGACTTATATCACCACAATTGCATCAATCTTTTTTGGGAAGTAGAGAGCCAGATGTTTTGTCTTAGCTGGTAGGCATTCTAAGAAACGTCCTACAATGTGGACAGTTTGCAGTGACACCTCGTAAGTCATCTCTCTTGTGATGGCCAATTCTGCCTATAGAAAGGTCCTGCTAGCATTGAAACATCAGACCCTGTACCATTTTAGGGATTTTGCATAACTGCATTTGGTTTATTCTATAAATGTTACCATCACTATACAAAACTTGTAAAATTGTCCATTGTAAAAATTCTAACTAACTTGGGGCCTCCAGTGAGTAAAATGATAAGAGATTCAGATTTTTGTCAGGGAGAGTGGACGAGGTAGGGAGGGTGAGGGTTGTGCCATAAGAAAGGCTCAGTGATGATAGGCCAGTCCTACCTGAGAAGATATAGTCCAGCCCAGACCGGCCATAGATCTCTGGCCCTCCGGACAACGTCGCTGACCGACAAATGTGCTGCGGACAATGGAGATTGGGTAAAATTTTAAACAATATCAAAAAGATAGATATAATATGATTTAGAATTGTACCGGTACTTAAACATTGGTTTGCCCTGCTTGACATGTACAGTGTACGGTATATGTACATTATGCTCAATGCTTTGACCAATTGGCAACTGAAAAAAATACAGACATCTAGGGCTGGATTCAAACCTGTGACAATTTTCAGAGAAATGTCACCCAAAAAAGTGATGAAATTAAAGCGTGTTATTTGAATCCAGACATCAACTGTAATCTGTGTGCAAGAAAAAAGCTCAAGACAGCTCAGGTCCAGTGCGGTCATACACTGCGCTAGACTTGGTCCACGGTCTAGCTAATATTTTGACCCCTGAATATTGGAAGAAAACTTGGAAGCAAAGGTAATATCGACCCATTGTTTGACTCGCAACTAGCAATCCTTCCTACCTTTCCTTCATACAGGATGATAGGCACCACAAAGCGTTGCCGGCAGCGAGCGAATCTTGACTTGAACATCAGCTCCCGAATCTTCTGAATATTATACAGTGACTCAATGCTGACACAAAAAGAGAACATTTGAAAGCATTAATACTTATGAAATAAAAACAAACACTATATTTTCAAAACAAAGTTATCTGTTCTTCTTAGAAGACATGAATCCTACATAGATTGTGGATAGATATAATATGATGTTTGCACTGAGGAGAATGTAATTCAATGAGGGTTGCCCTACTCGCTGTAATAAGCACCGAGTGCTCAACGCTTGGCCCGATTGCCTGCTGAAAAAACCCAGGCAGCTCATAATATATCTATGACGCAACGAGGTACCCGCCACTATACTTATTTGAAATTGGTGCATGACCGCGACCAGGTCGGTGGTCCAATGGTCAAGTTGAATAACGTATTTTTTGCACAGCAAATTTACGGTCTGGAAGAGAGCATTCCTGGAATTTGTTTGGACAATTTTGTGACAAATAGGCCCTAATTTATTCAAATTCAATCATACACTCTATCTATCGCAGGTGTAGAACAAAGAGGTATCGGAACACCTTCTTCCCTCGTTCAGCCTTTCTCTGGAATTCCCTTCCTGGTTCATTCCCCCCCAGCCTACGATCTTGCCCTTTTTAAGAGGAATTTGTTAAGAGTCCCTCTCTATCTCCTTCCTTCCTAAGCCCTTAACCGAAATCTGCAGTCGTGGCTTTGAATCCAGCCTGAGCTGCCTGGATAATTTTGTTCGGCGGGCAATCGGGCAAAGTGCTGGTTATGTAGAGCAGGGCAAACCCTCATTGAGTTACCTCTGTGGAGCCTGCTCCTGGGAGTCCCGGCCACCACTGGCGGCCGGCAACGTGTACTCCAGAATGATGAGCTTCTCCGGATAGTGGCCGCACAGCTCCCCGTTGGAATTGTAGATGACCTGGGGACGGGTAGGAGAGCAGACGAACAAGAGAAAGGGGGAGGGGTCAATAAATAACAAACAAAAAAAAGGTCATGGGAGGAGTCATTGACACTGCAGAGTGGAAAGGGGAGGCATTAGCTTTATGTTCTAGATATTTATAGTGGGCTACTGTATCTATCAAAAATTAGAAGAGCCTGATGTTTCGATCCTAGCAGGACCTTTCTCAAAGGCAGAATGCCTTTGAGAAAGGTCCTGCTAGGTTCGAAACGTCATAGACAGAATCAGTCAACTCCTGCTTTGGAGTTCAGACTAGGGTTTGCCCACCTCCAAAGCAGGAGTTGACTGGTTATTTCTTTTTCCAGCTGGCAATTTGGCAAAGCGCTCATCAGCATACAACGCTTTTATTAATAGATTCAGTAGGGCAAACCCTTGAATAAAAATGTTTTGACCAAAGTCATTGTGACTTTGGGCAGGGGTTGATTGTCAGACTAAACACAAAGCCAAACTGCACAGCTTTAATGGGTTACTGATGGTGACTGTATTGAAGCAGTGCCGCAATGGATTTAATAAGTCACAGTGACTCTTAAAATTTAGCAGGCCTGACGTTTCGATCCTAGCAAGACCTGCTAGGATCGAAACGTCAGGCCCGCTAAATTTTAAGATTTGCATTTTGGTAATTTCAGTCAGTAAGCAGTTTGCAACATTTTTGTATATCAACTTAAGTCACAGTGACATCAACCCATGGTCACAATCACATATTCCTGCATCCAATTAAAAAAAAAAAAAAATAGTTTTAGAAGCTTTTGTCTTTGAAGTGGTGCAGTGAATGTGGGCCATAGTACGTGAGCTTCATGTATGCCCACTTTTATGTCTTGTGCAAGTGCAACTCAGATAACTTAATTACAATAGGATTTTAGGCCAGTTTGAGCGAAACTGATCTCTTTAGCAAATAGGATTATCTTCCTGCTTCTTGTTTTCCGTTTCCCTCCAAGACAGCGCCACATATCCCATTACAACGGAAGGGATTGGCTTTGAACAGGAAATGCCAGAGTCAACCAGACATCAACTTGACCCACTAATATCCAACGCTCCAACGCTTTTTTTATACAGAGATCATAATTTTTGATTTTCAGTAAAATACAAACATTTTGCATACTGCTTATGCCTACTTTCTTGATTGACAAAGATGCAAATCTCCAACAAAGTGAAGGGACACACGTTTTGATCCTAGCAGGAACTTTTGAACAGAGCGAACGTCAAGTTCCTCCAGTTCTTTTCAGAACCCCACACACTCACAAAAGAGAATTTTGCATAAAATTATTGTTGCTGCAAACTTATTACTTATTCTACCAGGAACTTGCTCAAAAGCAGAATGCAGTCTGAATGCATTCAAAAGCAGAATGCTTTTGAGAAAACCAGGAATGTTTTTGAGAAAGGTCCTGTTTGGCTCGAAACGTCTGGCTCCTTCACTTCTAAAAGGTCATAATCTTATCAATATGATGATAATTTGTTTTTTAACTCACAGAGTACTTGTAGTCCCGGCCCATGAGCGTGATGCATTTCCGTTCAATCAGCTCCACCTTTGAAGTTCAAGGGACATAAATAACAATCAGAGGAAGGTGACAACACCAATGAAACCAAGGACAAAAATGCTGAGGGAAAATCTAAATGAAAAACAAAGCCAAAGAGGGTATTAACTTTAACATGGGGTGGGGGTGGAAATTGACACATTTTCGCCACATGGACAGTTGCACACAGGTGCGTGGTATGTAAACCACATTTGGTAGAAATCTCAGGCCAAATGAAGCAGTATTTTAGGAGTTATGCTGAACCTGCTGAGCCCTATGCCACAGTAAAAGTGAATGTTACACAGTAAACCAGCCTGTATGGGGAAAAAAGGCATGGTTGGTAAATCTGTGCCTGAGTGTGGGATTCTATCGTAGGGAGAGCAGTAGTTGCGGTAGCCGTAACCCTCATCCTCCCGAAGGTCGGAGACCTGAGGGTTACGGACTGATATGTACAAGATTAGACCGAGGTTCTTGTTTAATTTTACCAATTTGGAAACACCTCTGTCCCGATCGCCCCCCCCTTTTCCACCCTTTTGAAAATCGCCACACACAATCTAAGGACATGGACTTGATCCCAAATGTATACTGAATGTG
Source organism: Luidia sarsii (assembly GCA_949987565.1). Classification (NCBI taxonomy): domain Eukaryota; kingdom Metazoa; phylum Echinodermata; class Asteroidea; order Paxillosida; family Luidiidae; genus Luidia; species Luidia sarsii. The sequence continues at coordinate 25,424,948 of OX465103.1, read as the reverse complement.
ATCAGATAACTCAAAACATCATGGGTAAAATATTTTTCCGAAAAACAGGCAGAAACTCATCCATTATTATGTGTACACGTACATTACATGTACACGTAATATACATGTACAACAGTACAGTGTACATGTACATGTACACGTATTATCAAAGAGTATCTTTGGTACTATGCTTGCACATGTACTGTACAATCACATGTACAGCGCACGTGTTGTATCCATGGTACCAGTCGGCTCTTCACAGGGCGATGACCTGCACGCGCACCACGCGTATGGACTGTTATTGCGAAACAGCAAATAGCCGTCGTGCGGGATATACGTCACAATACTAAACGCTGATTGGTCGAGGCGCCAAGTTCAGATTCTGAACCTGGCGGAGACGTTGACGGGACATTTTCAGACAGTGTTTGGGTGAGTTTCTGCCCGTTTTACAGAAAAATATTGAACCGCAATGTTTTAAGTAATCTGATCACATTCAGTATACATTTGGGATCAAGTGCATGTCCTTAGATTGTGTGTGGCGATTTTCAAAAGGGTGGTAAAAGGGAGCGATCGGGAGTCGGGACAGAGGTGTTTCCAAAAAAAACTCCACAATCCTCTTTCTCGCTGCTTCTTCAGTTATGACCTTTCCCAATGAAACTCAAGAGACACATTTCCTCCTTCTTGGTACTTTCTCTAGCTGCCCTTTTATTTTTTTCATTTAAAAAAAAAGCCTATTGCCAGTATTGGGCCATGTTACTTTTTGACTTTAAATAATAATAAAAAAAAATATTTAAAAAATTATATAAGCGAGACGCTCTATAGGAGCCTCCATAGTTTTTACCCAGAGCGGAGTCAGCGGACTGCCTAAAGTTGCGTGATATATATTTTTTCTACGGATGTTGGGGTTTATTATGGTACACTCGGATTTTTTTTAGGACCAACAATAAAGAAAACTGGAGCTTCAAAGCAACTGCCAATTTTGTACCTAGGAAAATAGACCCCAAAAGAGCAAGTTTTTGAATCACACGAGTTTGGCCTACTGGAAAAGCCTTAAATTTCCACATTTTCGGTGACGGACAAGAGCAGGAAACCAACTGAGATCGTTATACGGAGTTGTTTTCATCGTGCGATGTGAGTTAGAAAGGCTAAGCGTCGAAAACGTGTAGCGTCGAAAACGGGGGTTCCCACGATACACGTACGAAGGCCTACCTTGCTCGATGTATCGCGTGCTTTGTAACCAGCCTTGCAGAAGATGTACAAAAGCTGGCGCAATTCGGCGTCGCTAACCACGCCTTGGCTCTCTCCCATGGTGGAGCCGACGAGGAGGGAACACCGCACACTGTCCCTCCCTTGCTCTGATGGCGGAAATCCCGACGAAAAAAAGGACGAACTGGGAGTAACTGCTGTTTTTTTCGGCGTCGTTCGTCCTAAATCGTTCGCCACTTCCTCGCTGTCAATATTATTCTGTGCGCGTACGGCCCACTTGATCGGGTTCCCGAGCACTGCAACTTTTCTACCATTGCGTTTGTACAGCGAGGAGTCGGGGAAGTGTGCTTCCTTTTCATTTTTGTTTTGTTTTGTTTGTGGCAGTGGGCCAAATAGAGGGCGCCCTACCATAGCCTTGAGACAGGGCGCTGCAGTGACTACGGCCGAACCCGAGACCTCCGGGTTTGCGTTCCAGCGCCCACTATCTGAGGTATACCGCGGCGCCTTTTTAGTTCCCGATGGTCAGCTAGTCTTTTCCGGGGTGGTGGCGTAAATACGAAGCATTCAACTATTAACTGCCGTTTTATTTGCCATTTTTTTTTCAAAACCTTTTATAGCAATAGAATTTGTTATAGACCAACTGAGTTTTCCCGTTCAAAACGCCAACGTTATCGGAGAAGTCAATTTCTGGTCCTTGTGGTAAGGAGTTGTGGGGCCTAATAACTCGGCCTGAATACCGAGGAGTAATAATTAAGACACTGGCTGGAACTGCCACGGCCACAGACCAGTTCGATACGCTGCAGCGCCAGCTATCGACTTTTCCCAAATTGGTGCGTCCATGAAATAGACTGCAATCGACATTTCAGAACCATGGCCGCGGAAGCGAGGGCTTTCAGAGGGATGTTTAGCACGGGCCGTGATTAGCATTCATCCTTCTCCATGGTAACGTGATGCTTCGGGTCCGCCCACGGTATACCGAGTCGCCCTGCGCGTCGCACGCTGTCGAATGCGACGGTGCGCAAGCTCTCCACACACTCGTAGGCAGGTCGGCATCCGAGGCAGAACCACCAACTTACAGGTCGGACGTGCAACTGCAAACACAGCTAGCTCGACAAGTCCGCGTAGGTACTTCCGCTCGTCGCAGCATCTTTCGCGGAGTCTCGCCGTCATTTCCGAGTGCCGGCGGGTTCCTGGATTTCACATCGGAGAGGCACCGGACGAAAACTGTGAGTATTATGACACACAGAAGACAGAAAAAATAGTTCTGAAAAAAAAAAATCACAGTCGGCTCAATCGGTACATGAAACTATGAAGGAATAATAATTATAAAGTAAAAGCTCAGTACTTGAAGTGACGTGGTTTATTCAGATGAATGCAATCAACTTCTGATTGATATTTTTAAAAGGTAAACAAGATGAACAATTTCTGACTCCACTAAGAAAAAAGAAGCTTGCCAATATTTTTGTACACTCTACATATACATCCCTAGATGACAGCAGAAAAATAATGAGCTTGATTCATGCTAAGCATGCAAAGAATCGCCATAGATTCAAAATTCAATTTGACATCGCAGAGTAGTGCGGCCTTTCAAATCCTGTTAACACGAGGATGACCTTTCTTGCTTAGCAGATTTTTTTCTGTTAAATTTAGTCTTGCATGGGCCGACACCGAGTATAACGTGGTGGCTGCTTGGACGCTCTCGCGTGAGTGTGCGTTACTCATCAACGCATGCTGCTATTAATTCGATTGGCATTCGTATAGGCGTCAGGGTACTATGTACAAGGTATCTCGAGGTACCAGTCTAAGCTCGCTGACGTACCAATAACATACCCAGCAGGATTTCAGGCAGAAATTGCATTGATAACACGGAAATACATTACCCTACACGCTCAAGCAGGATACCAGTACGTTGTGTAGCGTGTGTGTACAGCAGCGCAATTAGTGTCCTGAATTATCTGCCTCAAATCGTGCTGCATATGGTATAACAACGTAGCCTTGTCAGTCTAATTGCCATATCGTCCTCGTTGCCGCCATTAGATGTAAAATGATTAGTCGTCCTTGCTACAAAATTGAACTGCTCTCTCCGGAGACCTCCCCTGGAGATAATTTTCCATTTTGTGACCACAAGGAAGGTCGGCTTGTAAAGCGAGGATTCCTCAATAATATTATTTAAATTAATGGACTGACATTAATTGCCACAAAGGGCTCTATTATTATTTTTTATAGATTGCGCGGTTGGCTCCATTTGATAATAATGCAACCAGTGGTCCGACTAATTATTGGCCTGTGTATAACCTTCGTGATAGCAATAATTATAGGAAGGTTTGCGGTGACACCATGTATCAGGTCTCTTAAAGGAAGAGGTTTGGTTCTGAAAAGAACCTGAGTGGTAACTCGACGTTTCGACCAGTATGCTCTGGTCGTCATCAGGAGAACATAAAGTTGGTGATGGCATAATTATTCAATGCTGACTGGTTTAATGATTATTTTGGACAATAATGGCCAAGTGTAGCTCGGACAAAAAAGAGCAGCTGGGCAAACGGGTCCTTCCCACTTCAAACAAACAGACAACCAACGCTCTCACTGGAAGTTGTTGGTAAACACCCGGCCATTTGTAATCACTGTGGGGGGGGGGGGGTGGATCATCCAAAAATACTAAGGGAGAAGAAGTTAATTAATTAATTACTTTAAAAAAAAAGGATCTGACGTTTCGATCCTAGCATGACCTTTTTCAAAGGCCTTTGAGAAAGGTACGCAAGTACTTTCATCAAAGTGTTTGCTGTTTAAGGATCGGAATATCATTATTTACATCTAACAAGTAAACGAAGAAGTTCGCTCACCTTTTGTTTCGTTTCTGCTCGTCTCGTCCCCGAAAGCTGCGCATCATGGAGACCAACCTTCGAGTTCTCTGCCTTGCGAATGCAGTGCTCCTAGTCGCCATGGGTAAGCTCGTTCTTATGTGTCCCGAATTTAGGAATTAACTGCTAAAAGTATACAGTGCCCTCATGAGTTTATGTTAAGTCACGGCACTCCTGCACGTTTAAAGATTTTAAAGGTATAGGGTGCACGATTTGCGAAGGTCAAAGAATCGCTTCCATGCTTTGTCAAGCTCAACGTGTATATAAAATAACACACTGCGTAACTTTCGGCTCAATCCGTCGACCATGCCATGAGGAAAACCGACACATGTATTGGTCATGGTTTGATAAATAGTTGCAGCGTGGAGAGAGGGCTTTTTAGTGTATTTTGGTTTGTCACTCACTCAAAAATGATGACGCCCGAATGCCTGCTTCATGTCAATCCATGTAGGCAGCTATGGGGCGGGATTCGAACCCGTAGCCACTGCCCTGGTGTGCAGCCGTCTCACCCACATGATAACCGAAGTGGTGGTGGTTGGGATTTTTTTTTTTTTGGGGGGGGTGTTTGTTTGTTGGTTTGTCGGTTTGTTGTTTTGTTGGTTTGCTGGTTTGTTGGGTTGTCGGTTTGTCGGTTTGTAGGTTTGTTGGTTTGTCGGTTTGTTGGTTTGTCGGTTTGTCGGTTTGTTATTTTTTTGGTTTGTTGGTTTATTGGTTTATTGGTTTGTTGGTTTGTTGGTTTGTCGGTTTGTCGGTTTGTTGGTTTGTCGGTTTGTCGGTTTGTTATTTTTTTGGTTTGTTGGTTTATTGGTTTGTTGGTTTGTTGGTTTATTGGTTTGTTGGTTTGTCGGTTTGTTGTTTTGTTGGTTTGCTGGTTTATTGGTTTGTTGGTTTATTGGTTTGTTGGTTTGTTGGTTTATTGGTTTATTGGTTTGTTGGTTTATTGGTTTGTTGGTTTGTTGGTTGATTGGTTTGTTGGTTTGTTGGTTTATTGGTTTATTGGTTTGTTGGTTTGTTGGTTTGTTGGTTTGTTGGTTTGTTGGTTTGTTGGTCTGTTCGTCTGTTCAGCAGTCCGTCTGTTCGTTTGTTCGTTTATTCGTATATAAATCTATGAAAAGCACCCATCACACATGACCCCCGTTCGCTTAGCTGGGCCTATGTGTTCATTACCATGGTAACGAACAGACAATGAAACCAACATGTCTTCGTTTCCAGTTGCTTCAGTCTCAGGGAGTGCCTGCGTGCTGGGCACAGAGCTGGATTCAGACAGCGGAAAGGTCCGGGTCGTCCTTTTCTCCAGCGACCCGTGTGCCTGCAACCTACTATTGCTGGGAGGGCACAACGCGTACGCACCGCCCAGGGAAGAGCCGTCGACCTACCTGGACGAGGGCGCACTGTACACCGCAGACGCACAGGGAATCCAACGGCTGTTTCACTGCGTACCCGGCTCCCCGACAACGGACAAACCGCCCTCCTCTGTGTCGTCACTTGGTACGTGGGGACTAGCTTACAGGCCCTTTACAACAATGAGAAGATTGGAAAACATCGATGTCCACCGATTTCCTTTTAATTTACACAGTTTGTAGATGGTCATGATAGAATCCTCATGTTGAAATCTTACGGAAGCTTACCGATTTATCCCAAAGGGAGGATCATTTTGGACACAGATCAGATAACAAAATATCGAGTCCGGGTCCAAGACTGAGTCAGTAGATCCGCGTCCGGGTCCAAGACTGAGTCAGTAGATCCGCGTCCGGGTCCAAGACTAAGTCAGTAGATCCGCGTCCGGGTCCAAGACTAAGTCAGTAGATCCGCGTCCGGGTCCAAGACTAAGTCAGTAGATCCGAGTAGGGGTCCAAGACTGAGTCAGTAGATCCGAGTAGGGGTCCAAGACTGTGTCAGTAGATCTGAGTATGTCCAAGACCGAGTCAGTAGATCCGAGTCGTATTCCAAGACTGAGTCAGTAGATCCGAGTCGGATTCCAAGACTGAGTCAGTAGATCCGAGTCGGGATCCAAGACTGAGTCAGTAGATCAGAGTCGGGGTCCAAGACCGAGTCATGCAGTAGATCCGAGTCCGGAACTTGCATGACTCGTTTCCGAGTCACGAGCCATACATTTCTGAATACAAACATAAGCTACATATCATGAAAGCTCTCAGCTCTTCGCTTCCACGCGTCGAACCTGGGGGAAATCAGTCGCCCATTGGCTGAGTGAGGTTCGACCACTCTCCCGCCCGTGTGGATACAGCGACTCTACTGGCGTGCCTTGTGGCGGGCACTAACCGCGGGTACTCGATCACAGCCAAGAAAATTGTTTTGGCAATATCTCTGTGGCTCTGTGCCATGAATGTTTCAGTGCACCTCACCCCCTGGGTAACTCTTACCTGGCTTAACTTGCCAGGAGCAATCTCGGTTGGAAAACAGCGGAACAAACTCTTGGCTGTGACCGCCAAAAGGTAGCTATGGTAACACTTAAAGGTCAACTGAAGTGAAAAAAATTAGAAAATCCTGATTTGGCATTAAATATGTTCATTGATACATTGTAATTCCAGATCAAACATAAATTTTGTGTTTCAGGCTTATTAGAAGCCTTTTTTAATTAATTAAAATTATGCTCGTAGTTATTGAGGGCGCTGTTCTTTACGTCACCGGATGAACGCAGAATTTTTGTTCTCTCCCCGCGAAAGCCGTATGCACTTAGATAGTCGGAGAGGTTCCCTGACGCGTTCAGCAGATAATGCACGTTTTTTGAGTGTGGCACCAGTCTTTTTCTCGGCGAGAAAAACCTGACAATTTTGTTGGCCGAGACGTCTTTCGACAAGCTTTTTCTTCTGAATCAGATGAATTCTAAGTCGATAACAAGGATAGAAATTCTGAAAATAGTTTTCCTATGGCCACAGACGGGAACACGTTGCCAAACCATACACGTATGAGCCCGAATGGTCTCCGTGAAAACAAGCTTCGAAATGGACACTGCACTGCACGATTTGACGGGTCGGATTATTTCGGTCGTGTCAGCGTGATTTTTGACGTCAAAATGCGGCTTATTCTAGGATCGTCAGGGAATAAATGCATGTTTATTCCACTGTTTATTCCACATGTTTATTCCACTGCTGCAATCTTCATTCAACAACGAATCGGGCTGGCGTGTCAACGGGTTTGTCGATATTTACTCCCGAAATCGGTTCTCTTGAAAAACGTGCACTGACTGTTGGTATACACGAACGTACAATACAATAGTTCCCCGACAAGAGTAATGGACCGAGTCTTCATCCGCTGACGTCACCAAGGACGTCCTCCACGGGGGCGTGGCTGCTCCCCCTTCCAAACTTAAATAATTTTTTAAAACTCTTTCCCATAGTTTAATATTCGGAAAAAAAATGCATGGATGTATTTTACTGACACCATAGTATTATTTGAAATAGTAAAAACGAATTCCAAAATGCATTGCAGATGACCTTTAACCACCCATCGGCGTTCTCTCCGCGTATAAATAGAACCAGTCGTCCTGACAACGACGCCCGGTACCACCAGTTTGCCCTCTATCGACTCCTCCACGCCAGGGACAGCCGCTGTCATTACGACTGCGGCTTCGGCCGGTCCGACTTCGACGCCCGCCGCCGCCTCCGCCTTCGCCTCAATCGCTGTGAGCGAATCAGAACCAGTCGTCCTGACAACGACGCCCGGCGCCAGCAGTGACCCGTCTATCGACTCCTCCACGCCAGGGAAAGCCGCTGTCATTACGACTGCGGCTTCGGCCGGTCCGACTTCGACGCCCGCCGCCGCCTCCGCCTCCGCCTCAATCGCTGTGAGCGAATCAGAACCAGTCGTCCTGACAACGACGCCCGGCGCCAGCAGTGACCCGTCTATCGACTCCTCCACGCCAGGGAAAGCCGCTGTCATTACGACTGCGGCTTCGGCCGGTCCGACTTCGACGCCCGCCGCCGCCTCCGCCTCCGCCTCAATCGCTGTGAGCGAATCAGAACCAGTCGTCCTGACAACGACGCCCGGCGCCAGCAGTGACCCGTCTATCGACTCCTCCACGCCAGGGAAAGCCGCTGTCATTACGACTGCGGCTTCGGCCGGTCCGACTTCGACGCCCGCCGCCGCCTCCGCCTCCGCCTCAATCGCTGTGAGCGAATCAGAACCAGTCGTCCTGACAACGACGCCCGGCGCCAGCAGTGACCCGTCTATCGACTCCTCCACGCCAGGGAAAGCCGCTGTCATTACGACTGCGGCTTCGGCCGGTCCGACTTCGACGCCCGCCGCCGCCTCCGCCTCCGCCTCAATCGCTGTGAGCGAATCAGAACCAGTCGTCCTGACAACGACGCCCGGCGCCAGCAGTGACCCGTCTATCGACTCCTCCACGCCAGGGAAAGCCGCTGTCATTACGACTGCGGCTTCGGCCGGTCCGACTTCGACGCCCGCCGCCGCCTCCGCCTCCGCCTCAATCGCTGTGAGCGAATCAGAACCAGTCGTCCTGACAACGACGCCCGGCGCCAGCAGTGACCCGTCTATCGACTCCTCCACGCCAGGGAAAGCCGCTGTCATTACGACTGCGGCTCGGGCCGGTCCGACTTCGACCCCTGCAGCACCCTTTGTCGTAAGGGGCAACCTGTCCCTATCGTGCAACCACGTCTCCAGTTACGCCGACTGCCAGCATGCTCTGTATCTCCTTGGCGAAACCGACGCGTTCAGCGGACAGTACACCTTGTGCGTGGACGGGAACACCATCCCCGTGTACTGCTCCATGGAAATCAACTTAGGATACATAGTGAGTACACTCACCTCCGCATCCTGTCTCTGACCGCGTTCAGTATTAGCGCTTCGGTGCTTATAACGAAAGAATACGGGCGATGGAGACTCTAGGTCGATTTTAATAGACTCCCTATTGTACAGAAAGTACCGACAACTTAAATTTGGACGCCATTTTGTTTCTATTGTTCGGTACGGCGTGAGGTTCCCAATACAACCTTAATGTTGCAGAACATGTTTGACCGAACAATGGAAACAAAAAATGGCGTCCAAATTTAAGTTATCGGTACTTTCTGTATATGTCGATTCACAATAGTGCGCCCTCAAGAGTTTGCAACGCGTTGGCCAATCACAATGTGCGGAATCTGTTGACCCTTTCCAGACTCACATTGGGTTGACAGATTCCGCGCATTGTGATTGGCTAACGCATTGCAAGTCTTCTGCATCTTTTACTTTAGTTTATTTCAAAAACAGGGGATAGATCGTTGGCTTATTGTTCCTAAACGCGATCATGTCCTTTCACGGGGTCCGTAGAATAGTGCCCCTCCTCCTCACGGGCACGGGCATCACACCAAAGGCTAACCGAACGCTCACGTTCGGCAGGCAGCCGTCTGGACTAGGGCAACACAAACGGATGATCGAACGCTCTCTTGCAAGTTTAACTTCCCCAGGGAGCTGATCCAACGCAGTCACGTGAACTCTTGACGCCATTTTCTTTCACTGTTGTTTGCTTCGTCCACTACTAGGTCATTCAAAGACGCAGCAATGGGTCGGTGGATTTCGCCAGAGGATGGGTTGATTACGCCAAAGGTTTCGGCACTTTGGACAGGGAGTTTTGGCTCGGCAATGATCATCTGAGGTTACTGACTGCTACTGGCCAGTGGGAGTTGGTCGTCGACTTAAAAGCGTTTGGCGGAGACTCTATCAGAGTGACGTATGGGACATTCAAAGTGACCGGCGACAACTACACTCTCACGGTCGGTGACGTCAGTGGCCAGAGTCAAGGTAAAATAATTGAAATCCGGTATATCGTTGGGAGTTATATCCGTGCGAAATGACGTGGGGTGTTGTGCTGTGGTGCGGCGATGCGTGACGTGGTGTATACATGGTGCGGCGTTGTTTGGAATGGTGTGGCGTTGTGCGGCATCACTGGCATGGTGTGGTGTGGCATGGTGTGGTGTGGCATGGTGGGGTGTGGCATGGTGGGGGTGTGGCATGATGTGTTGTGGCACGGTGTGATGTTGCCTGATGTGCAGTGGCCGTAAAATAAATGAGACCCACCAACCCCCACAATGTAATTCGTTCCTCCTTCATTTCACACGAGATTCCCTGGGAGAGCTCTCCGGTGCGGCATTCTCCACTCACCACACAGACAACGACGCTGTCCCCTCCACCAACTGCGCCAAGAATCTAGCGACGGGCTGGTGGTTCAAGAACTGCACTCCCGCATGCAACCTGAACGGCGTTTACTCCCACGTAGAGCCGGTGAATGACTTCGAAGGGATGCACTGGGGGTCCTGGGGTGGGCCGGGAAAATCCCTGCTCGCGAGTCGCATGGAAATACGTCGCACTGGGTAGCAGTTATCTACCTAGGCATATCACGAGAGGTCTGCGGGTACCAGCTGACCCAATAATTTAGTAACGTCTAAAGCAAGCACATAATGACTGTATGCATTATACTCGAACGTCCGATTTTTCAATGTAGTCACTGATAGTTACTGGTTACAGGTAAACAGCCGCATTTCACCGATCACGGGCGACAACACGAAAGGGGACACTCCGTTGCGATTTCGGGCTTGGTCACTTCGTTCCCTCGCAATTGGTTCCCTACATTTCAGAACCGGTTGTCGCCATTGTTACCGATTATAGACACAGTACATTATTAACTTATAACGATCTATAGGTTCGTCCAATTAGCTTTCCTTAATTGTTACACTCCCATTGGTCCTGCTGTTACGTTTGGTGTAAGTTAGAGGCTGTGACGTCAAGACCCAGGAAGCTACAATCGAACGCACCCGATACAAAATACAGGGTCTGTCGTTACGATCTGAGCAGAGCCTTTCACAAAAGACACTTTACTAAACGTCCTCGACATTCAACATTCTAGTCTTTGACAAATCAGCCTGTCTGTCACTGAGGAAGGTCCTACTGGGATAGGAACGACGATTTAAACAACATATCGAATTCTTTGTATATTTGTGACGTAGTAGACTGGGAAAAGTGCGTTACTAGACTGCGTTTTGATGTCTGAGCTAGATCACGACTGCAATTTTATGCTAACATTAATGATATGTATGGTTTATAATTGATATATACCAGTGATGCCGTTCATTCTAAAACGAAACTCTGCTTTTGATTCCACGAGAGGCGATCGATAGAGAAAAGAAACAAGCCTATAGTCAACTTTCTGTTTCTGGTGAGAACAATAAATACGTTAGCAGCCACTGGTGTTTGGATCACGGCGAGTTATCATTTTCAAGTACAGTGTATGTCAGAGCGGTACAAAGGATCGAAAATAGTGCCGTTAGAAGAAACCCTTGTTTTCCATTTTATGACACAAAGTCGGCGCTAGTTAGCCTTTCCGCCGCTTCCAGCGAAGCGGAAAAGCTATTGTTGTTGTTCTGTTTTTTTTTTTCTTCTTCTCGGAAAAATGCCATAGACAAAGCACAGGGGTTTTGTAAAGAGCACTTTGGGCATTGAACACACTTTGATTTTTTTCAAACTTGGCAAATGCATAGATCACAAGCTGAAATTTGTCCTAACATCCTTGAAATTGTCATGACGTCATCACAGGTCACGTGACGTCACTTTAAAGGGGCAAATTTCAAATGCCATTTTAAGCAAAGGTACACGTTCCTTTGGTTCCACATTTGCACTATATCTAAGTTGGGAAAAAGTGTATCCAAAAATTGCCATCATTAGATCGTGACCTCATCTCATGAATATTTATGAGGTCATGAACTTTTCAGATTTTCACATTCAATTGCGCATATTTGGCCAACGGAGAGAGTTTTTATCCATTTTTTTGTTTATATCTATTGGGAATGTAGTTTAGAAACATCCTCCGGGGCCAAAATTCCATGACGTAATCATGACGTCACCCAAGTGCGTGATTTTAAAGCACATATTGGCCAAAGGTCAATCTTCTCGAAATTTGGTGGGCAGTTAGCTATTGGGATAGACATTTCAAATCCCGAGTTTGGAACCAATTAATCATTGTTCAGAATTATTATGATTTTTTGAATATTATAATGAAGTCCCATACACTTTGTGCACAAAGTATGCATGTGCGTTTTGGGGTAGGAATGGAGGTTACGGGTTCGAATCCCGTTGATGTCAAACAAATTTTTTTTTTAAGAGAACCACATGCGGAAAAGCTTTATGTTCTGTTTGCCAACAGACATAAATCTCTAGTTTGAATTGTGAACGTTGGTCTTAGCCTTGTTAATCGAAGTGTGTACGTAAATGGCAATGCTGTCGAACAGGGGGGCATTTACACTTTTAATTAATGATTATTTTTTGTGCAATATAATGTCATATTTGCTTGAATTGTTAAAACTTTAACTTTTAATTGTAAATATTGATCTTTGTACCTTATTTCAGCTTCTGCCACTAGATTAAAAAACAGATCATTTCAATCAATTCGACTGGACACAAAGGATCAAAGACAAATTGCCTTTGATTTAATACAAATGAACTCTTCATTTACTTTAACACCTTTGCCGAATTAGACGTCACTGACTAGGTCCGGTTTCACTTAGATATGAACGTCAAGTAGAACCCAACTATTGCTGCATAATTTATATCAACAAAACATTCAATGGCAAATAATTATATTATCTTATCGAATCTTGATGATAGACAGGCGAACGATATGGTAATTTCATAGGACGCAAGCAACAATATGACAATGTATTAATGTGTTAATTAGCATAATCAATACATATCTTCTATTTTGATGGCTGATACTAACAATTAGCATAAACATATGTAGCTAGGTTGCGGGATATTTGGTCAGTCACTCTTCGAATATCGAAATTCAAATTGGAAATGATTATGTTTTTTTCAGCTCACTGTTACAAACACAAAACCGATAATCTCCAAACCGATATTTTGGATTACAGGTTTAATTGGGATTCATAATTCATTGTTCTCCTCCGCCCCTTTTAGATTCAATATTGATTGTGTAAGAAATTCGAATAAAATCTTTGAATTAATATAAAAAAAATGGCTCCAATATTTTCAAAGTAAACTCATGCCAATCTTGAACTCTCTTGCCAATAATTCTCGCTCTCGCTGCACGTTGACTACCGAATCCAAGCTGGCAAGAGTTGACTATCCAGTCAGACCTGGACAAGGGCAATCGTGAAATTGTTTTACAATTGTACCATCCACTTTTATTCTCATCAACAGGGCCCAATTTCATAGAGCCGCTTAAGCGTGAAAGTCTGCTAAGCAGGAAAAGTCTTCCTCGTGTAAGCAGGATTTCAAACCGCACAGCGATGTGATGTCAATTGCTTTTGACTTGTATTCCACTCTTCTTTACTTAGAAGGAAACGAAAGTCGAAGTTTGGGTTGGCAAGGTGATCCTACGAACCCTGACTTTTTGTGCTTCAGCAGATTTTGGCGCAAGGCTTAAGTGGCTATATAAAATTGACCCCAGGTCTCAGCCACTTTACGCTCGGTAAAGTACCCATTCAGGCCGTGAATTTGTCTTGGGAGAATCAAATTTGATAAATTAGGATAGGCCCCAAAATTCATGGAAAATAATAATTATATTCCCTTATTTTGCTTAGGACGTTTTAGGCTTGTTGCTTTAAACTGGTTATCCCTATAGTTAATAAAATATAAGTTAGTAATTAAATTATTATGCTTCATATCTGTAAATAGTTTGTGTTTGAAAATGTCTTTAATATCAATTATCAAAATTAAGTTAATACAAAAACTGTTGCAAACTGCCCACTGACTAAAATGACCTGCACAATACATAAATCTCAAAAGTTAGAGGGCCTGACGTTTCGATCCTAGCACTAGCAGGACCTTTGTCAAAGGCAAAGCTCCTTTGTCTTCGAGAAAGGTCCTGCTAGGATCGAAACGTCAGGCCCTCTAACTTTTGAGAATTAAAAATGAACGCTAAAAACATTACAGTCCACGGGGTAATACGTGTATTTTATCGGTGCTGTCGGCACCATGGTGGGACGCATCTCATCAACAACCAAATAGTAATAGTTATACTAGCCTGAGTATATAGGTCTATACTATAGTCATCCGCGTGACTCAGACGCGAGAGTATTTCGAGTATATCGGGCCACAATTAAGCCGAGAGTGCCCGATATGCTCCGATGGTAACCGAGCGAATTGAGACGAACCTGTCGGTCTCTTCGATGAGTGGGAGTGGGTGAAGCACGTATAGTAGGCCCTATTGTTGTACCATGATTTACTTTCCCAGATTCGGGTCATTCCTGCGTGACCCTCCGGTGACATTAAAATAACCCATGCGATAACCCAAAGGCCAACACCCCCCCCCCAAAAAACCTGGCGTAAATCGGTCGCTGTGACAACCGGGTGTCCCTGAGTTACCAACTCAGCCCAAGGGGGGGGGGGGCGGTTCCTTCAGCGATGGCATGCAGGGGGGGGGGGACCATTGAATTAATCCCGAAGTTGATTCTCCGCCGTTTTGTTGCCAACACAAAAGTCCGCAATGCACGAGTGAACACGCAGACATACTACCGAGCTACAGCTAAGTGTCTGAGCCGTATTTGCCAAACATTTAACTCGGTTGAGGATTTACAGTACAATACACCCCAACACACACACGCAGTATTAAATCGACTGATTCTTTTATGCGTTCAAGGCTACGGTAGTGACGAGAAATTTGCACCGTACGGTTTACCGGTGTACGTGTAAAAAAGACCCCAACGATCTGAGATTGCCCATAAGTTCGGTGGACCGACCCAGAGGTCCCTCCCAAGGTGTTCGGCGTGCTTCGTGCATTTTGTTGTGTGCTGTGGATCGAGGTCACTTACGCAAATGCAGCCGGATTGTGACGCCCGGAAGCGTGTATGTGATTACCGCCGTCGAATCACCCACACTCCAGTCTAGAAACCAGGGTTGTTGTGTGTGTGTTTTTACGAGAGAAAGAGAGATCAACAAAACGGAGGACTTTGGAATCGGCAACCACCCGTGAGGTCGTTACATGTATTGCTAAGGAACAAGACGCCATACACGAACTGCAAGCCCGCAATAACACCGTAATGTAGCCCAGTACTGTACTGGTGCAACTTGTGCAAGTTGTGGGTTCTACGGTCGGGATTTACCTCTTGTGTGGTATATTTATTAGGACGTGGACGTTTTGTTTTGGACTGGGAGTGGGAAGCGATGCCGGATATACTGTGTTGCTAGGAATGTGCTGACGTGACTGTAGCAGCGATTGGAACGAGTTCGGCCAGGTTGCAAACGGCATGGAGATTGAAGAGGTAAATACCGTCAGTGTGAATCTGAACCAATTATGACTATGAGGGGCTGATGTTCTTTGTGTATGTTGGTGAGTTGAAGCCTCCATGATTGAAGCAGGTTGAAGAGACCAGATCAGGACGATCAAGTTCAGTGAGTGGACAGGGCAGACCTGTCAACTTGCATGAGTCTTGATTTCAACGCACTGACAGATCTGAGCCTGTGTTGATATCATGGAGGAACATTCCTTTATTGTTGATATCAACCACTTATTCCAAGCTCGACAGGAGAGAAAATATTTGATAACTATGGCCGTAGTAATTTCCCATGCGGTACGTGTTACAAAATTGTGTCCCTCCCTACTGCGTACTCGTATTCAATATCAGCAAATTATAAGTTTTATCCCACTGTACTTGAGTCGCATACTATTCTTTATTTCACGAACAGTTCTACTTGAAGGAAAATGTAGCAGTTCCGACATAACTGAGAAAAGAAAGACAATCAGGGGCTTTACTTTACGAAGACTTGAGGTTGCCAGTCTCGGTTTGCCACTTATAACTCGCTTCTTGGCAAAATACTTCCACAGTTTCCACCTAGAGTTTTTCCTCATTCAATTTTACCAAAACTAAAGCCCTTGGCGAAGGCTGTATAGCACACGTATAGATACAGGCCTATGTGCTTTTCTCAGCTGTATAACCCGAAACTCAAACTTAATTATTTAGCGATCTGAAAATCAATTACTGGGGACACCACAGAATGGGGTTTCGTTTGTAGAAGTAATCTACAAGGTACACATTGAAAGCGAGACATGTTTTCACCTTACCATCACTCATTCGCATTGATATAATTCGCTGGTTGGAAGACAGCCAATGTTGAGTGTACAGACTACAGTATTTGGCAAGACCTACAGAAGTTCGTTTGAATCTGAACAGCTCTTGCCCAGCTGGTCCCCCAGTTAGGACATTCTAAGCGAGCAACCAGGCTGTTTGTCTCATCTCACCCACACACTCTATCTATCACAAGGTGTAGAAGAACGGGGAGGTATCGGGACAGCTTCGTCTCTCGCCGTCTGCCTTCATCTGGAATTCCCTTCCTGGTTATTGTTTTCCCACTGCCTACAATCTTGCCCTTTGTAAAAGGAACGTTAAGCCTTCCCGAGCACCTCTCTATCTCCACACGAGTCAGATGCTGTGGACAATCACTTCCAATATTTCCTCCCTACGGTCCGAGTATACAGTTGAGTTAACCGGTGCACTGCTAACAGTAACGTACTACTTCCCACTTGGACGAACTTTGTCAAATTCAAATGGGAAGAAAAAGTCGTGGTTTTGTTTTTTTGTTGGGGGGGGGGGGGAGGAGACTCTAGTTTATTTGAAATGCCGGATGCGCGGCAGATTTTTGTATTCTCATTTTATTCTAAAAATACCGATTTTATACCGACACCTTTTTGAATAGGTCAATTGGCAATTTATGAGGTTAATTGTATCGCTTCCGGCATTGCTATATCGCAGTCAGTCAGGCACCATTGGCATTGGACAAAATGATCAATCTTACAGGCAAGGACTGATCCACCGTGAATTGGGGGAGTTGTTGTCCTGTCGTGAGGTGCCATGGCGAGACCCTGGTAACTGATCCGTGAGAGCGAACGACACCAACCAGAAACAGCGAGCAACACCGGCAGCCTCCTCCGAAGGAAGATTGTATGCCCGGCGATCGGACCGTGCAGGATGCGGAAAGAAAAATCGCCACAGAAACCGAGAGCTCTCATTCTCACTCACGTCCTTGCACCGATAATGTCAAGTGATGTGATTTAACCATTTGAGGAAATGTCAGCAGTTACATGGGATAAATGTTTAAAAAATGACCTGAAATACATTAATCTCAAAAGTTAGAGGTCCTGACGTTTCGATCCTAGCAGGACCTTTCTCAAAGACTCTCCAGAGCAATTTCTAATTTTGTAAAAGAGTTACCGCTTTCTTTCGGTTTTGTTCAACTAAGGTGTGGTGTGCTGGTAGGGCCTATGCAGTGAGTGAGTCGGATTGGAACAGAAGTCGTATCGACTATAAAATACGAGCGATCACAATCGAGGGTAATTTGGTTAACCCCTACCCCGCCTCAGCATCAAAGGCAAAGGAAAATGTTGTTTGCCGGTTGCCAAGCGAACAAAGCCCACTGCGCCTGCCGACGCTCACCGTATGGCGGAACTCTTTTCATGGACTCTGCCCGGTGGTCCTTTGGCAACTTCTATTCCTATCAGACCGTGGACAGCGGCTCCCATTATCTCCGTTCCACTCTTTCCAGCAGATAATTTCCTCTCGGTATACCAGCTAATTCCTCCCCCCCCCCTTTGCCAAGATCTGCACCGTTTGAAAAGAGAAGGCTTTCAGCGGGCGGCACGAGTGATCTCCGGCCGGCACTCTATGGCCGGCAAAGGACGGATTCAAACTGCAGAAAAATCAAACGCCTTCATTTTGGGTGCCGAATTATCCACCATCGATTCAATGTCGTTCTGTTGCTGTAAAATCGTGTTGGCTTCGTGTGTGGGGGAAACGGGAGATTTTCTAATCTATCTGAATCTAATAAAATCTGAAATTGAAATTTGAGTGGATCGTAACCGAGACCTCTACCTGAGCCATTGAGCTACACCTGAGCTATACCAGCCCGCTTAGACTAACTCAGAGGCTGCCTTTCCTAGTAGTCAACTTTCTTTACTGGGATGTAAACGTCAGTCAGCGTTTCAACCATCAACTGATGTCGTATACTAAGTCTTAGATTTGAAAGTTTGCATGGTGGAAATACCAAGTGCATGGGAGGTTTGCGGTGACACCACGAAGGAGTATGGCTTCGAAGAGAGCCGGTACCTCGACGTTTCGGGTAGGCTAGTGTGTACCCTGCCCGTCGTCAGGGGACTCAGAAAACCTCGTTTCCATTCAGATGCAAACAATAGTTTGTGGTACAGCTGGCTGCAGCAGTATCGCGAATCATAGGCCTTCGCAAAGTGGATGCAGCTTTTAAACTAATATTCCCAATCAAATAAAGTAACGGGAAACTGACGGGTTTTCTTTTTGTTAAAATAATTTGGAAAAACGAAACTGATTTGCTATCGGTTGTTCCTGCTCCAGGCTAGTAGTAGTAGTACTAGTAGTAGCTCGCTAGAGTTTTGTTAGTTCAGTGGTACGTGTTCGCCAAGGTGGAAGACCAATATTATGCAAATACTGTACGTACTGTACACTCTGCAAACCAGTTCTTTGTTGACCTCGGGCGAACGGACTCACAAGGGGGTGACGATTCGGCCTGTACAAACAAGGGACAGACCTTAAGCAAATACATGGACATGTATGCAAACTATTCAATCAGTGCGTGGATGTGAGTGAGACCTATAGTCCAATAGCTTGAATAGGTCTCCACATTGCTTTGTTCTCTTGCACTAACACAACCGAGTGAGAAATGCCGTTTTAAAAATGCTCCCAGCTCAACCACATTCACTGTCCTGGGTAGAAATTTGGATCGTATGTCCCTTATTTAATAATACTTCAATTTTCGACCCATTCTTACCATCACAACGTTCCTGGTTTCGAGTTATTTCCAAATACCAGTTTCGTGAAAACCTTGTGGAGACCTATACACCTCTATACAATTTTCCTGTGGCGACCTATTCAACCTACTAGGTCCCCACAAGGCGCTAGATTCACGACGTCCCTCAATGTTTCGGGTCCTACGAGTACACACTGCCTGATACCATAGCTCCATGCTGATACATCGGTTACCGGATCTTTTCTGAGCCACACTCCATCTCACAAGAGATGATCTACAAATGTATACAATTGTGCATGGTGTCACCGGAAACCTTCCAATGTTGACTTCCACCGTGCAAACCTTCACAGTTGATCTATCTTGACAAAATTTCCCGGTTTCTGAAGATCCCTTCAGTGTTTTCCCCCACTGAATTGTCTCAATGGTGTATTTGGGGGGCATCTTTGGGGCCTCACACAAAGATTCCTTGTCGGTTCTTTTTAGAGTCTTTCGAGGATCACTTCCTCCAGCTGTGTCACCATAGCAACACACACTAACAAAACGGAGATTCAATGATTGGGTATTCTGACTTTGCACCGCCACGTCCAAATTCCAATGACGTTGATTCACCTTTTTTCTCTGGAAGTCATCGACCCACGAGAGAAGATTGCCTCCCCAAAGAGACTCGTGTGTTAACAGCGTCCGGGCTTGTTCAACACGGCCGTGTTGTCTTGGCTGTGAATGGAGAAATCGATGATGGCGTTAAATACTTCATAGTCCCGAATCGATAGCCTAGCCTTGCTGCGCTAGGAATTTACACCTACACGTGCATTGTATGCAACCGGATCGGTCCAGCATTCACGGAATCGATCGCCGGTGCTTGGCGCATGACCAGTCGGGCGTGTTGCATCTTACCAACCCCCTGTGAGGCGGTCATGATTTCCACGAGTTAAATACTCGCTAGTAGCTTGTGGGATGTGCTCCGCAAACGGGACCGCGTCTTCCGACTCTCCTTGACAATGACATGACCCACCATGGAACTTGTTGATAGTCTGCACACACCCGTAAGTTGTCGTGTGAAGTCTGTTTTTAAAGGAGTGGTTGGAATAGGGCCTAATCTCTTACAAGTTACAACTTACAGTAGGCTCGACTGTGTTACTAGTACCATGGAGGAATTCCTCCATGCTAGTACTAGTACTATAGTACCATAGAGGAATATTCCTCCATGGTATTACAGTTTGTAGTACAATAGTATGTACATAATAATACTGAATTAATGCAGAAATATCTGCCTTTGTGCTGAAAGGTGCAGCTAAACGTCTGGCCCTCTACATCATTGAGATTTGAATTTTGGTCAATTCAAGTGAGTAGGGGCCTAAGGAGTTTGCAACTTTGTAATGATTTTTTTTTACATATCTATCAGTAGTCTCAGACTTGAATGCGTAATTGCTACCCGTATTAGCGTTTTAGACCAAATTGCCGCCCCCCCCCAAAAAAAAAAGAGAACGGAATGACTGGGAAGAAAAGTATCAGAGAGATGCATGTGAACTCGTGAAGATTGAAAGTCTGTAAAACTATCTCCTTCGTGAGTATTGGTCGGGACCAAGACGTGAAGTTTTGAGCCTGAAAATGTTGAAGGGACACAGAAGTCAGTTCCCTGCCAGTTTTTTCCCAAATACATGTATTTGGGTGACCAAGGAGACGCATCGAATGGACAAAGATAGCAAGGTGACGGGTCGTATTACTGAAGGCAGATTGAGAAGAGAGCACACGCTCTTCTTGACGGTCCTTCCCCCCCCCCCCCACCGCAACCCACCGCCACCCACCGCCCAGAGGCCCACTCAAGGTCTGGCGGGACATTTCTCGGTGGTACGGTAGGCCCGAGGCGCTTGGGGGTCGACAAGGTTTTGCAAATAACGTCCGAGACGTAAACACGGCGGATGGGTTGTCTGGGCCATTCTGCGAGACACCGCAGATTCGTATCTCGTTATTTATCGTCTTGTCAGATATAATGTGCGGTAGTAGTGCGCTCAAGCGGGTCCACCGGATCGGGCAGCCGTCCTGCTTCACTACAGTACAGGACCACGGAGTAGTGACGGAGATTCTTTGCAAAAGATTGACAAAAAGCCGCTGCCGGCATCTTGCCGGCCGCAAGTGCAATGTGCTGGGAGCCGCTACATGTGAGCGGCTCGTAGTAGGGTACACAGATGTTGCAAACTGCTCACTGAATAAAATGACCCAAAATGCAAATATCCGAAATTGGGAGGGCCTGGCGTTTCGAGCCTGGTATGACCTTCCTCAGAGGCATGGAAAATGTTCACACCCTCCTAATATTTTGACATTAAACATTATAACAACATGAATGATTTTCTAATGTTGATTTCTAATGAAATGATTCTCTATGCTGCAATCTGCTTTCTGGTTTAAAATAATGACCAAACCAGAAATCTCAACCCAAAAAAGTTTTGGTTCCGACATTTCTTCCATTTCGAGCCATTCCCAAAGGCTATTACTATTAGCTGAATACCTGTTTTTTTCTAAGTACTACAATAATTACTACGTGCGGGAAAAGTTGTTAGTCAAATTTGTTTACAAAAAAGTAATATTTGCTAAGGTTTTCTGTGGTAAATTTTGAAAGTTGGGCATTTTACGTCACTGGATGATCGAAGATATTGCCGAGTATTTTCACAAGTCCAGTGTTCCTTCTCGTTCCTCCAATGTTGTCTAGCTTGGTCTGGTTTCTTTCAACGTGCCGGGGACTACAGTATTGATTGTCATTCACTGTAAGGGATATTTACAGTAAAGAGAAACGAAAGTTTCGATGTGAGCGCGATCGCCGAAATGTTGGACTGTACACTTACTGACTTATAGGGCCCTATGCGTCTCGTCTCCGAGGGTCACTGCGTGTTTGGTATTCGATAGCTTTTAGTCTGGTACTAGTGGTATGATGAAAGACGGAGTGGTGTGACTTACCGGTGTCACTGTCTCATCTATCCGCCGTGCTCGGATATCCTGAACGCGACCGAACGCTCGAACATATGCGCAGTAATGCTCGGCATATTTTATCTTGGCACACAGGTGGCAGCCCACAACGCAGATGTCTACAACACAGGACGCCCGTCGGCCCAAAAGAGAAAGGTTTGTTGAGGCAAAGTCGCTTGGGACATGCGGTGAACAAATTCCATTTCGTTCAAAAGGTCATAATTGTGACAAACCGCATTCCGGCCATTTGTTTTAGCGCATACTTTGGTAAACAAAATCTCAAACATTTTTAAGAGGGCAGGCCCGTTGACTTTGAGAAAGGTCCTGCTTGGATGGAAACGCCAGGCTCGTGTTTTTTTTTCCGGGATGTTCACAGATGTGTCATTTCATGGTAATCATTCCTTACATCCAAGCATTCCAATGTGAGTACTATTTCGTAGTGGTACTTATTGCATTGCGATATAGGCCATACCGTGTCTTCTTGAAGGTCTGCCTAACTTTGAGGTCACGGATGTGGTGGGGATGGCAGTGGTGGCGTGGTCTCATGGGTGCAGCACACAAAATCCATCCAAGATATGGCTCCGCCGAGCTGATTATCATAAAGTGTGGACCCACAACTTTTTTTTAATAAGGGGTCTTTGGAGGCTTATTAACTGATACATGTACATTGTAGAACAAGTGACACTTAAGACAACCTGGGGGTACACTCTTCAATTTGGTATGTCATTTGGACCATATCCGGCTTTAAATGTGGCCCTATTTGGCTGTGGAAGTGGAGGGGTCCATCCCAAAATCCTGCAGAAATTCGGCTTGGACGGCAACACATTTTGGGGGTGTTTTTTCTTGGGGTAATTAGCAAAACATCTAATCGGCTAAGGGCACTAAAATCTAAAAGAATCTGAGAGATGAAGGTCCAAACTACAATTTTCAGTAAAGCTACAGGAACTGAGAGACTTGTGGGTGTGGGATAATTGGCTTTGAAAGTGAGTGATTTTGTACATTGTTCAATGGGTGCTCGATTTAGTGTTCTGTACCCTCATGTAACGTTCTTTAGCAGGGTCTACACCCTCATGTAACGTTCTTTAGCAGGGTCTACACCGAGTGATTGCATTTGCTGCGCTTTAATACACCCACCCCCCCCCCCCCGCCCCCCAAAAAATATACGAGCGCTGCGGGGGTGTCATAGCGTGGACCTCCTCTGAGTCAGACCGAAGGGCACGCACAATTCACGCACACTTCGTCCTCTGTCATCCCACAGTCCTCCCACGGACGCTCTTGGCACTTCGACCCGTTAGCATACCACGTTCGGGTTGACAAGAAAAACCGAGACAGCCAACGCTCGCCCTCTCGATCCCTGATTGAACTCTGGACTTTTGCTCTCGTCGAAACAAATCACTGGATTGAAGGCGGTGATGACGTAGCTGCACATTGACGGGTGTGGAACGGTGTTTTGCGTGGTCTTTTGCGAGTGCGAGGAACTTTATAGCGTTGCCCGGTAGCGCGGTGTCCCTGAACAGCCGGGTAACATTGCTCGTTGTTCGGTATCCATGTACATGTCGCGGTGAAAGTTTGCCTCGTGTACACGATGTTACAGCAGTCTGTCCTATCGAAGAATCGGGTGCGTTGTTGATCATTGTAGGCCTACTTGTTTCTGTGTTTACATGTTTTTTCTTCCGAAATTCTTGTGTATTGAGCCATTTCCATCGTGGTTTATTTTTTTTTTCGTCAGAGGGAAAAAGCTCAGGATCAGCTTCGGCATCGGATGAGAAAGCGGAACAATGGTAAGTGGTTTCAAAACCGAGCAGACTTGAATGACGTTTCTTTTTCTTCTGTTGATCGTTTTTTAAACAGAAGATAGGTACGCCGTTAACACGTGCTAAAGGCCTTTAGGTGGGAATGGTTTGCCCAATATTGGTCTGTTTTTATCGGAAGTCCGGATTAATGTTGACCATTACAATCCATCAGGTGGTCTTTGGTTGGCATATTAAAACAAGTATGAGTATGATTTCGGTCAAAAATGTTCGTCAAATATCGGCCGTCATTACTTTACAGTGTAGAACTCGACATCATGTCGAAATTTCAGTCGTTAAGTTGGACCTTTCCATACTCCGATGAATCATATTTCTTTCTTAAAAAAGATAAGAGTGCTTGACATTTTGATCTTAATAATAACAACGATAAATCATATTTCCTGGTACTTGTCTGTGCGTGTGGGGGATGGGCTATTTGTATTACAAAATGCAAGTTTTAGGATTTCATAGTAATAGAACTGCGTATATTTGGTGTGTTTTCCTTTTCCGTTTTCATTATCATTTTCAGTTGACTGTATTGGTTTCACGTTACATTACATTATGAGTAAAGCATTGCAAATTCCAGATTTGCAAAAAAAAATCAATTTCACACTACTTCATGCAATGGCATTGTTCTTGTACGGGTAGAATTGATAGGTTTTATGCAATGTGGTCGTATCTGCAGGTAATGAGAAAGACTTTTTTGTTTGGTGACGAAACGAAAGCAAGTTATTTTTCATTGCTTCAATTCGAAGGCCCCTCTTCCACAGTGGTATCGACCAGACTGAGGAGCAACGAACGCGAAAGGGACGAGTCCACTCATCTTCTGGGGGTGAAATCCGTCTCCTCCGGCTCCAAACGGAACTCCACCGATGAATGGTACTTTATCGCTGCTGCTAATTTATTTTGATAAATTGACATTCCAAATAGGCACAGGTCACGTGGAAATTTATATGCTCCTAAACAAAATTGTGAATTATTTTTTCCTCGCCTGACAAGTAGTATTTTTTGTACGCTGTTTGGTTGGGGCAGAAGTTACTGATATAATTATAGTGTTACTCATAATATATTGTTTCGTTTCGCGAAATCGGCTCTGACGAAATGCGCATTAATACGGATGGCTATATGTACCAGTGCTCGGAATTGCAAGTTCTCGGATTGCTACTCAGAATAAGTAATCATAAAACCTTGTACTTGTAGTCTGAAGTACAAGTGCCAAGTATTTGTACTCGGCTGGCAAAGTAGTCAACTACTCGGCGTGTACTTGGTGCTCGGAAAGAAGTACTGATATACTACTCGACTATAACACTGCCATGACGACTAATCGGTAGTCGTCATGTCCAGACAGATTTTCTTGTCTATCCGATTTAAATTTTAAAAGAAACCAAAGTCCATCCGGCAGCACGATGATCTCGTCATGTCCACATCTATTTTGTTTTCAATCGTTTTTTTGCCAAGATAATCTTGATGCGATTGGCGAGTCGACATGGTATAGGGAAAAAGACAATGCCGACATAATATGGCTATAGCGTCGACTCATCTGCGCTCAGATCCCCAACGATTGTCCAGTCGAGGGAATAAATGAATGAATGAATGAAACACACACCCCCTTATGACCTTCTGGTCTCGTCCTTTCGTTCCCATCTCCTAAACCCTTAGGGGCGGGCAGGAAGTCCGGGACAAGCCCTCAGCGGGCCGGCACGACAGACCATCGGGGGAGCGGCGGCGCAGACGCGGCGAGGTTCCCTTGACGGAGCTGGTTGACAGGGTCATTCAGCGGAGAAGCCAGTCCAAGTCCAGCGCCTCTCCGATGACTATCAGGTATTGTCGTGGCGGCTCTTGCGGCGTTGTCTCGGGGGGGGGGCCTGATCGGAGCGATGGGCTTGTGGCGGTTTCCTGGTTACGATTTTGGATCGAAACATTTTCAGTTGTCCTTAAAAAGTGCCAGCTGTCCTTACAAATGTGGCAGACTTCGTGGTCTCTCCCTCCTCCCCTCCCCTCACTTTCCAATTCTCACCCTCCCCCCTGTCCCTCCCCTAAAGCCGCGTTTACACTGGACTTACGTAAAAATCAGTGACGTTGATTAAATTTCAAATGGGTAAAAACCTTAGCGCCGTTCTTTGACTTTTTACCAAGTCACTCGTTTCCACATGACTAACCAGGTTGGTAAAAGTACCCGGTCTCTTTTACTGGCCAGCAGGTTAGGGTTAGTAAAAGTAGCCATCAGTGACTTAAATCAAAATGGGAAACGCGGCTTGTATTTATCCTTCCTTAGTGAAAATTAATGCTTTCCTAATTTTTATCGTTTTTTCCCCCAGAGCTCTCAAACCACCAGCGCCTCCCTACGCAATCCAACATCCGGCATTGATAAGGTAACTTTATTTGACATTAACTGCTTCAACGGGCCCGTATCATAAACCTCTCACCATTAATGAAACTCGATCGTTCCGTCGGTGCCAAAGCCTTTTCATTTTGCACACCAGTCCGGGCGATTCACAATACATGTAGTGCGCCCTCAAGAGTCTGCGACGCTTTGGCCAATCACAATGCGCGGAATCTGTCGTTCCATTGCATGATTGGAAAGGTACAGTCTCGCCCCTGGTAAATCATGATGCATTTCTGAAAGGCTCAAAACGCTATTTAACCCCCCCCCCCAAATGTTGACTCGCGATGCAGGAAGATACAGCCCGTCAACAAGAGGCAAGCGGCAAGCGGCGGGCCGTACGTCGTGGTCCTGAACCGGAGTAGTCCGGAGCGGACAGGGGACCGGCAGCCGGGTGACAGTGGCGGCGGTGGCGGGGGGCTGCCACCTCTCAAGCGGCCCCCAGGCGACAGCTCGCCCGGGGACGCCACCGACACCGCCGCCGCCGAGATGGCCACCTGGCGACCGGCGCTGTCCACGGCCCACCGGCCCTACGTGCACCCGAACGCCGAGGACCGCGCCGTGACCAACTATCGGCTGCAGATGCAGCAGGCCGTCCGCACGGCCGAGCTGCGGGGCGACTTCTCGGCCAGCGCCAAGCCCCCGACGATGCGCCGGGCCGCTCCGCTGCCCGCCATCCAGGTCGCCTACGAGGTGGCCGACGGCGCTGCCCAGACGTCCACTGCGGCCGGAGGCGGCTCCGCCTCGGCCCACGGGTCTTCGGAGCTCGGGGGCGACCGGTGCGACGGGGAGGGAGCTGCCGAGGAGGAGGAGGAGTCGCCGCCTCGCGCCGATCGGAGCGGCAGGTTCACCTCGAGCCAGGAGGTGCTGCGTCAGATGAAGGCTCGCAAGCACGCCAAGAGGAGACGGGCCAGGGACGGCGGTGGCGGCGGTGGCGGCGGTGGCGGCGGAAGCGGCGGAGGCGGAGGCGGAGCCGGCAACTTCAACAACCCGCTCCGGACGCGCAGCCGCTTCACCTCCAAGATGAAGCTCTTCAAGGAGGGCCTGCAGAAGGCCCGCGAGCTGTCCATCATCCAGGAGGACCAGTCGTCCATCAGCGACCGGCTGAGCAGGCTGTCGGCGGGCCGGGTCAGCGCCGCCTCCTTCCGAAGCGTGGGCTCCCTGCGGCGCATCGAGGAGAGCGTGGCGCCGGGCACAGATCGACTGCCCGAATCAGGGAGAGCGCCCTCTCCCGAATCCGACAACCGGTCGACCGTGACGGACCAAGGACCCAACGCAGGAAGCGTCGCTTCCCCACTGACAAGTCCGCCCTCTATTGGCGACTCTGGCGGCGTGGTGCCCTCTATCGCCCCAGACCCCCGCTCCTCTGGTAGAGCCACCAACCCCGACGCTGGATCAAATCCCGTCGGTTCGCCAACGAAAGAGACGCGCGAGCGAAGCCACCACGGGACGGTTCACAGCAGCGCCGCAGACTCAGAGTCCGGACCAGAATCGTGGCCGGCCGAGGACCTTGCTCCCGACAGCGGTAACGCCGCGGGCGTCGCTCCCGTTCCCGGCCCGCAGTGCCAGTGCGAGGGCGACCCGAGCTCGAGCGGGACTCGGACGACGACAACGACGACGACAACCCCCTCGGCGGGCGGGACGGTCGCCGAGTCTCGGGGCGATTCCCAGGCGGCCAGGGAGAGCAGACTCGCTGTGAGCGCCAAGTCGTACGAGGAGGCGGACAGCGACCGGGGCATCGCCGCCGACACCTCCCACATCAAGGACCTCATCTTGCCGGCCGAAACGGTCCAGTAGAACGCCCCCCCCTCCCTTCGAGTTCTTGGAAACCCCTGCTTAGGTGGAACCCAGTTGGACTTGGACTAGCAGTAACATCACTTTTTTGTGCAAACTTCTCACTCATTTGAACGACCAAAATGCCCAAACCCGGCGTTTTGAACCTCGTGGATTCTTTCTCATAGACAAAAACTACTCCTGAAGTGTCGGGCCACTTCCTCCAAGCACAAAGAAACAGAGGAGAGGTTCAGAGACTCCAGTTATTCAGATCCATTGGTGTGACTCTATTTCACCATGAATTGTCGTCATACCCCCAGAAACTCCCTATTAAATACAAACTATAGTATTCTGTACTTTTCATACATGTTTACTACAGTACTTAAGTCGTTTACAACACTATTTATAACATTCTCTCGAGACCTTACAGTTTTATAGAATGGTAACGCTGCTACATATGGACGGATGCGAACGGATAGTATATAATAATGATATGGAACGACGTGTATTTTCGACACCCCAATACAAAACTTATTTTACTGCAAATTGTGCCTTCCATATCAGGTATTGAATAAATGTACTGCGGAGAATATCATTGATATTGATTTTGTAAGAGGTGGATCTACTCACGTTCGAGCCCAAAGAGAGATTATTTGGGAGTTCTCATACAGCTTAATGAAAATCCTTCGCTCGGCTTCGGCCAGAAATCTGCAATGTCCCCGTGCCGCGTTTCATCGATACTCCCAAAACGAATAACGGGAATCGATTATTAAGAAGTCGAACTTGGTAATGGCTAAGGGGATCGCAATGGTAAAGGTATTCAAATTCGATTCTAGTTTTCGGGGAAGGCATATACCTGTAGATGGACTAATGCTGCGTTCATGAATATGAAATTATGGGATGGCGGAGTGTTATTACGGAGGCTAAAATAAGACGCGTTCAAAAATCCCGATTCCTTGAAATATCATGCAACTATTCTTTTCCAGATGTAAAACAACAAATACTGATCAAGATTATTGGACCATGGATCGTACACAATTCCGTTTGGTCCTGGTTTTTAGTCAGGTTTATTTTACAAGGTTCTGCATATTTGGAATGTGTACATTATGTATATAATTTATTATATAATGACCGAGAAGGGTATTTAGATACATATTTAAGTTTCAAACATTATAATTCAACTCAGCTATACAGTGTGCAGCATTTTAACCACGATGAAATACCACTGGTAGTTTAATAATTTTTCACTAAACCACTCTTTCGTCATTCACTGTGTATGGTCCATTTTGCGAACAGTTCGTGCTATTAAAGCTGTTTGGGAATGAAGTGTGAATTTTCAAGCAATTGTAAACAAAAGTATATACAGTACACCCACCGTGTTCTTTGTTGTGGGAGGTTTAAGAATAAAACATCATGTATGGTGTGAGGAAGAACACTTAGTACCGGTGGTTTTTGTCTGATTTTTCACTGTACTACGTTAGGGTGATTGCACTCATTTTACACTTGGGTGATATTTCTTCAAGCTGACAAAATAATTCCTATTAAGAGACCCTCACTCAGTCGTGCTGTTAAAGGTAACAACCAATACGTATTCCATAATAATGTGAACAAGACTTGAACAGCTATCAGAATCAGAGGCTTGTTAGTAAAACCCACTTCACTAGTTACGTACCCGGAATCTAATATGCAATAACATAAATACTGATTGATTTTGGTTGTTGCCGGAGGACGGTACGTTACGCCATAGTCATCAGTATAGTTTGATTGCTGTGTAGCACACGGCCCAGAATCCGGTGAAACCGGTTTACTGTGTGTAGCCTGAAAAATTAGCACGATATACCTAATTGAAAAAAATACTGAAGAGTTTGGGGAACTCACTTGCAACAAAAAAACTATTGATCGAGCGTGGGAAAAGTCGCGTGGAGAGAATTTCAATAAATAGGGACAGACAACCGTGTTTAAATTACCAAAAAAAGAGCGAAATCAAATTTAATGCAAACAAATCTCATCCAGACTGACCAGATCTCTTCTCACTGGCAGTACACAAAAAAGTGAGAAAGGTAAGAAAGTAAGAAAGCGAGAGAGAAAGAGTGTAAGAAAGTAAGAGAGTAGTGAGAGAGTAAGTAAGCAAGAAAGGGAGAAATTAAGACAGTCCGAAGATAAGAAAATCACCTAAGATGGGATAAGTTGGTATAAAAAAATGGGCAAGGCAAAAATAAAACTATGTAAAAGGTAAGGCAAGAAAAACTATAAAATGAGGTAAGGCAAGAAAAACTATAAAATGAGGTAACGCAAGACCAACACAGTATAAAAGCCGGTTACAGGTCAAAAACAACAACTTCAACAACCTGCAAATAAAGATAAAATTATAGAACACAATAAGCATTTTCGCTCAATAGCACAAGCTAGGTACATGTCAGTCATAACACACTTAAAAAAACCCAAGTCAGACCATGGAGCTATAGCTCCATGGTCAGACTATAGAAAAAAATCAACCTTCTTGTGAATATGTGGCTCTAACCACATTTGCCAATTCCCAACAGGATTAACAAAGTCAACCATGGTCCCATTCTTCACACAAAAACGACCCTTTTTCTTGTAAATACCTAATGAGCTGATAGTGATAAGCTCAGTGCCTCAGGCCTACACCTCCCAAATCACTGGAGTGAAACCAGCTTGTGGTACTGAATAAACTTACACCAGTCCTTCCTACTCCTAGGTTATGCAGTACATCATACATACGCCTACAGTGTTCATGTACATGCAGTACACTCTATTACTACAGTACTACAGGGACTAGAGGCAAGTCTAAACACGAGGAATTACACAGTCTCTATCGCAACTTTCAACTAAGGTCAAACAAATATAAACGCGTTGAACGCAGTGGCTATTGTTACGACAGCCGTAACGCACGACACGCCAGATCGAACCACGAAGCTTGTGCTTCTGGCACGCCGGCCGTAACATGTAGGGCCTTCACTGACTTTGGAAGCGCGATGTTAGCTGGCGACGCTGCCGTCCGGCCGTCGTGCTTGATGTTGATTTGTTGCATTTGCATGATACACTGTTTGATTAAAGAAAATGACTATACGTTGATTTATAGGTATAATAGTTTTATAATTTGTATAGTGGACTTTTAAACCTCCCTAAAATCGAATGACATCTCGTATTATCTGCCGCCACATGCACGCACGCGAAGTCGACATCGTAGTACAGTGTATCGCTGACGACTTTGTTAGGGACCCGTTTTTTTGCCGATCTCAACGTGCGAGAGCTTCTTATATACATGATTGTAAAATACACCTTTTCCCATTCCGATAATGAGAGGGATATTGCTTCAAGACAAGCAAATTATGTGCCTACAGCCAGAGAATTTGCCACGTTTCTTGTGCCTGTACTGAGCTTGAGGCGGCGCTGTCTGTGCATGTGGGGTTCGCGCTTGCGCAGTTGCAGTGCCGTAACTATACAAAATGGAAATTGCGTTACGGCTGCCGTAACAATAGCCACTGCGAAGTATAAAAGCACAATCTTGTCTCAACACAAGTCAGCTATCTCTAACCCCAAAGAAACTGGAAAATGACATAAGTAAAGTCACTGCTAACTCGATCGTCCAACAAAAACAAAAATAAAAACCAATCAAAGTAGAAGTAAATCCAACTATACTACAATGCCATCTATTTCAAGACAACCAATCAAACCATGAGATACTCAATCCCATAAAGGGAAACGTGACAAAATAAAACGACTATAATCTGATCACACTTCCAGTCCTTGGGAAAACCTATGTCCAAAAATCAAGACAAAATCAAGCAAATGAGGGCTTGAGAAAAATACAATGAAAATACAATACAATTAATCTGACGATTTACAATTATACAGCAATAAAGTTAACTTACCAAGGATGGATCAGACCAAAGCGAAAGGGCAGTAACTTGACTGAATTGGAGTAGGAGTTTCGCATGTGGTTCACTCCACTGCCGGTCTGCCAAGTGACTCTAGCTAAGTTTAGCAGGAAACAGTCCTACACAGGGCTGGGGCTGGACAACAAGGGGGCTAATGTCTAGCTGTTTAATTACATGCGCATAATAAAAACATTGCTTTTCCAGTGGGAGTGGGGATTTACTATAAGCAATTCAAAATCCAGTGGGGCATTTAACTTATGTACATGTATACTGTAAGGCTACCAAAAAACAACCAACAACTAAATGGCCATGCCACAAGTGCTCCTAATGAGGATGGTGACAAGGACCCTTGAGTAAGTGTTCATTTTTTTTCGGACATCAAGACGAACAGTGCAACGGGTAGGTGTATATGCATATGTACATCATATTTACGAATAATTATGTATCGAAAACGAACAAGCAAGGCCCAAAATGGCTTCTAGAATGCCGGCGATGTTTCCAGTTCAGACCACGCATCCCCAAAGGAACGTTGAAAAAACATGCACATGTCCAAGCTTATTACATATAGATTGAATGGTTCGTCGTCTGTCCTTACATTCGATCTAAAAAAAGTTTTTATTTCCATTATGCAAAGTACATGCGTAACAACTTTTGTATTCATAGAATTATCTAATAACGCCATATTTACGAATCTGTGTACTACTGAGAGGAGCATCTGCTAATCTCCAAAACAACAAATTACACAACCTTGTGTAGGCGCTTACTGCTCTTTAAAAAAACCGATATTGGATAGAATAGGGACACCTGTGTCCTGACTCGTCATGGTGCGAGTCGAACGGCAAGATATTGCATCAGGAAAGACGCACACAGTACCAGGGGCGTCAAGGTGAATTTCATACCACGACAAACGGAACGTCACTATAATGGCGAAAACAGGACCCTGGATCGCCACAACGAACAGCCTCTCCACAGCCTTGTGTCCGTTTATGCCTCTTCAGAACGGAAAATAGATAAAGGTGGGCCAGCTGGGTACTGGCATGGGACGAGTAAGAGCGGCATGATAGTGCACTAGCCAGGAAAGACGCACACATGGGGAGGGACGGTAAATTTCACTCCCCTTTTGGACTATATTTATCTGTATGGTACTGACAGTAATATTGCATTACAGGCGGATTAGCCTGATTGGTCTGTATATAAGCCGTGGCTCTTCGCTCGCTCTTTCAGTGTCAGAGACATCCCGAGTGGATTTCACCACACCGTCTCTTGTCTTGCCCGTTTTTGTGAAAGCGCACGGCCAGAATTGGCCATCTCCCAGAACACAAACCAGTCATCCACGGTAATTTCGGGTGTTTTCTGGCACGAGTCAACGTGTGGTGCCCTGCCATGTGGCCCACCGGTCTGTTTACGGTGCTACTGCTTCTCCAAGCCGGACCCAATGCAGGAGCCCACGATCCTCCGAATGGTGAGTAGTACATTGTTCGTTCCAATGTTTTTGTGTCGGATTAATTCGTTTTTCCAACTTTTGGTCTGTTTTAAACTAAAATGCCGAGAGTTGGATCTTGATTTTGACCGACGTAATTGTTTAGCTTGTGATAAATAAATATAGGATGGTTTGCGGTGACACCATGTATTAAGTCTCTTAAAGGAAGGTATGGTTCTGAAAAGAAACTGAGTGGTAAGTAGTGTATAGTGAGCATTTGACCTTAGTTTTTGGCAGGAGGATCTAGATCCTCATTGAGGATCACAGCGGTGACCTCAACGAGGATCATAAAAGAGGTCGCGTACGTGGTGACAATACTGAGGATTATGAAAATGCGGTAACGTTACGAAACCGATCGATGGATATCAATCGATAACAATAGGCTGAATTTATTGGGGCGATACGTGTCTGGGCATACGTGTCCCAGACTCCCAGCATTTCGGTAATGTTACAGGCACTGAGTATAAGAAACGAGAATTTGTAAGTAAGTGAAATGGACTATACTTCGGAACTCTATACTTGACACCGTTGATTTTGTTTTCTTCTTTCTATTTTGTTTGTTAAATACAAGAACGCACTTCGGTAAATAGTATGTCTGTATGGTCTGAAGATGTTTGTGGACTTTGAAGGCTTATTTCATTTCAAAATGCATGTGCAGAGACACTTAGTTTTAGTATCCCCCTAGTCAAGCAAAGCAAAACAAAAACAAACACGCGTACACAACTAAATGAAAGACGACACCAGTTACCTAAAACCAACCGGAACTCACCAGAACATTTCTTAAGTGGTAAACGGGCGATATACAGTTTCAAGTATTTTATTCGTTATTTCACGCAAACAGTAAAACATACAATGTTAAGTGTATAGTCAAGGCTACCTTAAGAAAAATTATACAGTAAAGTGAAAAGTAAAATAGTTAAGTAAAATACATAAATGAAGTAAAAGTTACAAATGAAATGGATAGGTGTTAAGATTTTTTTTCAGCCAACATACAATCTCTTTTTTTTGGAGGGGGAATATATGAACCCCTTGAAAATCCTAGTTGGCGTATTCTTTGTCGACTCATCTTGTTAGAAATCTGCAGTTTTTGTATCACTATACATGTATCACTATACATCTCTCTGCCTTTGAGAAAGGTCCTGCTAGGATCGAAACGTCAGGCCTACCAAATTTTGAGATACTATACATGTAGTTAGTGACATACGTACATACATTACGAACACACACGCGGTTACCTTCACCGCCGCGGTGCAATTCCTCCGAGATACTCGTGCTAGAAGTAGAAACATAGGATTTTCTAATCCTTACCATCTTTAATTTTGTCTTTCATCATGTTGGAACAAACCCAGAAATTCGGCATGGTGTTTAACCATTACCCTGTGCAGGGCCTTGTCAATTTCCATGCCTTTATCTAGTTTTTCTTTGAGATCTGCGAGAATAACTTGGTGGGTTTCATTTTCTTCCAGATGCAAGTAACTTGACAGGAAATCTTTGTAGTTGTCAAAGAAGATTCTCTTGACTGCCCAGCGGGTTTTCCTATTGGCGGGTTTTCCTATATAAATGTCCTGTTTCCTGTCCTAAAATGAGCAGAAATGAGCAGAAATGAGCAGAAATGAGCAGAAATGAGCAGAAATGAGCAGAAATGAGCAGAAATGAGCAGAAATGAGCAGACATGAGCAAAATGGGGGAATGCCCGGGGGAAAAGAGAAGTTCATCATTTATTTATTTCATTTAACCAATTAAGCATTGTGTTCCGACGGATCAAGTCTATTGTTTTAATATCCTTTAATTGTGCAAACACTTTACGGGGAAATACGTAGGCCTACTGTAGTTTTGTGTGGCCTTTAGCATCAGGCTGCAGATGTTTCCAAATCCAACCCCAATTAATGTGAAGGTTCGAAGCATGGAGCCATTCCATGGTCGAAGTAACAGGTCCGAACAGGACCACCAAATGAATATGGGTAATCCCGATGAGTCACCGTGTAGTGACGTCAGCTAATCCTGCTCGCGTAAACAACCCTGTGCACAACCAACGGATCATCGGAAGGGGTACCGTATTCATGTCCAGCTTGTGCTGGTCAGCGGTCATTGTCTAATACAATGGGTATCCTGCAGTAGCTTCGCACCATTCGTTCGTTAGGAGAGTATGGTACGTACTCCTACTACCAAAAGTTCCCAAGGTATATACGAATAGGTTGAAAACGGATCACTAAGGAATCATATCTACAAAATAAAACGTGTATCTACTTCTAGCACGAGTATCTCGGAGGAATTGCACCGCGGCGGTGGAGGTAACCGCGTGTGGGTTCGTAATGTACATGTACGTATGTCACTAACTATTATAATAGCGTCTCAAAATTTGGTGGGCCTGAGGTTTCGATCCTAGCAGGACCTTTCTCAAAGGCAGAGAGATAGTGATACATATAAAGTGATACACAAAAAACTGCAGATTTCCAACAAGATGAGTAGACAAAGAATACACCAACTAGGATTTTTAAAGGATTCATAGATTCCCCCTCCCCCCCAAAAAAAGAGATTATGTCGGCTTAAAAAAAAAATATCTTAACACCTATCCTCTTCATTTGTAACTTTTACTTTATTTATTTATTTTACCTAACTAATTTACTTTACTGTATAATTTTTCTTAAGGTAGCCTTGACTCTACACTTAACATTGTATATTTTCCAGTTTGCGTGAAATAATGAATAAAATACTTGAAATTGTATATCGCCCGTTGACCACTTAAGGAATGTTCTAGTGAGTTCCGGTTGGTTTTAGGCAACTAGTGTCGTCTTTCATTTAGTTGTGTACGCGTGTTTGTTTTTTGTTTTGCTTTGCTTGACTAGGGAATACTTAAACTACGTGTCTCTGCACGTGCATTTTGAAATGAAATAAGTCCTCAAAGTCCACAAATGTCTTCAGACATACTATTTACCGAAGTGCGTTCTTAACAAACAAAATAGAAAGAAGAAACCAAAATCTACAGTGTCAAGTATAGAGTTCAGAAGTATAGTCATTATACTTAATTAAAAAAATTCCCGTTTCTTATACTCAGCGCTTATAACATTACCGAAATGCTGGGGAACATGCCCAGACACGTATCGCCCCAATAAATTCAGCCTATTGTTATCAATTGATATCCATTGATCGGTTTCGTAACGTTACCGCATTTCCATAATCCTCAGTATAGGGTCACCACGCGACCTCTTTTATGATCCTCGTTGGGGTCACCGCTGTGATCCTCAATGAGGATCATGATCCTCCTCCCAAAAATGAGGTCAAATGCTGAGTATACACTACTCAGGCGTGAAAGAGTAGACTTAAAGGAATGACTTTTCAAGAGGACACTTTATTGTTTTTCATTAGGGTCCCATCATTAGGGTCCCATCATTGTATAAAAGAGGTGTTGAGAATTGCAAGAAAATGAAGAAGTTCGGAACTAGCAATTTGGTTAGCGATAATAACTCTGCCTTTCAGGGAAATTGTGTTGGCACGGTTACTCCAACGAGAGAGGACTTTGATTAGTTTTTCTTTGCAGATTTTCAATTTTTTTTGGCGTGAAGCCTCAGCGTTCTCCAGGTGGACCCTAAGACATTTTAGTTCGTCATTGTTCCACTTAACGGTTAACGGAGAATCAGATCTATTCCTCCATGAGCCTACCCACAGACCTTGACATTTATTAAGGTTAAGGCTTGCAGATGAAGCACGACTATACAGAGTGTAATTTTGTTGAACGATGTTTAAACATTTGTCTGCAGTCACAAACACGGTGACATCATAAGCATACGCTGAGACAGGGATATAATTCTTATGTTCACTTTTCCCATATCCCACCAGGATCTAAAGTCATTATATGACGAAATTTTATTCTGCCACGTTGACCAGAACTGCGTTATTTTTGGAATTTAGTATATATATATATATATATTGCATAACTCTTGACAATCTCTACACTATCAATACCAGACAAAGTGTGTTTGAAAAGCGTCGCTACTCCTGTTCCACGGGTCTATTTTCTTGGAGTGCACAAATGTAGGAGGTGGGTTAAGGGGATTTGTGGTATTAGTTTCTTGGTTTTCATTTGTTGGGTTTTGTTGGGTATTCGTTTTGCAATTACGTCTTGTGTGACCACGCTCTCCACAGGCAAAGCATTTGGCAAAATCAGTAGCAGGAAAACTCGATAGTTTCCTCCGGCATGTGTAATGTTAATGTGGTCGGGGGAGTGATATTATCGTTGATAAAGACCTGTACCTGACGTCGGAAGGACATTACATGGGACAATGGCCCTTTCATGCCTAAAGGAATAGGTCTAACTGGTGAGACAATATTGCAGAAATCCTCGATGTGATAAGTGAGTATTTTTGATTAGGGAGTTCAGGATACACGTTAGAAAATACAAGTCTTGTTGTCTGTCGTACCATCGGTAGTACATTTATAAACTGATTATTAATTACCACACCGTTAGCTACTGCTTCATTAGCAAAGGATCTATCACCAAAATACATGGCAATCCTATTCCCAAATATTCGCGAAGCGAATTTGATAGAGTCAGGTGGTAAGGATTTGGCCATTTCGTTGACGTAAGTCGAGATAGAGACGTTTTCCTTACAGTCAAAAAGCACGCCAATTGTTGCGGCTCATTGAAGGGAAATCTTGGTCATTAAGGAACCAATAGTCTTCATCGTTATTACCTGAATGCCGTGCGTTGGCTTTCCCTCCTCGACCAGGTATTATGGCGTCTAGCAGCGAGGGAATGCACACAGCGAACATAAAAAACTCTTGGATATCTTTAAACAGAAGTCCAGAAAACAAAGACCCAAAGGGTCTGTAAAGTTGATATAACCAAATACTGGTAAGAGTAAACCGAGACTACAAAAACTTCCACAACTGGGAGCTAGCTATAGCTAGCTAGCCTTATGAGCACACACACCCGTGTATGAGTAAATGAGTAAATGAGTGATCGAGTGAATGCGTAAATGGGTGGCAATTACTAGTTGACTACATTGCGAAGGCCACCATGTAAGGGCAGGACAGCTCAGATGGTGAGAGCGCTGTAGCCAGGTTTTCAACCATTGGTTGTTTGCATCTGAATGACTATTGAAGGCCGCCACCTGTGGGCTGGATGAATAAGATGTTAAGAGCGTTTGTAGGCAAAAACTGTTCGGGTTTAAGTTTTCTTTGCCCCCTTCATTTGTTAAAGGTTCCTTGCGAGGTTGTCCTTTATTTGTTTTTTGAGTAAATGGGGGATTGGAAGAGTGACTGAGTGGATGGGTGAATGGGTGGTTGGTCGAGTGGATGAGTAGGACGAGTCAAGAAATCAATCCGTCAGAGTGGCCGAGTCAAGAAGTGACCAAAATTAACGACTGAATGGGTTGAATGCATGCATGATCAATAGAGGGGCTGAGTGTATGGATTGTATAGTGTAAGGATGTAAAGATAGCAAATTCCATCAAGTGATCGCGCAACAGCTCCAGCAAGTGGCGACACGCCAATTCCCAACAATTAATGTGCAATTGTCCCTCCTTGGTCGCTCGTCGTGCACCACTTGCTGATTACAGGTAAAAGTCTTCTTTTATCTCATAGAGCCATCAATAAAAAGGGAATATTTTGTAAAACTAGGAACCATAGCACAAATAAAAAGATAGACGGACTGGGTATTTTCGTGCAAACTTAGAATAAGCTATGATTTAACGTCCCGTTTTCCGTTGCGAGGCAAAGTTCATGGAGGCCCTCTTGCGGCCATGTTCAGACAGTGGCGTTGTGTGTCTACCCAGATGGTCCCATAAGGTAGCATAATTTGGACCGTCAGTAGAAAGAGTGATGAATATGGAATACTCTATTCGTCCACCCGCGCTTATAAATAATTCATTAGCCCTATACCGCGTGTACAGTCATGTACTGTACATGTACAGTGCTATTAATGTAGTGAACGGAAGTTCTCCTTCTACTGTCGAGGCAGGCTCATCATTCTACTGCCGAGCCGGTGCTCCATTGACTTTGAACACAAGTTCTCTTTCTACTGTCGAGCCAGTCTCGTTCTACTGCCGAGCCAGTGCTCCATTGACTTTGAACACAAGTTCTCTTTCTACTGTCGAGCCAGTCTCGTTCTACTGACGAGCCAGTGCTCCATTGACTTTGAACACAAGTTCTCTTTCTGCTGTCGAGCAAGGCTCGTTCTACTGCCGAGCCAGTGCTCCATTGACTTTGAACACAAGTTCTCTTTCTACTGTCGAGCCAGTCTCGTTCTACTGACGAGCCAGTGCTCCATTGACTTTGAACACAAGTTCTCTTTCTGCTTTCGAGCCTTGCTCGTTCTACTGTCGAGCCAGTGATCAATTGACTTTGAACGCGAGTTCTCTTTCTACTGTCGAGCCAGGCTCGTTCCATCATTGCCGAGCCAGTGCTCCATTGACTTTGAATAAAAAGTTCTCTTTGTACTCTCTTTCTTCTTTTTGAGTTATTTTGCTCCTTTTTATTTCCTTGTTTCCTCATTCCATCATCAATAAAGCAATGTCATAAAGCATTCATTACATCAAGATATTACGTATGTTGACTATGTCAACCCCGCCTGGTTTGTGGAGGTTACCGAAAACAATTTTACACTGAGTGTTCCAAATTTGTCTCATCATTTTGGAAATAATAACTAGTTGAACTGGGTTGAGCGTGTATCCCAGATTCCTGATTGAGTTGTTTAAATAGTAATATTTAAATTGTGTAATTACCATGCATTCACCGTTTTGGAACAAAAGATTGACAAAATTTAATGCTCATGCATGTGTTTCTACTGTTTTACACAGAGGACATAATTAAATTTATGTTGCATGTCTTATTTTCCAATTCTATACAAAATACATGTATCACCTGTCGGCAAAATTCGAAATCTAAGTCTGAGTCTGTAAACGAAGTTTTTATATTCTTGAACCATTAGTTATTTTTTCCACAGCTTCGTCCATATTTTGTCCCAATTTAGATCGGAAACTAAGTGTTAAAAACCTTTGCGACACTTTTTTTAACCCTTGGCTCATTTAACTGCTTTACAAATATCTTTTCATAGATGTATTTTTTGTTTGTAATATAAAGGTACACCTGTTTATTAGCTTTTCCGCCGCTTCCAGGGAAGCGGAAAAGCTATATCTGTTGTTCAGATTTTTTTTTAGCTTTTCCGCCGCGAAGCGGAAAAGCTATTGTTGTTGTTATGATTTTTCTTTTATTCCTTCTTCTTGTCGCCAAAATCCCATAGACTTTGTACAGGGGTTTTGTAAGAGCCACTTTGGCCATTAAACACACTTGGATTTTTTTCAAACTTTGCAAATGCATAGAACCCATGCTGAAGTTATGCACAGTATCCTTGAAACTATCATGACGTCATCATGTGTCACGTGACAGTGCTTTAAAGGGGCAAATTTCAAACTCCATTATATGCAAAAGTACAAGTTCGTTTGGTTTCAATTTTGCAGTATATCTAAGTTGGGAAAAGGCGTATTCAAAAATTGCCCTCATTTGATCGTGACCTTATCTCATGAATATTAACGAGGTCATGAACTTTTAAGATTTTCACATTCAATTGTGCATATTTGGCCATCGGAGCAAGATTTTTTTAATTTTTGCGCTAATATCTATTGGGATGTAGTTTAGAAACACCCTCCGGGGCAAAAATGCCATGACCCAATCGTGACGTCATCAAAATGCGTGTTTTTACAACGCATATTTGCCAAAGGTCAATCGTCTCGAAATTTGGTGGGCAGTTAGCTATTGTGCTAGACATTCTAAATCCTGAGTTTGGAAGCCATTGATCATTGTTCAGAATTATTATGATTTTTTGAAAAATACAATGATGTCCCATACACTTTGTGCACAAAATATGCACGTGCGTTTTGGGTTAGGAATGGAGGTTACGGGTTCGAATCCCGTTGATGTCAATTTTTTTTTCATCAATTTTTTTTTTTTTTTAAAGAGAACCAGATGCGGAAAAGCGTTATGTTTTGCCAACAGACATAAATTTCTAGTTTTCTTCTTTTTCTGGTCGGAATAATCCCATAGACTTTGTACAGGGTTTTAGTAAGAGCCACTTTGGCCATTGAACACACTTTGATTTTTTTCAAACTTGGCAAATGCATAGAGCCAATGCTGAAGTTGTGCACAGTTGTCTTTAAAACTTCATGACGTCACCACGTGTCACGTGACAGTGCTTTAAAGGGGCAAATTTCAAACTCCAATAAAAGCAAAAGTACAAGTTCGTTTGGTTTCAATTTTGCAGTATATCTAAGTTGGGAGAAGGTGTATCCAAAAATTGCCTTCATTTGATCGTGACGTCATCTCATGAATATTAATGAGGTCATAAACTTTTGCAATTTTAACATTCAATTGAGCATATTTGACCAACGGAGGAAGATTTTTTTCATTTTTTCGATTATATCTATTGGGGATGTAGTTTAGAAACACCCTCCGGAGCCAAAATGCCATGACGCAATCGTGACGTCATCAAAATGCGTGTTTTGAAAACGCATATTTGTCAAAGGTCAATCGTCTCGAAATTTGGTGGGCATTTAGCTATTGGGCTAGACATTCTAAATCCTGAGTTTGGAAGCAATTGACCATTGTTCAGAATTATTATGATTTTTTGAAAAAATATAATGATGTCCCATACACTTTGTGCACAAAATATGCACGTGCGTTTTGGGTTAGGAATGGAGGTTACGTTTATGTCAATTTTTTTTCATATTTTTTTTTTTTTTTTTTTAAAGAGAACCAGATGCGGAAAAGCGTTATGTTCTGTTTGCCAACAGACATAAATCTCTAGTTTCTTCTTCTTCTCCCCCAAAGCCCATAGACAATGCACAGGGGTTTTGTAAGCACGACTTTAGTCATTGAACAGACTTGGATTTTTTTCAAACGTGGCAAATGCATAAAGCCCATGCTGAAATTGATCCTAAACACCTTGATATCATCATGACGTCATCACGTGTCACGTGACCTTGCTTTAAAGGGGCAAATTTCAAAATCAATAAAAGCAAAAGTACAAGTTCGTTTGGTTTCAACTTTGCACTGTATCTAAGTTGGGAAAAGGTGTATCCAAAAATTGCCATCAATTGACCGTGACGTCATCTCATGAATATTTATGAGGTCATGAACTTTTCAGATTTTCACATTGAAATGAGCATATTTGGCCCACGGAGCGAGATTTGTTTCATTTTTTCTTTGATATCTATTGGGGACATGGTTTAGAAATACCTTCCGGAGCCAAAATGTCGTTACGCAATCATGACGTCATCAAAACGTGTGATTTTAAAACACAATTTCTCGAAATTTGGTATGTAGTTAGCTATCGTGCTAGACATTCCAAATCTTAAGTTTGGAACCGAAGGACCATTGTTTATAATTTTTATGAATTTTTGAATACCACACTCGAGTCCCATAGGCTTTGTGCACAAAAATTGCAAAATATGTACATGCGTTTTGGAGTAGGAATGGGGCTATTCTATGACTTGTTAAAAACAGAAGCGGAAAAGCTCTATGCTCTGTTTTACAACAGACATATATTTCTCGTTATCTTGTGCGTCTTTGACTGACAACCAATTATACTCCCTCTTGGGGGTCCATGTCTTCCTTCTTGAATTAGAGAAAAATCTTCTTTTTTTAAAGCATTATTATTCTTTAGGCATTATTATTCAAAATATTAAACTTCCTACATATTTCTTTAAAAGTTACCAGTTGCTTCTGAAAAACGACATCAATTATTTAATTTGAAAACAGCCTTTGGCCTTAAGCACAAGGCTGTTAAATACAGATCGTCAGTTGTAATGACTCTGTTATTAAACAAAGGAACTTGCTTGCAGTCTTATAAACAGGAAATATTTTGTTCAAAACTACCACCTGCCTCATGGAAAGCATGGATAAGTTCTTTATAAAACATGGTCGTGGAGTTAGTTTTCAGGAAACTCTCAACATTAGCAAAAACATACCATCGTAGATTATTGCTTCCATTCGGTTTGTTTATTCATTACTTGCAAAAGTATTTCATCCTCCCCGTTGTTTGGGGTGGTGTGCAAGCCATTGCAGTTTTAAGGCAAGTAATTTACAACTGATATCAATTAATCCCAACCCTCCTGTTTTTTGGCCCTGTAATTGTACTATGTTTAATTATGTCATTCTTCTCATTCCACATGAAGCCAGACTCGTTCTACTCCCGCGTCAGTGCTCCATTGACTAATTATTGTGAACCTGACTATGGCAGCTCAGGGATCACACAATGTGGATGCAGCTTTTTCAATTCAAGTCAAACAAACCAAGGAAAAACTGACTCCGAAAATTTGAACAAATTGGAAACTTGGCAAAGAAAACAAACCTGAAACTGAAAACTTGAACCAGGACTTGGACCCTTCCTTTGTTTATTTGAAAGTTCATAGCAAATTAAGTCCTACTATCAATACAATTGGCATTTTTAAAATCTTTTTTGGCAGCCCTATATTGCATATTACAGCCAGAGACTGTTTCACTTGCCATCAACTTAATTTCTTGGCTGCACATTTCTGTATGAAATCACTACCGGTATATGTTGTTGGAAGCCC
Organism: Luidia sarsii; assembly: GCA_949987565.1. Lineage (NCBI taxonomy): Eukaryota > Metazoa > Echinodermata > Asteroidea > Paxillosida > Luidiidae > Luidia > Luidia sarsii. Next base: position 25,381,309 of record OX465103.1, on the reverse strand, counting down.
TATATTGCATATTACAGTCAACAAATCGTAGAACTTCTTTAATTACAATTGTGGCTGGACAGCCCCTTTTTCTCGCGGCTTGCAGCTTCATGCAGTACCTCTGAAAGGGATGATCTTTCTGCAAGGAACGAGAGGAAAATACAAACATGAAATCTAAATTCTTTTTTGCCCAGAATTATTGCTGGCACTAGGTAGCCTGGTGGGAAATTGAGTGTTGCAAAACAGGAACACAAGTTGTGTGCTCTAGTGGACCACATTTATCTTCTTTTCTCCCCTCCCCTTTCTCCCCTTTGTCTGGCCTTTTCACAATTTGTTGGTAACTTCACCAATAGTCTCACAATTCTACAGCCACTGTATTTTTTTTCCTTCTCTTTACATTCTGTGAATTTAGCCAATTTAGCCAATCAGAACATGCTCAAGCTAACATCAAGCATAAAGGACATGTGCAATAAAGGGGAAAAACAGCTCACCAATGTACATGACTTACTTTAATGTGCACTATATGGTCCCCAAGGTGGCAAATATTGGAAACAAATACCAATGCCTTTGCAACATGCAGACATATCATTACTTGATGGGATGGGATTTTTGAATCTTTTGGGGTCCAGGAAGACATCTAATAATGGATTCCCTGGGAAGGAGTTCCATAAAGATGTACATGTACATGTATGGGCACTGGGCAGTGCTTGATAATACCTGTGCATCAACTGTATCAAACCAGCATCAAAGTAATTTAAATGTAATTCAAAAGAAATATTTCAACCTTTTTTCCCTGAGTAAATTACACTGTTTCATGCAGAATTAAAGGTACTCCTGGAAACAATTAACAGCATTCGGAGTGGGACTATTTCATTCAACTAAAAAATGCTTAGAATTCAATATACATGTGTAGTTGTTTTTGTCATTATACCTTTGAGATGTTGTCTCGTTCTTCTTGAGCCCTTTCCTTTCTTTTGGCATGTTTATCCCTCCCAAACATGCAAGTCATCTGACTCCGAAGAGTGGTAACGAATGGCACACCATCATTGGAGACAACACCTTCAGCTTCACTGGCATCTGCAAACCGGAAGCGCTGAAAAACGTTGGACAAACCAAACCAAAATCTTCAATCAAAATACTAATTATAAAATACTAGGCCTACCTCTTAACAATGTCCCAGCGACAAAATTAGAGCCACGAATTGAGGAACATAACTCAAGCTGTCGTCTTTCTTATATCAGTCATTCAGTCTACTCGTGCCAAGTAGCCAACCGAAACTCTTTTGAATTTGTATTTCTTTTTGAAAAGTTAAACATATCCGTATGCTAGTTGATTAAAAGAATTAATGGTAATTTTTGCTTGAAAAGCTGTGTAGCTACATAGAGCTAGGTAAAACGTTGTAGCTAACATACTTACCGGTACTAAATATTAAAAACTATACAGGAGAAGAGGTATACAATGTTGGGGGTGGTGCATGAAATTTGAACATTGAAAAATTGGCGAAGAAAACTTTGACTGGACCTGGACATGAACACGAGACCTCTGGATTAACGTACACCTATCCAGCCCTTAGTTAGATGGTGGCCTAAGGGCTGGATAGCTTAGATGGAAGAGCACTTGTACGTTAATCCAGAGGTCTCGGGTTAATATCGGGTCATGTTTGTTTGAACTTAAATTTGAAAATTAAAATGAATTGTCCCGGGTACGAGATGTCTTGGTTCTGAAATATTGGGTACGAATTGTCCCGGGTAAGAGATGTCTCGGTTCTAAAATTTAGGATATGAATTGTCCCGGGTACGAGATGTCTCGGGCCTCAAATAGTGGGTACGAATTGTTCCGGTTATGATAATATGAGATGTCTCGGGTCTCAATTTTGGGTACGAATTGTCCCTGGTACAAGATGTCTCGGGTCTCAAATTTTGGGTACAAATTATCCCGGGTACGAGATGTCTTGGGTCTCAAATTTTGTCCCGGGTACGGGTAGTCCCGTTACCACCGGTACCGGTGAGAAATACCGGTAAAGATGGCGAAATTGTTTTTTGTGGGAAACTGTTGAAAACTTGAATTTCATTCAACTATTAATGATTAACATTTTATGCTAAATTTCACCCTTTTATTTGGTGAACATGAGATTAAAGATAGAAAAAGATGACTTGTCAGGGCAAGTTACTCGTTACTCGGACTAAACTAAAGCAAAGGCCAACTCAAATGTGTATATAAATTTAAAACTTAAATAGCGGTTGGGCTACAAAAGTGGAGAAGATTTTGATCTATCTTAATATTCTTATACTAGTTATAGTTATACAATAGCCGAGGGCCTGACATTGATAACAAAAATAGGCCTAGTGAAAGAATAATATTGATCAAATATTAGCCAAGGCCAGGTTTAGTTACCTACGTGGTAGGCTTTAGTCGGTCGGGTCCATCTTCACTCACTGTCGACATCACAAGCGTACCGCTTGGTCTTTTCCACATTGATCTTCAGAGACGTGGATATCTCGAATGTTTGATTAATACAGATAAAACGTCATCTTGGGTACAAACGCATCGACGAAAATCATGGCTTGGGATTGTGGAGGAGGTCCACTTGGATGTCCAAGGGCGAGGAGAAGGGTTGTCTGTCGCCATTCCACAGTCCGACCGGGATCTTGAATAACTGGTTATTCGAACGACTGTTTATTTGAAATTTCCGCGATACATGACGTCATATTGCATATTCATTACTCGTTTTAGTTGACGTCACTATTGCATATTCATTACTCTTTCTACTGACGGTCCTTGTTATGCTACCGTAACGGAACAACAGTGTAACACTCAGTGTAAAATTGTTTTCGATAACCTCCACAAACCAAGCACGGTTTACATTATCAACATACGTAATATCTTGATGTAATTAATGCTTTGACATTGCTTTATTGATGATGGAATGAGCAAACGAGGAAATAAAAAGGAGCAAAATAACTCCAAAAGAAGAAAGAGAATACAAAGAGAACTTGCGTTCAAAGTCAATAGATCACTGGCTCGGCAGTAGAACGGGCCTGGCTCGACAGTACAAAGAGAACTTGCTTTCAAAGTCAATGGTACACTGGCTCGGCAGTAGGACGAGCCTGGCTCGACAGTAGAAAAAGAACTTGTGTTCAAAGTCAATGGATTACTGGCTCGGCAGTAGAACGAGCCTGGCTCCACTGTCACAGTAGAAAGAAAACTTGTGTTCAAATTCAATGGAACACTGGCTCGGCAGTAGAACGAGCCTGGGTCGACAGTAGAAAGAGAACTTGCATTCAAAGCCAATGGAGCACTGGCTCGGCAGTTAACCGAGCCTGGCTCGACAGTAGAAAGAGAACTTGTGTTCAAAGTCAATGGAGCACTGGCTCGGCAGTAGGACGAGCCTTTCTCGACAGTAGAAAGAGAACTTGCGTTCAAAGTCAATGGATCACTGGCTCGGCAGTAGAACGAGCCTGGCTCGACAGTAGAAAGAGAATTAATTGTATTCAAAGTCAATGGTACACTGGCTCGGCAGTAGGACGAGCCTGGCTCGACAGTAGAAAAAGAACTTGTGTTCAAAGTCAATGGATTACTGGCTCGGCAGTAGAACGAGCCTGGCTCCACTGTCACAGTAGAAAGAAAACTTGTGTTCAAAGTCAATGGAACACTGGCTCGGCAGTAGAACGAGCCTGGGTCGACAGTAGAAAGAGAACTTGCGTTCAAAGCCAATGGAGCACTGGCTCGGCAGTTAACCGAGCCTGGCTCGACAGTAGAAAGAGAACTTGTGTTCAAAGTCAATGGAACACTGGCTCGGCAGTAGAACGAGCCTGGGTCGACAGTAGAAAGAGAACTTGCGTTCAAAGCCAATGGAGCACTGGCTCGGCAGTTAACCGAGCCTGGCTCGACAGTAGAAAGAGAACTTGTGTTCAAAGTCAATGGAGCACTGGCTCGGCAGTAGGACGAGCCTTTCTCGACAGTAGAAAGAGAACTTGCGTTCAAAGTCAATGGATCACTGGCTCGGCAGTAGAACGAGCCTGGCTCGACAGTAGAAAGAGAACTAATTGTGTTCAAAGTCAACGGAGCACTAGCTGGCTCGGCAGTAGAACGAGCCTGGCTCGACAGTTGAAAGAGAATTAATGGTGTTCAAAGTCAATGGAGCACTAGCTGGCTCGGCAGTAGAACGAGCCTGGCTCGATAGTAGAAAGATAATTAATTGTGTTCAAAGTCAATGGAGCACTGGCTCGGCAGTAGAACGAGCCTGGCTTGGCAGTAGAACGAGTCTGGCTCGACAGTAGAAAGATAACTTGTGTTTAAAGTCAATGAAGCACTGTCTCGGCAGTAGGACGAGCCTGGCTCGACAGTAGAAAGAGAACTTGTGTTCAAAGTCAGTGGATTACTGTCTCGGCAGTAGAACGAGCCTGGCTCCACTGTCACAGTAGAAAGAGAACTTGTGTTCAAAGTCAATGGAACACTGGCTCGGCAGTAGAACGAGCCTGGCTTGGCAGTAGAAAGAGAACTTGCGTTCAAAGTCAATGGATCACTGGCTCGGCAGTAGAACGAGCCTGGCTCGACAGTAGAAAGAGAACTTCCGTTCACTACATAATAGTACATGTGCACGCGGTATAGTGCTAATGAAATATTCATAAGCGTGGGGGGCATGAATTGAGTCTTGCATATTCATCGCTCTTTCTACTGACGGTCCAAAATGTTTACCACCATTTCTGGTCCCAAGCTTCCGATACGTCCGTAATTTGATTATTTTGTGTGAATAATTATAGCCAATTCCTTGAGAGTAATGTCTTTAATTTCAAGGTCATCACATTACTTTAATAGATTACAGTTTTTCAATGATGTAGCCCCAGAATTTCAATTATTGGATTTAATCCCTGATTTTTTTTTTTCAGAGAGCAATCCCTCGTCTCATACAGCGTGTAACTGAACCACAATCACTACGTAACTGTATAGGGTAATTCATCACTGGTAAATGGCAGAATGAGATATTCCTTTGTCATTTCTCTGACTTTAGAAATTCTTGATTTTTGTTTTCTTAATGAATTGTATATATTGAAGAGAGATTTGCAATAAAGTTGGGCCTTACCCACTGGTATCTCCTTCTTATAGGTAACCCTCACCGAGATATTTATGATTGATTGACATATATTTGCCTAGGGTGTGACTGGTGCTTGATGTTAAATGGTACTTATGTCATTTCTTTATTTTTCTCTCTTTTCTTTGTCATTGTAATTGTTAAGTGCGCCGCTTGCAAATTACAGAATAAAACCAGGAGTGTCCCGAATCCCCGACGTGTTGGTGGGTGTGGTTTCATTCCCTGCATCCACCAATAGTCCCAGCCGGCCTCCACAATATGAGCACGACAGTACCATCTCACCTCTGAACACCCTCTTATACCCTCTTAATAACTATGTCTGCAGGTGATGACGCGTACCCCGTGCGCCTTGTAGGTGGCGACACGCCTGCGGAGGGGCGGGTCGAGGTTTACTTCAACGGAGCCTGGGGTTCGGTGTGCGGCGACGACATGTTCGACTCTGCCGATGCTGCCGTCGTATGCCGCCAACTCGGATTCTTCGGGCGTAGTTTGGCAATCAAAAACGCCTACTTCGGCGAAGGTGCTGGTCACGTGCTGATCGAGAGCGTGGCGTGCAGAGGAAACGAGAGCCGTCTGACTGACTGCGACTTTCTCCGCTGGGGGTCCTCGTGCGGTCATGATTGGGACGTGGGCGTTGTATGTCAAATGGGTAGGACTGTCTCTCTCGTCAGATCATTTTGGGGATCTTGTGTAGCGGTTCGGAGTTGGATTTGGAAAAGCCTAATTATCAGTGCCATGTGAACGAGGCGACTTTTCAGGCACTGTTGGGGCAACGATCTGCACAAAAAGGGGACCATTGTCAGCGTCTTATTTGCCAAAACAAATAACCTGGACGAATTTTGAAGGCGAATAGATGCATCCCCGAATATTGCCTCCAGTTAATAATCACCACCAGAAACGTCGCCTATACACTCATGGTGCTTACGCGTGATAACCCGTCGTATGTGTGTGGTTCCTGTGTATCACTCGTCATCTTAAGATAGGTAGCCGGCAACAATGCTTTGTAATGACTTTTTTTTTATGAAAGTCGTCCAATTCTTCAAGGCCTCAAAGGCCACTTAGGTGAGGGCTAAAAAAGGAATAAGGAGAAGAACCACGAGCAAACCAGATCAGGAGGAAGAAAGATTAACGTTTATGTTACGTTTGAATTGGGACAAGTTATAAGAAATAGGGGAAAAAGATTGCAGGTAGAGAATTCCATAGTCAGCGGCAGTGGGCGGGAAGAAGCTAGAGGAGTATCGCGCTTAGTATTGGCTTTAGGTGCCAAGACTGCATACGTTATGAGAAGCGCGTGGTACGAGCAAAGGGACGATCTTTGGGAACCAAGGCAGAAATGCCATTAGAGCATCGTCCATGGTAGTACCTGTAGAATAAGGCCAGTGAGGCCACAGAGCGACGGTGAGAAAAGGGTTCAATAAGGAAGAGGCTGAGCCAGGACCCACCAAATTAGATGCACAACCCTGGATTCTGTCTAACAGGGCTAGATGACAGGAAGGAGCCCCAGCCCAGAAACCTGGCAACAGTGATCTCTGGTTGTAAATTACTATAAAATGACAGCTAACTCATGATTGCACACTGTATCTTTCTCACCTGTAGATGCTTTCGACGTTCGACTCGGAGGCAATAGGACGTCGAAGGAGGGACGTGCTGAGATAAGGGTCAGGGGTCAATGGGTGCTCATCAGAGGCGATCACTGGACGGCTTCGGCCACCAGCGTCATGTGCAGACAACTGGGTCTCCACGGGGCCAATGTATCCTACGCTTTAGGCGCGGACGACGATGAGACTTGGATTGTCAGCAGGGTGGACTGCCACGGGGACGAGGTTGCACTGGCTGATTGCAGCAACGAGGGCTTTGGGGTGATCGATCTCTTTCAGGATTGGAACGTGTATGTCTCCTGTCAGATATGTAAGTAAGATAAATCAGGTAATTCAGATAAATCCAAAAGATGTACCCCATGCGCTAAACGCATGATGTTGGATCCCAGTCCACCATGGTCTATAGAAATCCAGACAACATTTGACATTTTGCATAGTTGAAGTACAAAGTGCAATGGTTTGCGGTGCCACCATGCAAATCATCTCTGGTAAGACATTTAAGGAAGTGTGCAAGAAACGATGATTTGCATGGTGTCACCGTTAACCTTCCACTTTGTATGGAATAGGCCTACATATGCAAGCATGCTTGTCCGAGATAAGTTTTGAGAAAGGTCCAGCGAGGATCGCAATCTCAGACCATCGAAACTTTCAGATTCGCATTTTGGTCATACCTTAAGCAGGTGGCCGAATATTTGAGTCGAAAGAATTGACAAAAACAAAGTCATGGAACGTAGAACTGTAAATCGGCCTTGCATATGTTAAGTCGGAAGTATAGTTAATTTGGCTATGTCTACTTCTATCACAGCTACAATGCTGCTTGTGTCTTTATTTTCATACATCATAACGTACTTTGCTACCGGTACCGGTAACTAATTCATTCTCAATACTTTATGGACAACAGCGGAGGAGGATTTTCTGAGCGTCCGTCTCACCGGAGGGCTGTCCAGCAATCAAGGACATTTGCAGTTGTACCACAACGGTCAGTGGGGAACCGTCCGGCCGAGCGACTGGGACGAGTCGGCCACCAGCGTTGTCTGCCGACAGCTGGGCTTCCCCGGCACCAACGTCACCCTCGAAGTTCAGACCTGGAACGGCATCTTCGGCCGAGTTCAGAGTCATCTGCTGTTCGCCGGCATACACTGCAGGGGCGACGAGGACAAGATCGCTGACTGTCTGCTCACTCGCAGCTCTGCGGATTCGTTCTATGGAATATACAGTGTAGTCGGCATCATGTGTCAGGAAGGTAGTCTCAACCAAAATATTGTAGATTTGATACTACATGTAGATAAAAGTAGTTGTTCATCGGTCGAGGTGCTTGATTGGAACACGCCACGTCCAATCTGCAGGTGACAGTCCCGAAGCTGTCTCGTAGTCGGCCGTGATATGATATAATAGGCCCTATGCTACAAAATACTTGGGTCAGCACTCTCCAAATAATATTGACTAAGTAGGACGTGATTAGAGTACTGCGCAGGCGTCCTCCACAACTTGACAAAAGCAGACCGTTGACATGTGGCTGCTTTCTATGCGGTCACCATCGTGGCTCACAGAACAAGGGATATCGATCCCCCTATCGTAGAGCTGTAGTTGACAGTTCACTGCAAATGTCGCCAGCCCGAGTGAACTGTCTGGAACTTGCTCTCGAAGGCCTCTTGCACGACAGGCCCTCCCGCAAAAATATTGGATATTGAACATTAAGCTTATTCTGCAAACAAAGCAATATCGTTTTGATTGTAACCATACAACTGAAAAACTCCCTCCTTGACACAAATGATATGACGTCACCATGACGTAAAACGTGAGTTCGTAAAACTAATTTTCAGGAAACTTGTTTGCTTATTTATTAATGTGCAAGGAATCCAGAATATAAGAGTGTGAACATACTGGAAGGCACCATTCTCTGTTTCAAACAGGTATAGCTTTGCATTCTGCTTGTAAGCTTTGAGCTTCAGCGTAACTGATAATTGAGGCGAGGTGCTTTGTCGCTGTGGTGGGATTTTAGAGAAGAAATGGAAACAAAATTATATACAGCGTCTATCAAACCACAGTGGTCTGTACTGTAAGTAATTTTTAACCGTCATCGTTTATGGATCTGTTTGATAACATTTCTAACTTTGTTCATTACTAGCTGATGACCACCAAGTACGCCTTGTGGAAGGGCCCAGCGGAAACCGATCGGGTTTGGTTCAGGTGTCCTTCGGCGGTCAATGGCTGGCCGTCCGTCCTGCGGAAGGCTTTGAAGCGTCTCTAGCCAGCGTTGCCTGTCGTCAGCTCGGCTTCTTCGGCAGGAACCTGTCCGTGACCAGCAAGTCCTTGCACGCCAGCGGCAGGGTCGACGTTGCTTGCAGCGGAGATGAGGCAACGCTGGTGGACTGCCCGTTTCAAGGCTGGAAAGTAACGTCCATCGAGAATACCGTGGTGTGCCAAGCGGGTGAGCCATTCGTGATTCAGAATACGTTTGAAGGATCGAAGTAATTGACCAAAGTGTTGCAAAGTGCAACCGAAATGCAGATGTAAAAATGTAGCGAGCCTGGTTTCGATCTCAGCAGGATCTTCCTCATAGACAGAAATGAGACAAAGTTGACCTCGGTCTTATGCACCATCAGGTCCTAGATATTCTATTTAAAAAAGTTGATGAATCCCGTACAAGTATGAGGGTCTTTTTTAAATTTTGTGTTACACTTCACATCCCCTTTGTTGCACTGTAGGTGAAACTCACCATGTCAGACTGACAGATGGCGCCACCAATACCACTGGGCGCGTGCAGGTCTTCTTTAACGGCATGTGGGTCGGCGTCTGTGCCAGACTGTGGGATGTTAGGAGCGCCACCGTCGTCTGTCGACAGCTTGGGTTCGGTGGGAAGGCCGCACCGTTGAGTGTCCGCTCCCTTGATGATACACCTTTTCACCTGAACGCCGCGTTGTGCCAGGGAGCCGAGCTTACACTGGACGAGTGCGACCTATCCTGGGATACGGCCTGTCCATACGACTCTGCCAGTGTTGCCTGCCAATTAGGTAAAGTTCCACTGACCGCTAGTACTAGTAGCCCCCGATCTGTCACTAAACTCCGACCACCTAAATCCCATCACACTCCTAAATGAGGCTATGTTGACTTTTTGGCTGGCTTATTAGAAACATTCATTGTCACATTTTACCAGGTGTTGGGCAATCTAGTTACCAATCACACCACTGCAGTAGACAAAACAACATCAAAATAATCGATAATCTGCTATCATCTTTTAACCAGTCTGTCTTGAGTTACTATTTGACTAATCTTTTCCCTTGCAGACGAAGACGTTGTCATTCGACTCGTTGACGGTTCCACCAGCGCAGAAGGTCGCGTGGAGATTTTCTTCAACGACAACTGGGTGACCGTCTATGACCAAGACTGGGACAACGCCGACGCGAAGGTCGTATGTCGTCAACTTGGTTTCAATGGATCTAGTTTGTCTCTAGGAAGCTCCCCGTTTGGGCCAGGGAGTGGTCGCGTGTACATGAACGAAGTGAACTGCATCGGTGACGAGGAGACGCTTTTCGATTGTCAGTTTTCTGCCGCACCTATCGCGTTTCGTTACTTGTGGTTTATTCATAGACACGTAGCTGGCGTCGTTTGTCAAGCAGGTTGGTTGCAGTTTTTGGGAAAGTTCTTCTTTTGGTGTGTTATAAAGTTTACAGGTGACCCGATTCATCCTCCAATAGACTGACATAGGAAGGACAAGAGTAATGATAACACAATACTTAGAAATTCCGATTTAACTAAAATGAATTATGTAAAAATTATATTTACCATTTCCTTTTGAGCCTAGGGCCTCGAATGTCAACGACAGAACGCAACGGCTGCTGAATGTTACATTAACTTTACTCCTTTAATTTAATCGCTTATCTTGTAATAGATATTAGTGCAGAGATTTAGCCGTTTCAACCTACAATCTTGGTTTAGACTTGTATTTGTCTAGCTTGTAAAGTTGAACAGGTTCGCAGTTGTTTATTTGGAATACATCAATGAATTGATAGAATATAAAAAGACGAATTTTTGGTACCTTCGTATACGTAAAGGATGCAATTACTGTGTAACAAAACAGGTGTATCTTGTGACAATTTCGTTCACAGGAGATGGAGATTTCCCCCTCAGATTGACTGGCGGCAACTCGGTGAGAGAGGGCCGCGTTGAAATATTAGTACTCGGCCAGTGGAGAGGTATTTGTAATTTCCTTTGGGACACGGCTGAGGCAGATGTGGTGTGCGGGCAACTAGGCTTCCACAACGGCACCAACCTGGCGGTAGCAGGCTCTTACTACCGGGACGACGACCTGCCTGGCTTAAATAAACTTGAATGCCACGGCAACGAGAGTAAACTGAAGGAATGTGCAAAGCGAAGTGAATACCTATTAGATAACTACTTCTGTGGATCAGGCCTGAATGCAGGAGTTAGATGCCAATCGGGTAAGTTTCTAGGCCTACATGACCTAGTATATTGCATAAAAGTAATTGAAAGGCAGAACCTGCCTTTGAAAATTGATCTACCAGGCTAGGATCTTCACAAAGAGTCAAGCGACGTATATGCATACGATTTACGTCATTCCCGTTACGTTTCTTTAATTTCTGATGATTTAATTGCTCCTGATGGGAAGCGAGGCTTGACGTAAATCAATGTGTTACTGCAATGTTCTGTTTACTGTTGGGTTTGATTTTTGATCTATTCAAGTGATGGTTTGAAAAAAATATAACTTCTATTTGATCTAAGCAATGTGATATGATGCTTTGCGTCAAGGAGAACAGAATTTAATTGCCCATCACTACGTAATACGTAAGATGCTTTTTACGTCTTGTAGGGCAAACCCTCATTGCATTCTCCTCGACGTAAACCATCATACAATCTAGGATGACTTACTTGCCGATTGGCAATGTAAAATTTTCAATTTCTCACTTGTCCTCCATTCAGACGAATCGTTCCCCGTCCGTCTTGTGAACGGCTCTTCGCCCGCAAGTGGAAACGTGGAGATTTTCTTCGACGGCGGGTGGGGCCGAGTGTGCGAGTCGAGGTGGGACTTCCGGGATGCCACCGTGGTCTGCAACCAACTGGGATACGACGGGGCAGAGGCGCCAGTCTATCATTCTCTCTTCGGGTCCGATCACAACTACCTCATGAACGCTGTTGACTGCGTCGGCAATGAGAGCAGACTTGCCGATTGTCCATTTCATGGGTGGAAAGTGGGCGTCCATCATTGTAAACACAACGCTGGCGTTGTATGCAAAGGTATGTGTTAGTTCACCTTGTCTTACACTATTTCCCTTCGGACTTCTATATTGTGGAAATGTCTTTGATAGCAGACTCATGGCATAAACATGTTTTGTTTACCTCTGACAGTGCTCTATGGCGCCTTTGGAGCCACGTGTCCCCCTCGTGAGGCCGTCCCAGACCCCTTTGACAGACAGCGCCCTACGATTGTCGAGTACAGCCGAAGCGGTCAGCCGATGCTCCCGGTCGCCTGGACCCATCCGAGGCTGACCGACGCATCCGGGGACGTGGTGAACTTCACTACGTGTCGCTTGGCTGACGGTGAGGGCGCTCCGTGGCACTGCCGTAGTGGCGATCTCTTCAATGCCACGAGCTTCTCTAACGAGGCAGGTAGAAAAGTGGAGGTCATAGTGGATACAACAGATCTCCATACAAATCTGAGTTACCAATGTACATTCTATGTGCTGGTAAAAGGTACGTACTTTAATTCTTAGTCGATGTTCCCGAACATCGACTAACCAAGCTAAAGTTTGAGAAGTTAAAAGCATTTTGGAATGATGAGGAGTCGAAAATTGGCGTGGGCGGTCTGTGAAGGGAAGGGCACTAAAGGGATGGAAAGAGGAAAGATCTCAGGGCAGGGATCCAGAGAAGTCAAGCAGGCAAACAGACAAGTTATGGCAAGGGACATTCACATCCTTTATTATGAACTTACTGTTATTAATTGAAAACTCGCTTACAGATTAAACCTATTAGCGCAAAGAACGTCGTGCTTAGATCGACACGTCAGGACCTGTACATGTACGAAGTCTTCATGCTATTGGGTCATTTATTTAATGATGGATCAATTAATATGTATTTTATCATTAATGCCATGTTTGCTCTTTAAAAACATATTTCGCTATAGACAGATACGTCATATTTGAGTATTCATGTCATGTTTGATCTTCTGATCTTTGTTTCACATTTCCCCATTTTCGGCATATTTTGGTCATCAATATTTTTTTTGCACTTTTGTGTCATATTTGCTAATTTACGTATTAAATCTTAATTCTTTTCCTACTCAACATATATGTTCAAAGTGGCTGTGCTCGAATATGCACGTCAAGTCCTCTGGTGGGCTTTGTCACCTTAGTCAGTGTGGAGTATAAATGAAATCTCTTTATTTGTTTTCGTTCACTAATTGTTAAACCCCAACTTTCTTTTTCAACAGAGGCGATTGCCACTGCTTCACCTATCATGACCACCCTATTCACTGCCATTGGCTCCCAGTTCCGTTCCGATGTAGTCACGACCGTGGCCAGTGGTAGGTACTTTATATTGGATACTAATTCGAGATTACATTTCTTTTCTCACTTCATTCATAGTGCAATTGCATGCATACAGTAAAGAGATAACTATTGCGAGGCCAATCGCTTCATGAACATGTGCTTTTTTATCCATGGCTGTGCGGGAATGCTATCTAATTGATGTATATTTTAAAAATTAAAAACAAACGCTATTATGTGTGTACAGTATGCATTGTACATTTATAATTCATAAGTCAAAGCACTGAGCACACGGTGCTTTTAACATCAGGAATAGAGCAACCCCTCAATGAACTATATTCAAATTGACGATGACATCATTATTTTAAATGATGCGACGCGGTAACTGCTACTATTCCATAATCAACCACGAGCCATCGACGAGCTCGGAGGTATTAAAGACGTCTGCTCTATAAATCAGTATTTGCGGGATCAAATCTCCCGAGGTGACTGTATGTTTTTTTCAACAATAGCTCAAAGCACTCATCACTCAGAGTATTGATTACGTTGAGTTGGGCAAACCCTCAATGAATTGCATTCTCCTCGACGGAAAAAATATAATGACAATAAACAATAGAAATAATAAAAACAATTATATAGCGCCTTATATTAATTATAGGCGCTCTACATGAATTGAAATTAATATAATTATTAACTGTTTTATTTTAAATAGGTAAACCTAATAATCTCAAAAATTAGTGGGCCTGATATCAGGCCCACTACATTTTGAGATTTGAATTTTGGTAATTTTAGTCAGTAAGCAGTTTGCAACATTTTTTTTATCACTTTAAACCTAATTTTTACTTAAGAAAAACCACTTCACAGTGAATACAGTGTTAAACTATGCTTTGGTAAAATTTATTACAATCCAGGTCGCTCTGCAGACAGAATAACCAGCTACATATCAACAAGCAGGCATGATTATTTGAATACAGTCAAATATATATATATATAGATAGAATATATCAAGCAAGGATATTGAAATTTAAATAACCCACCACCTGCACATGTTAACAAAACTTATGAAAATAGCACATAATTAGAAAAACAATTGAAACACAAAATATACATAGCTTAGAACTCACATACAACTGAATTAAAAATTGACCTTTCGTCAGCTAAAATACATTAGTATTAAGAATTACATTAGTAGCATTAGCCTCTGACAATGCGGCCTGTTTCTAAAACAATACTGAAATAAATAAATTGTGCTAACAGGCACTTTTCTATTCATTCCTATTTCCTTAGACCAAGGACAATGTTCGGAAGAGGTGACAGATACAGCAATTGGTCCCGTTACTTGGCCATCTACACAGAGTGGTTTAGTGATCGAGTCCTTCGAAAGATGCCCACTCCACACAGAAAAAGGTGAATATTCGTTTCTTTTGTTAGTAACTCACCCAGGTATCGACAGTGGTCGCTCACCTCTGAGAAATCGTCATAAAAAAGTGGAAGTAAACCTATATTTCTATAGAAAGTATTCCCTGTTCAATCTCATGACGTAAAATCATGACCGCTACAATTCCGTTGACTTACAACCGTTATTCCAAACGACCCATGTTTACATAGCGGGCAAAGCAAGGATGACGAGGAAGTGTACGTCCAGTAGTGTTGATGACGTGACATTCGACAGCGTTTGGGAAGAGCCAGTGACGATCGACTGCGGTGGAACTAAAATCAGAACTACAATCAAAGACCTCACATTGGTAACATATATATTTCTTCCAACCTGAAAGATTGCTGTGACACCATTTAAGTTATCTCATTCTACATGTTCTACATTCTACATGAGTATGCCTTTGAAAAGAGTCTGAAAAAAGAAACCGGCTCTTCTTGGACCCATGTACCTTCTTGACGGAGATAGCTTGTATGGTGTCACCGTAAACCCTTAACGTTGTGCTTCCACCATGCAAACCTTCAAGTAATCTTTTATCGTAACATTATTCCTTGGTATATATTTGTTTAGTACTTCAAATGCACGATATTAATGCAGTATTTCGCACAGTAATTGTCCAATCGCTGCAAAGAACAGATTGCACATCCACTAGTCTGTATCTTTTTCTGGGCTTTCTTAATAGGTTGAAGTGGTAAGTGGTAATGTCGCAGAGGTGGCTGAGCTTTTGGCAAATCTGACTTCTTGGGAAAAACGGAGCAATGCTTTGTCCCTTCTGAGTGTGGAAGACATAGCTGACGTCTTGCTGGATATCACCACCGTAGGCTCTGGAGAGGCAGCGGTAAGACCGATCAGAAGAGCTTGAACCAAAATGATTTACTCCATTCCCATCCTTGTACAGTTTTTTGAAAATTCACCCAAAACATGACGCAGGGCTATGCAGCACGATAACGAAGTGATAAATATCACTCTCATGGTTCGTGCAGGTTGCGGAAGCTGTTGTTGATGTTGTCAGCAATACCATGGATATCATCAGAGGCCAACAGCCAGCAGCGTCCGCCCGACTAGCAGATCTGCCCGCCATCATCAAGTCGTTAGAACTGCAGGTCGGGTCCACCTTCCATGCACTGGGCGCGTTCAGCATCCAGAGGGAGTCGGTCCACGTGGAGACGATCTCGGTCAGCTCCTCCCAGGCTGAGGACGGTTTCAGCTTGGCTGTTGTCCAGAGGCGCCCGGAGGCGTCTGCACCTGCGCAGCCTCTGTCGACAAGGAATACACTGATTGGAACGAAGGTCGTTTTGTTTGATAACATAACTACTATACCAAATGACGAGAGCGTGAGAACGGTGGTCACAACGCCCAAAATCAACGTGTCACGTCCGTCAGAAGGTGATTGTTTCTCAATCGAACTTTTTTCTATGTCAAATTCAATGCCTGTTTCTATTGGTTCCTCCCATGTGATCAAGAGAAACTAGTCTACAGTGGTCGTAACCCCACAGAAACAAGGACCATTGCAATGTCCTTATAGCAACCTCCGTAAAAAGGTCATTGAATCGACGATTTAAAGGTACAGACCCGAAATATAGGTCCTTAAATAGGTGTCCGCTTAATACAAATGTGATTCAGTATTCACATTTATTTCCCACACTGACTATTTTATGATGATGGCAGTGTAAATGTTACAGTGTTTAATTACATGATATTCTGCAATATTATGTTCGCAGTATTCCATACGCGAGGACCATTTGATCGGAGCTTACTAAGGGGAACTTCTAGACTGAGAGGTACGTTGACATCATTCTCAGACCCATTAAAATGCATATAGTACAAGTGTAAAAAAGCAGTGGGGAAGTGGTATGTCAATCCGAGTATTACTAATATCATCATTTTATGTTTTCTAGAATTAATTCGAAAATTAAGAAATAATTGAAGTTCATTACACATTAATTAATCATTATAAAGCATCATGATTATACGTAAGACGTATTCTCTGAAGACGTACTTCACACAGAAGGTACTTTTATTTAATGGTCCGTTAAAACTATAATTATTCGGCTTTAAGGTAATCTAGATCCAAAATATAATGTGAAGTATAATAGAATCAAATCGCTTAATTTATAGTAGAAGGATTTTCGCTGTTCCTTCCTTTTTTTTAAATAGCTATTATATTCCTTTTTTATTGAGCACTTGGTCGTATGATGCCTTCCAAACTTGTCCTCCATTAGGATTTGACACTTCATCGCCCATCAACGTGACTCTCATCCTGTATGAGGACGACAGCCTTTTCCCGTCCGTCTCTAATATCCACTCGTCCCTTTCCGTCGTTGAGGGCGTGGTCTCTCTGGAGGTTAAAGGAGGAACTCTGATGGCTTTGACCGAGCCTGTTGTCACAGAGTTTCAGGTGTTGTAACATTTTATTTGTTTGAGTAGAGAGATTTGGTAAGCTAACGAATACGATTACAGCCACGAATATGTCAGCAATTTGTTTATGGAGTCACAAGATAATAATTGCTCTTCGGTTGTTTGCCAGCCACACGTAAGAAATTTGAAGGGAAGTTCGAATTGCAAAGATTAGTCCCAGTATTGGGTATTAATTGTATGTCGGAAACAGACTTCTTTTCAGACATTATTATTAATTTGGAGAATCAGGAGAATGCGGAGGACGAAGATGAGGATGATGATTATAAGGGTCAACTATTACTTAGTCGACTCATTCACCTTCTCTGTATTTCCACGTTCCCCTATCCTTACATTGGTAAAAAGAGCAAAACTGTTACCCATTGGTCATATTGATATACTGTTGCGTTAGGAGTAACGTCCCAAACTCATTGTTATTGATTCAGGCTTCAACAAATGCGACCACCGACAAGGTCATGTGCGTATTCTGGGACTTTTCCCTCGGGAATGGCAGTGGTGAGTGGTCGAGTGCAGGCTGCAATTTGGATGGAGTGAACAGTGGACGATACGTCTGCCGTTGTGACCGCTCGACCAACTTGGCGGTCCTGGTACGTGTATTACACGTTTACTTGGGCAAATACGTAGAGCGTGTTACAGCTATTGCTGACGTCATGCACTTAAGTAGGAACCTGAAATTACCATGGACGATAGACGAACCAAATCAGACACCAAACACTACCTAATCTAGAAGCGTAACTTCCTAACACAGTTTAATTAAGTTTTAAGTAAATTTTTGTTTCAAGAACACATTTTGTGGACAAAGCTAGCAAGCCTGTTTCAACTTAAAATAAAGCCATAATTAGGTAAAAAAAGGCAAAGAGTTTCTGGCAGGACTGTTTTTGAACTTATTAAAAGATGCAATTCAGTCGTGTATCGGATTAGAAGCATTCTGAAATGTTGAGATAATTCCAATTTCTGGACATTGATTTTCCTCTCTTAGATGCCGAGCCCAAGACCGGAAGACTACCCACGAACCCTTGACCTCATTAGTCGTATCAGCTGCGTGGGATCGGCCGGTTCCTACTTGTTGATTATTGCCATATATCTTTCCATCAGGTAATTATCCTTTTGCCTCGGCAGGAAACAATCAAATCACTCTCCTTCTGCACTTACAGAACCGTGCGTTTCCAATAAAATATGTATTAATATATTTCCCCCTAACGTTATTTACCCGAAAGTTGTTTTTGTCAATACATTATGGTGACTTTCCTTTGTGAATGAAGTGGATTGAGTAACAAATATACACAAATATAACATATACACAAATATAACATAACTATACACAAATGTTACAAATTGCTTATTGACTAAATCTACCAATATGAACATCTCAGAATGAGGTTTCTGACGTTTTGATCCTCCTTTGAATTAAATGCACTCGTCTGATTTGTATATACTAACATTCTGAAGTGTGTTAAAAGTGGCAGGGTGTGAAGTACCGTTCATCCAATGTTTGAAATCATCTCCTCGTATAATAGCTAGTTTATTTCCTAAGAAAAATTAAAACAGGTATTTTCCAACTTTTTAAAATTTAGTGGGCCTGACGTTTCGATCCTAGCAGGACCTTTCTCAAAGGCTGAGAAAGGTCCTGCTAGGATCGAAACGTCAGGCCCACTAAATTTTAAGATTTGCATTTTGGTAATTTTAGTCAACATTTTGGTATATCACTTTTTCTTCTTTTTTCCTCAGAAAGCTCCGAGGCAGTAGGTCGGGCCACATATTCCTCCAGTTTCTCTTCTCTTTGCTCATTCTGTATTCAGTGTTTACATCCGGAGTAGACCACGCTAAGGTATTACGCCATAGCTGCTAACAATGATTTCTACTGCCATTCGAGTCTAAACTGGGACCAACTATTGTTACGCTGACGTAACTAATTCAAAATTTCAGCATATTTTAAGGATTAGTGTCTTGCCTCCATATTTTTTATATAGTTTTGCCGCGTATAAAAAAATTAAAGCCACGAAAAATAAGTCGAGAAAAAGTTTCTATGCCATTTTGATACACTATTTTCAGAGTTATCAACATATCTGTACCGTTGTGGCGATCTTACTGCACTACCTACCCATAACTGCGATGATGTGGACAGCCATCCAATCTAGGAAGATGTACGTCAGATCAAAGAGCGCATCCACGTCAACGGAGGACTGTTATGAAGCACTTCTCCAAAGCCTCGTTGCCTGGGGTATGTAGAAGAATTAGAACCAGCCTTGATGCTTTTTAACAGACCGAATGCCCCTAACTGACTCGATTTTATTAAGGCTACCTTGAGGCATGTATCATTTTTGTTAATAAACACGCGCGGGATGATGCCATTCTCGGCTTCACAAATTCCTTTTCACCATGTTGCAATAAGAATTTCTTTTCGTGGAAAGTAATAAGTTTTACCGATGTTATAGGGTTAAAAATCAGGACAAAACCGCTAGTTGAAATTCAATCTCTTTCTTTAGGAATTGCTCACTGAAGAGTGCTATCAATTTAAGGTCGTGTCTGTGGTGAATTAATTATATCCATGAGTTGCTTACCCTTTACGTATAACGGCAGAAAGTTGGTGGGAATACGTCTTAAGCGAAAAATTAGATATATTAAATGTTTTTAACGTAATTTTCAGCCTTCTGTTTTACGGAGTACAACCTGCCTTAACAAGTAAACATAAGTGAAATTATTAAAACATACCATGCAAAGTTATCGGCTAAATAACTCACAAAGGAATATTAGTGACATATCTTCTAATAATATTAGTATTTATGGTTTCCATTTATAGCGACTCCAATGGTTTCAGTTGTACTGACGTTTGTCATTGCCACGGACCATTACGGCACTGATGATTAGTAAGTGAAATATGTAATTCCCAATCTTTTTGCACACTCTATAGGCACTGTAGCATTATTGTTATTGGCCATTTTAAAGGGTAAATTTGATCGATGAAGTTCGAGAAAGTCAACCTACCAATTACTTTTGCTAGATAGATTAAACACATTTCAAAGCGATGATGCTTCGGATGTTGTGTACGTCCTTTAAAGTGAACAATGACCCTCGCATTTCGTCCAAACGTACCTTGTTTGATTTCCAGTTGTTTGATGGTGCCTCGGTCCAGGACATGCGGAGTGAATCGACTTATTTGATTAAAAATATACAGAATTAAAAGTGATGTTGCTTAAAAGAGAAATGTGTACATCTTTCGAAACGACAACTGACCCTCTCACTATTCCCAAATGAACCTTGTTTGATTTCCAGTTGTTTGATGGCGCCCGGCCTACCGATGTACATCAGCTTGCTCCTTCCAATCGCTCTCATTTCGGCTTATAACCTCGTCACCGTTGCCATGACAATGTACCATTTCCGAGTAGGCAAGATAGAGGGGGATGGGTCAAGGCCGGAGCCGACGGCCTTGCGTCTTGCGGTCGCTGTCAGCATCTGGATCCTGTTGACCATCAGCTTGGGCTCAGGGTTCCTGTCCGTGCATAGTACAACCCAGATAACCCCTGTCGTCTTTGCTGTAACTAATTGCATCCTGGTAAGCGGGAAAACCCTGATGTCACATTGACGTATATTAAACCTGTTGTCGGTACATTCAGCAACGATTATTATTGGTGGTACAATGATCTTGTGTGTTACATTTAGCGAGATTGAACTTGATTAAAATAAATATACATGTAGCTATCTGACGAAGCCAGTCTTCTTTGCTTATTTTGATCTTAATAGGTTTTGATGATTATCTGCATGACCTTCTTGCACTGGTCCGAGGAGGGCGGGTGTCCAAGGCGGGATCCCGCATCAGCTCGTCCAGAGCAGGGCACGGAGGAAGGGAATGTTTCGACTTCCACACCGAGTGAAAGTGACCAGGTGACTACCGACGACCCTGGCCGCATTTCGGCGTCTGAGAGGGAGGAGGACGCGGCGGTAAATACGGCAATGGTCAAGCTCGAAGAGAACGCACCCCCGTCTGGAGACAGAATCAATGAGGCTAATTTATCCCATGTGAAAATCGGGGAGATAAACTAACTGTTCACTAATTATGAAATCTTAAAGCTGTCAATTCGCTATCAACTGGTAATTTACGTATTTACGTGTTATGTACATTCGTCCACGATTTCTCGCTTGTAGCATCATTAAAATAGTCTGATGTTGGTCTAAGTTTCAGTTTATATGCCGGTAACCACTTAGTCTTCGTCTTATTAAAACGTTAAATGGATCTTTTACTCTTTTGCACAAGGGAGAAAGCTGGTGATTTGCTGTAGCATCACTGAAGTTGTTGTCTTGAACGATGGTTTGTTGTCTGTACTGATCAAGTAATCGTAAAATTGACGTTATTTTTGTTCTGTGTGATTTGACGACAGGACTGGAGTCAACTTTAACAACATATAGCCAGAAACTTTAATGATAAAACATTTGAAAACATTTGTTGAAAACATGTTGTCCAATCCTTGAAATTATCCAAAAATGTACACATTATATTGATTTGCAAACTTGGAAAAGAATGGTCAGTCATTGCCATAAAGATTTCTGAGTCTCATAACAAGTTGCAGTATGATAATTTCACTTGAACTTCTAATAATTTTGTCTCACCATTAGAGGTCTAATTCCCGTTTCAACATGCAGTAGCCATATGTACATGCCGGTGGCTAGTGGCAGGAGCGAGCAGTCGGGGAGGAGTGAATTACAATCACTTCCCTCACAACCAGACACACTTCACTCCTAAATGCTTACCTTTGAAATGCCTGAAAACTTTTCAAGAAAACGAAAGAAATATTCAGACTCAAGATACTACTCTTACGACCACAATAAGTATTGGAGCTCGAGGGTGAGGAGACGAAAGAACGAAAATAGGAAAAGGAAAGGAAAGGAGGAACAGTTAAAGTGCTATTGGCGTTGTTGATTTTAATGTAACCGTATACACTATAGTCGATAATAATTTCTGTATCAAAAAGAAGAAAAAGGTTTTTGATAACACTTTCTCTTGCCTTTGAGAAATGTCCTGCTAGGATCGAAACGTCAGGCCCACTAAATGTTGAGATTTGCATTTTGGTAATTTTAGTCAGTAAGCAGTCTGCAACATTTTGGTATACATAATGTATTACTGTTCATAGTAAATACAATCAAAATTTAATTTAATATGTTTGTTATTTCTAGGGACAAACCACAAGTTGTTTTACAGGTTCTGTGTGACGTGGACAAAGCCCGAGTCCGAGCATGATCTAGGGATTCGTAAAGGGCCTTAGTTATGCAAAGATGTCAGACAAGTCGACCATCTGACAGCTCGACCTGAGACAGGTCGACCGGTGAAACAGGTCGTCTGCTGTATTCTGTACGTTCTGTGTAAGGAGATGAATCCTGACTTAAGTGAGAAGGCTATATAATAAAGAAGCTGGAAAACACGCCCACATAAATCCCCCCATTTCGGCGATAATTATGTCTCTACGGCATTGGCAGTTTAGGCCTATTGCATTATAGGCAGGTCATTCATGACTGACAGATGATTGGTCTATTATATAAGCCGCGGCTCGTCGGTCGCTCTTCACTATCGAAGACTTCCCGAACGGACTCGGGGATCCCATCTCTTCTCTTGCCCGTTTTGCCAGAATCGGCCCTCTCCCAGAAAAGAAACCAGCTATCCACGGTAATTTCGGGTGTTTTCTGGCACGAATCAACGTGTGGTGCCCTACCATGTGGCCCACTGGTCTGTTTACGGTGCTACTGCTTCTCCAAGTCGAACCCAATGCAGGAGCCCACGATCCTCCAAATGGTGAGTAGTACATTGTTCGTTCCAATGTTTTTGTTAAGAAAATACATTGTAATTATGAACTCTCGAATCGCCGATTCAAAGACAACGTCCGGAAAAGCAGTTGAAGAAATTACAGTTTTGTGTGTCGGAATAATTCGTTTTCCCAACTGTTGGTCTGTTTTAAACTAAAATGCCGAGAGTTGGGTCGTGATTTTGACCGACGTAACTCAATTGTTTAGCTTGTGATAAACAATCGTGCTTTATCACTTCCACTGACCAACGTTGGTTTAGAGCATCGCTTGAATTTGGCGAAACAATTTTAAACAAGGTCATATAAGGGTAGTGAGCTGCAAAGGTTGTGAAAAAGCCACCTTTAGATTTCGTTTCCAAGCAAAGACATCAATCTCATCACTTCTTGGAATGGAATTTCCAATTGACGTAAACACCAGTGCTTGCGTTTTCAACAACTTTTAATTTCACACTTAATGCATTCGTCATCTGTAAATGTAGCCAAGAGGAAAAATATGAATGGATGCGAGTTAGATAGATATGGTGGTTAGAGCGCTGGCACGATAAGTCTGAGGTGTCGGATTCAAGTCCGGAACGGACTTTGTCATTTTAAAAATACATATTTTCAGTAAAACAAAATCTGTTTCTGTCCATGGGCATGATGAGAGAGAACGTTGGTCCACTTTTTTTTTCAATTTTCAACACAATCGTGTAGTCGATTTGTTTATGCGAGGACTAAATATTGCATATTTCAGTGAAAATACAATTGTTTATTTGCGCTAAATAAGGTCCGTGTCCTTCCGAGAGTTTAGAAACTTATTTTCACGTCAAAATATTTTGCAGACATGTTAGACTAACTCCATGTGGTACAAAAATGAGGAAATTGCTCTCATTGTAGTGACAAGTCACAAGTTAACCCTTGTACAAGGCACGAAATCCGCAATCACTAATTAGTCCCCGTTTGATACGATCCACGGTAATGACTGTCTTGTACACGTTCGCGTCCTACATTGGGCATGCATGATAAGCTAACAAGAATATCCCTACCATTGAAAACGTCCCAAGGGAAGGCTGGCTAACCTACGTTGGCTAACCCACGTTGAGAGAGCAAGTTGCACAATTATATAGAGTCCAATTAGATACACAATCATTTGTACACTCAACTAATACATCCATATGCAATTCGTAGTGCCCAAACTCTATACCAAACCCGATTGAGATACCGGTACCGACTCGAATTTGTATATTATTGTTAATTTTGTCCAAGTTGTTAGATTATCACGATTAAATCAGTCAACTATACCCCTGGCAAACTACCCCGTTCCTTATCCAAGAAGGGAACCAATGTACTTCAACCTTATCCACGAGACTTACGTTTCGATCCTAGCAGGACCTTTCATAGCCTTTGAGAAAGGTCCTGCTAGGATTGAAACGTCAGGCCCACTAAATTTGAAAAAAAGTTGGAAAATACCTGTTATTATTTTTCTTAGGAAATAAACTAGCTATTATACGAGGAGCTGATTTCAAACATTGGATGAATGGTACTTCACACCCTGCCATTTTAAACACACTTCATAATGTCAGTTTATACAAATCAGACGAGTGCATTTAATTTAAAGGAGGATCAAAACGTCAGAGACCTCATTCTCAGATGTTCATGTTGGTAAATTTAGTCAATAAGCAATTTTTAACATTTGTGTATAGTTATGTTATATTTGTGTATATGTTGTATTTGTGTATATGTTATATTTGTGTATATTTGTTACTCAATCCACTTCATTCACTAAGGAAAGTCTCCATAATGTATCGACAAAAACAACTTTCGGGTATATAACGTTAGGGGGAAATATATTAATACATATTTTATTGGAAACACATGGTTCTGTAAGTGCAGATGGATGAGAGTTGGATAGATATGGTGGTTAGAGCGCTGGCACGATAAGTCTGAGGTGTCGGATTCAAGTCCGGAACGGACTTTGTCATTTTGAAAATAAATATTTTCAGTAAAACAAAATCTGTTTCTGTCCATGGGCATGATGAGAGAGAACGTTGGTCCACTTTTTTCAATTTTCAACACAATCGTGTAGTCGATTTGTTTATGCGAGGACTAAATATTGCATAATTTTTATGACAGTGAAAATACAATTGTTTATTGGCGCTAAATAAGGTCCGTGTACTTCCCAGAGTTTACAAGCTTATTTTCAGGTCGAAATATTTTGCAGACATGTTAGACTAACTCCATGTGGTACAAAAATTAGGAATTTGCTCTCACCGTAGTGCCAAGTCACAAGTTAACCCTTGTACAAGGCAAGACATCCGCAATCTGTAATTAGTCCCCGTTAGATACGATCCACGGTAATGACTGTCTTGTACACGTTCGCGTCCTACATTGGGCATGCATGATAAGCTAACAAGAATATCTCTACCATTGAAAACGTCCCAAGGGTTGGCTTATTTTCTAGCTGTCCAACCCACGTTGAGAGAGCAGGTTGCACAATTATATAGAGTCCAATTAGATACACAATCATTTGTACACTCAACTAATACATCCATATGCAATTCGTAGTGCCCAAACTCTATACCAAAACCGATTTAGACACCGGTACCGACTCGAATTTATATGTTATTGTTAACTACCCTGTTCCTTATCCAAGAAGTGAACCAATGTACTTCAACCTTATCCACGAGACCTCCCGTTTGACCGAAATTTCAAAGGTAATCATTTCCACACAAAGGTTCGACGAGAACCCACGGAAACCTACCAAACCTACTCAATGTCTTCCCAACCCCTCAAGTATTCAACACATTCATCTACGGAGAATGTCTCCGATATGCAAGGAATACAACAAACAGTGAAGATTTCGAAGTAACGGTCATAACCTCAAACTCCTACCCAACAGAGGCTACTCGAAACCCGAGATCAGACTTGCTCAACCAGCAACGTATCTCCCAAAAATCGACCCCTTGTTCACAAACCGCAAACTGGAACCCAAACAATGCCAGCACCTCTGGTGTTTTTATAGCACCACTTATAATCATGCGATTAACCACTGTGATTTGCAACGAGCAGACAGAAGACATTGGCAGCACTGCTAAAGCAATGAACAACTTAGGGATATTTTCCCAAACACAACCCTCATTGCTGACTAAATATGTCAAAAACCTACGGGAATGTTCATCCGGGCTAACATTCCCAAGCCCACAACAACCCCCGTCAAAGACGATTGTAGTTCCTTTGAGGAACCCTGGACAATCTGCTCTCCTTATTTGAGGAACAAATCACCCCATAACACGCAGTCCGGCCCATCCTACCAATTTCTATACCGGCACACCCATATTGAGATGAACTGATCTGCCAAGATCACTACCGCAACTGATGATTGCCCAGATGGCATGAAAACATGTTATTGCGACATCATGGGAGCTGCGAAGCGTCCCTAGTCTCCCTCCATGAGAGCACCTTCCGATCTTATGGCCTGCTATATAAGCCCAACCCAGTCGACGCATATAGAGCAAGGTTCTTGCTTTATGGCTAAATTGACTACCCCCTGGAATATAGCGAAGAACACGGCATGTGGTCCTAAAATGTTTTTAAAATGTTTTGTTCTACGTGTCAACAGAGAGGTGGTGTCACTGAATGGGATAACACAATCATTTTCACAAACTAAGTCATCCGTTGTGCCTCAATTGTTTGCTTTAGTTTTTAGTTTAGTATACGGAATACGAAACAGTGCGCAGACAGTGAAAAGACGTAACCGTTAAGTGTGGCAATGATATGAAAACACTTATTCACTTGGCCCGAGTTAGTAAGTCTTGGTTTAATTAATATACATAATTATATACAAAGTGGTACAGTTAGTTAAAAAAATATATATATAAAAGGTAACAGTTAGAGTTCTAGAAAGTTGATGTTGCTTAAATGATGGTAACAGTGGAACTGAAAATACACTGAACATTACACTGAGCTAACTACACGTAGTACCAATAATTATGAGGAATTTCCTCCCGTGGCTCAATTTACTTCTTCACATTCACCGAAGGACTTCAGGGTTAGAGCTGGTAAATTAATTGGCTTTGGATTGTCCAAACAAAGGTCACCATAGTGCTATGTTACAAGTTAACCCTTGCACAAGTCAAGGAATCACTAATTAGTCCCCGTTGGATACGATCCACAGTAATGACTGTCTTGTACACGTACGCGTCCTACATTGGGCATGCAGGATGAGCTAACAAAATTGGCTCTGTATCATTTAGAACGTCCCAAGGGAAGGCTGTTTTCTAGCTGTGAAGGGTATAGACGTCTGTGCCATAGAGATTGCCCACCATTGATGAGTATATCATTAGGCTGAGTCATCTCGGTGATTTTAAAAAGAGAACCCGGCCACGCCAAGCGTGGCCTATTTATACCCCGTGTCCACCCGGACACAAAGGCCGTACGATCTCAGCTGAAACCCAACCATAACTTCGGGTCCCGACGTTGAAACATCGGGTCAGGAACCGATTTACCGGTTAAACGTTGCCAACTTTGATCTGTGTTATTACTCTAAACTCATTCGAAATCTACGGTTTTGGACGAGGTGTACTCTACAATGTGGTCGGAAAGTTCAAGTTCATAAGTGCATGGTCCGTGAAAATGCGTAGACACCACGCCGGTCTTCTGACTTCACGGCTCTTGCGTGCGCAGTCGCACGACGGCTGTTTCCACACGTGATTTACTTTTTGATCAATTATCCTCTTATTCAATCAGGTCAACCCACGTGGAAAGAGCAGGTTCCCCAATGCCCAAGCAGTTACACTTAATCATTTGTACACTCAACCAATGTATCCATATTCAATATAGGCCTATATCTCGACTACCATTAATGTTTAAGTACACGATTATCATGGTCTACAAACTGGCAATTTTTTGTTAAATATCAACAAGTGTAGTGTACTTTCTTTGACTCTTAAACACCGTTCCAAGCAGTGTGTCCGTGCAGAAAGGTTTTGACATTCACGTTGATTTTAGGCTTATTTTTATCCCAAAATAAATCATATTACCGGGAAGGCTAATCGTACATCAGTGGCATGAACATGGTAGCTACAAACGGAGGGGCTATCTAACCGTGCTGATATGATGTTTTTTAGTAGTTTCAAATTTGTAGTTCAGTGGCCAAGCGAGGACACATCACGTGATTCTGGTACGGTCTGGGCGTGCCCGAGCTGTAATGTTGTGGTGCCTTGCATAATAATTATTTGACGTTGACTTTACTAGTCCAGGGTAAAACAAATCCAAAGCAATGGGTGAAAGATTAAATTGGTGGATGGATGACTGATTGAGGAAGTGGACGTATAATTATAGAGGTGAATGGGCAGGTGGGCGTGAATGAGTAGTCCTAAATAAATAAGTGAATAAGCCAATGAGAAAACGTTCGGCAAAGGCTAGGTGACTATTTAGGAAGGCCGCCATCTGTGGGCTGGATACCTCAGATGGTAAGAGCATTCGTCCGCAAAAAGAGGTCGGGTTCAAGTCCCGGTCCAGTCAAAGTTTTCTTCATACGTATGCACGTATATATAGTTCCAATCTGTTAGTGCAGGGAGACAACCGCGCGAGACTGATGCGATCGAGTTTCTTGTCTGGCCATGCGTTAGACAGCGTGCGGGAAATGTCGCCATGGGGTAGAGTCAGTCTTGTATCGGGAGCTCGTAGAGAGAGGCTACCGCTACCGTTCTGCCGTAGAGCAGCCAGCCAGCCATGGCAGTGCGGAGTCCACCTACGTCTGTCAAGTACAGTTCCGTAATTGCTCCTTGTTGCTACCGATCAGAGTTCGGGGTGTTGTGCTCTTAGTTAGAATCAGCAGCGGTTAACTCAGGAGTCAACCGTGGCGTTCTGGTTTCGGTGAGAAAGGGCCGACAGTGTAGGCAGGAACCTCCCGAGTGCACAGCTAGAGGGTACTGTGCGGAGTGCGGATTTCGGAGAGCACCGTGCGGAGTGCGGATTGCGGAGGGCACTGTGCGGAGTGCGGATTTTAGAGGGCACCGTACGGAGAGTGGATTACTGGGGCTCTTTGCGGAGTGCGGATTATTGGGTTCCTTAAGTGTTTGATTATAATTAGATAACTAAGGAAAACCACCATATTCTCCACACTTCAAATCGTCTGGCTGATGCTATTCCAAATTCGCCTGTTTTGACTTTCAGGCACCCCCGTAACCTGCGTGACTTAATTGTCCGAGCAGAGGTTCCCCCTTTGGACTTTTCATCTCCAACTAAATTTGGTACATTTAAGTGTACATCGAAATGCATTGTTTGCAAGACACATGTCAAGGAAATAGACTCTTTCAATGGACATTCTTCTGGAACTACGCACACGACCCATGGCTCTATCACGTGCACTACCTCAAACATCATATACCTCATCTCTTGTAGAGTTTGTAATATTCAGTATGTTGGCGAGACCAAAAACACCCTCAAACAACGGATCTATGGCCATAGGTCTACTATCGAAACTGGTAAAATGGACACCCCTGTTGGGTATCACTTCAATTTCCCTGATCATTCGATATCAGATATGAGTGTACATGGCATATGATCACTTGGTCACCGTAGTAATGCTGTCCGTCTTAGCCGTGAGAAAATGTGGATGAAGCGTCTTCGGACTATTCAACCACATGGTCTCAACATCCAGGAGGGTAATGACTAACACCGAGCAGCTTTCTGATAATCCTTCTTTTGTGTTCAGTCCTTCACACTTGTCTCTTTGATCTTTCCCCCTCTTGTCACTAATCCCTATCCTACTCCTTGCCCTTCTCTTTGATCTTTCCCCCTCTTCTCACTAATCCCAACCCTACTCCTTGCCCTTCCCTTTGATCTCTCCCTACCAGCTTCACTCTTTTCCCTTTATTTCTCATCCGTGTCCTATTCACTCTTTCCCCCTTCCTTCGTGTACATGTATCTGTTTTGTCCTTGTCACTCTGCCTTTGAGAAAGGCCCTGCTAGGATCGAAACGTCAGGCCCAATAGATTTTAAGATTATAATTATAATGTAAATAAAGTAATTTTCAATAATTGGAGTGGAAGATTAAATCACTACCCAATCATCTTTAGAACATAGTGATTGTGTCCCGTATTCGTTTTCGTGTCGGTCAACTTAGTCACCCATTCAATTAACAATCGGTGGTATATTTCCGCCAAAACGACCCCTACCCCTGGGCCTCGAGACTGCTCGTCAGGCTCTAGCACCTAGGAAGAGATCAGGCTCGTTGGGAGATATAGAAACGCCACAATTTTATGAAAATGACGATACCATCCCAAACCTCTGAACACCCTCTTCCTTCTTAATAACTATGTCTGCAGGTGATGATGCGTACCCCGTGCGCCTTGTAGGCGGCGACACGCCTGCGGAGGGGCGGGTCGAGGTTTACTTCAACGGAGCCTGGGGTTCGGTGTGCGGCGACGACATGTTCGACTCTGCCGATGCTGCCGTCGTATGCCGCCAACTCGGATTTTTCGGGCGTAGTTTGGCGATCAAAAGCGCCTACTTCGGCGAAGGTGCTGGTCACGTGCTGATCGAGAAAGTGGCGTGCAGAGGCAACGAGAGCCGTCTGACTGACTGCGACTTTCTCGGCTGGGGGTCCTCGTGCGGTCACGAATTAGACGTGGGCGTTGAATGTCAAATGGGTAGGACTGTCTCTCTCGTAATATCATCTTTGCAATTCCTCACCAGTGACACGCCACACGATGCGACTTTCGCAGGCAGTGTTAACGTTGGGGCAACCATTTGCATCACAAAAGGGGACCATTGCCAGCGTCTTTATTGCCAAACATGATGGTCTGGAACTTAGGAAGGTGAACGGGTGGACCCCGAAGATTGCCTCCATTTATAATTGTTACCCGTTATAGTGGCATTGCCTATACGAAGTGTCGTACATTAGCTTACGACTTATAACCCGTCGAAAGTTATGATGGGCCGTATATGGTTTCTGTGTATTGCTCGCCATCTTGCGATAGGTAGCAGGTAACGGTGCTAGATAAGACTTGGAGGTTTGCATGGTGGAAAAACTTAGTGGAAGGTTTGCGGTGACACCATGCATCTCTTCTCTTTCAAGATGTGTGGCTCTGAAAAGAGCCACACTTCTAGATCTTAAAGGGAAGAGACACATGGTTCCACTGCAAACCTCCCACTAGGCACTAGGCAACGATGCGTTGTAATGACATTGATCTCTGGTGGTAACACCTTGACAGCTAATCCCCGTATGCACAATGAATCAATCTGACCCGCAGATGCTTTCGACGTCCGACTCGGAGACAATAGGACGTCGAAGGAGGGACGTGCTGAGATAAGGGTCAGGGGTCAATGGGTGCTCATCAGAGGCGTTCACTGGACGACTTCGGCCACCAGCGTCATGTGCAGACAACTGGGTCTCCACGGGGCCAATGTATCCTACGCTTTAGGCGAGGACGACGATGAGACTTGGATTGTCAGCAGGTTTGACTGCAACGGGGACGAGGTTGCACTGGCTGATTGCAGCAACGAGGGCTTTAGGGTGATCGACCTCTTTGGCAATTGGAACGTGTATGTCTCCTGTCAGATAAGTAAGTAAGATAAATCAGATAATTCAGATAAATCCAAAAGATGTACCCCATGCGCTGAACGCATGATTGTGGATCCTAGTTCACCTTGGTCTATAGAAATCCAGACAACATTTGACATTTTGCATAGTTGAAGTACAAAGTGCAATGGTTTGCGGTGCCACCATGCAAATCATCTCTGGTAAGACCTTTACATTTAAGGAAGTGTGCAGGAAACAATGTATGGTGTCACCGTTAACCTTCCACTTTGTATGGAATAGACAGTTTAGGCCTACATATGCAAGCATGCTTGTCTGAGAGAAGTTTTGAGAAAGGTCCAGCGAGGATCGCAATCTCAGACCATCGAAACTTTCAGATTCGCATTTTGGTCATACCTTAAGCAGGTGGCCGAATATTTGAGTCGAAAGAGTTGACAAACCAAAGTCATGGAACGTAGAACTGTAAATCGGCCTTGCATATGTTTAGTCGGAAGTATAGTTAACTTGGCTATGTCTCCTTCTATCACAGCTACAATGCTGTCTTTATTTTCAAACATCATAACGTACTTTGCTACCGGTACTTAGTAACTAATTCATTCTCATTACTTTTGGACAACAGCGGAGGAGGATTTTCTGAGCGTCCGTCTCATCGGAGGGCTGTCCAGCAATCAAGGACATTTGCAGTTGTACCACAATGGTCAGTGGGGAACCGTCCGGCCGAGCGACTGGGACGAGTCGGCCACCAGCGTTGTCTGCCGACAGCTGGGCTTCCCCGGCACCAACATCACCCTCGAAGTTCAACCCAGGAACGGCATCTTCGGCCGAGTTCAGAGTCATCTGCTGCTCGCCGGCATACACTGCAGGGGCGACGAGGACAAGATCGCTGACTGTCTGCTCACTCGCGGCTCTGCGGATTCGTTCTATGGAATATACAGGGTAGTCGGCATCATATGTCAGGAAGGTGTGCAGTCTCAATTTAGATATTGTAGATTTGATACTTCATGTAGAGAGTACTTGATTGGAACAAATCACATCTAATCTGGAGACAGTCCCGATGCTGTCTCGGGATTGGCCCCTACGAAATATGCATACTACAAGGCCCGATTCAAGCAGGGCGTGATACATTGAGAACTGCGCATGTCTTCGGGACTGCTTGACAAAGGCAGGCTAGCAGGTCAGATCCGAAACGACGTTGCCTTCTATATCAAAGTTGCACCAAGAAAATTCGCTAAATCAAAGACAAAATAAAAAGGAAAGTTGCGTCGGTTACGTCATCATTTGATTTATTATAAATCTGTTGTATTGACTTTGCAGGCATTAAACATAAAATCGGGAAAGTCTGAAGATTTGTTTGTACTGAAGCTTGCCCGAAAAATGGTCCTTCGATCGGTGCTACGACCCTTTTAGTCACAGTGACCTCATCGAAAGGTCACGTGACAAGACTTAAAATAGGAAACAGCAAAGTGCATCATGACGTAACCGTTGGTTCTATAAAGCAGAATCATAAATGTACCTAAGTTAGGAAAAGGTGAATATCCCAAAATTGCTTCCATGATATCGTTTTGCATCATTTTAAGCCTGTTTGGCAAATAAAGCAATATTTTAACCATTGAAAATCAAGGTGAGACACTCTCTTTTGGACGAAAGTGATAAGACTTCATCATGACTTTAGAAATTCGACAACAATGTTTGAAATGTTTTCCAACTTTGTTCAATACTAGATGATGACCACCAAGTACGCCTTGTGGAAGGGCCCAGCGGAAACCGATCGGGTTTGGTTCAGGTGTCCTTCGGCGGTCAATGGCTGGCCGTCCGTCCTGCGGAAGGCTTTGAAGCCTCTCTAGCCAGCGTGGCCTGTCGTCAGCTCGGCTTTTTCGGCAGGAACCTGTCCGTGACCAAAAACTCCTTGCACGCCAGCGGCAGGGTCGACGTTGCTTGCAGCGGAGATGAGGCAACGCTGGTGGACTGCCCGTTTCAAGGCTGGGAAGTAACGTCCATCGAGAATACCGTGGTGTGCCAAGCGGGTGAGTAAATAAATGCTAGCGAGCCATTGGGGTAATGAAGGTAATGGATCCAAATGTTGCAAACTGCTTATTAAAACAAGTTTGGGGTCCACACTTTATGATAATAAGCTTGGCGTAACCATCCTTACTTGGGACAACGTTGACCTCAGTCACACGCATTTCAGAGTGATGGTCATTTCGCATAATGTCCCTGGTATAGATGCACTCGGGAGGGCAGACTAGGGTTTCGATTTCTAGCCAGCCTGAACCCGTGCGAGGTTGACAACGCTAGTTTCCTTCTTTATGGACTATGAACCTTCCTGTTTCAGTCTTAAAAGCATATGGCCACGTTACCTGTTTTCATTTGGTTTGAGATGGCTGCCTACTACATCTTATTTCTATGGCTTAATTTCCAATCAAGTGAAATGCTGAAATATTGGACCACTTTCCATCAAGTCGGATGGTACCATCAGGTGTTAAATATTCTAAAAAACGACTGAATCCCAGACAAATATGAGGGTGTTTATTTTTTACTTCCGCGTTACGCTTCAAAACCCCTTTGATGCTCTGCAGGTGAAACTAATCAAGTCAGACTGACAGATGGCGCCACCAATGCCACTGGGCGCGTGCAGGTCTTATTGAGTGGCATATGGGCCGGCGTCTGTGCCAGCAAGTGGGATGTTAGGAGCGCCACCGTCGTCTGTCGACAGCTTGGATTCGGTGGGAAGGCCGCACCGTTGAGTGTCCGCTCCCGGGACGAGACCCCTTTGTACCTGGACGCCTTGTGCAAGGGAGCCGAGCTTTCACTGGACGAGTGTGACCTATCCTGGGATACGGCCTGTCCATACGACTCTGCCAGTGTTGCCTGCCAATTAGGTAAAGTTCCACTGACTGCTTGAACCCCTGAGCTATCACTAATCCGAACCTAAACACAACATTTACGAAACTCTTACCACCTCAATCCCATCTCATTCCTACACGAGGTTCTGTTGAGTTTTTAGCTGCCATACATTGTTACATTTGACTCTCCCGAGTGCGATAAACAAAACCACATCAAAAAAATCTATCATCTATTGAGCAATCTATCTTGAGTTAATATGGCTAATGTTTTTCCTTGCAGACGAAGACGTTGTCATTCGACTCGTTGACGGTTCCACCAACGCAGAAGGTCGTGTGGAGATTTTCTTCAACGACAACTGGGTGACCGTTTATGACCAAGACTGGGATGACGCCGACGCGAAGGTCGTATGTCGTCAACTTGGTTTCAATGGATCTAGTTTGTCTCTAGGAAGCTTCCCGTTTGGGCCAGGGAGTGGTCGCGTGTACATGGACAAAGTGAACTGCATTGGTGACGAGGAGACGCTTTTCGATTGTCAGTTTTCTGCCGTGCCTAGAGCGTTTCGTTACTTCCCGTTTGCTCTTAAGCGAGTAGCTGGTGTCGTTTGTCAAACAGGTCAGTTTTATTTGTTAGTATAGTACTTGTCATCTCCTTATTTTGGTTTGTTAGAATTTGTACAGTCGACCTGATTCAATTAAATTCCAACTTATAGAGTGAAAAAGAAAGGACAAGAGCAATGATTACATAATACTAATTATTTCTAGAGTTTTACCAATAAGGTAAACATTTGGAATTTTGATTTGAATTACACCCGTTAATTCACAACTAAGTTTATACATTTCTTTTGCGCAGTAATATTGAAAGTTCATATGTATATCAAAATGAATTCCTCTATTAAAGTACGCACAAATATTGTCGGGCGATTTCCTGGAGATAATTTTCTATCTACTTTACTTTGTTTCAATTTATCATGTTATTACCATATTGGCCTTCAGTTATGAGATCCAGTCTGTCTTGAAAATTCACTTGCAATAAGATTTGTTTAGGTGATTGAAGCCATATCTTCTATTTAGTACGGTCCCTCCTGACAATGGCCAGAGTGCACACTTAATAACCTCAAAAGGTCCGAGACGAAGGACCAATGCCTTAGGTATTTTGAATAATCGCGTACTTTGATGACGTCACATCAACTCAAATATTTCTCAGCTCTGTTAAAATAGTGGTGAAAAGAGAAATCATGGATAAAAACTGTTTCTCTATTGGTCAAATAATGCTAAAATCATTTTGACCACTCAAAAAAAAGGAATTTGCATCTTGTACACAAAGTCTATGGGACTTCATAATAACATTCAAAAACTAATAGTTAGAAGCAACCTTCAATTGGTTCGTAATTTCAAATACATTATGTAGGCCTATAGTTCAATGACTAATTGACAAGTTTCAAGGTCATTGGCTAATGGCATATTGGTGTTTTGCAACCTCATCTTTTGATGCCATTATGATACGCCATACTTTTTCGGCCAAAACGGGAGGTTGTCAACCATTTACTGAACAGAGGCAAAATAAAAATCTGAAAATCACTTGACGTTTACTGAATATGCTACAGTGAATATCAACTTTTAAGAATTCCATTGCTTTATTCATATTCATGAGATGGTGTCACGGCAACAAGGTGATCAATTTTGGATGCACCTTTTCCCAACTTAGATCTGTGCAAAGTTTTGACCCTGTACGACTCAGGAATTTGTCATAATTGCACTCTTTGAACATCTTTTGCCGTTTGCTAGATAGCTCAAGCATAATGCCAATAGTGCTTTGTCTATATCATTGTTGGCCGATGAGGAAGAAGAAGAACAAGGAAAAAAGTCTGAACAAAAAACTATGGCTTCGCGGTGGAAAGCCCAACTATGTACTTTTTCTGAAGTATGAATATGCACGAAATTATATTATAGCAAACCACGTCGTTCCCTCGCAAAATAATGGTCCCAGTTGAAGCCCTCTAAATCATACCCCAGACTAATAATTCGAAGAGTTTCTTGCCGAGACAGCGAGCGAGTGCAAGAACTCGTTTGCTCCAGACGAGCCTGTCTTGCTTGTGCTTGACAATGCAACACCGCCACATGCGCCCATCCGCATCACACCCGATATCACCCAGCAGGGTTTGCTTTCACAAAGCCTTATGATGCATCGTAACTCAGCTTACGATGGATAGTCCATCATACGCCATATGGTTTCTGTGCATCTCTTATCGTCTTTCGATTGATCGTACGTTACAATTAATTTGATGAAGACATCCAAAGATCCATTTTTTCATTATAATGTTGCAAGTTGCTTGCTGACTTAAATGACACAAAGAATGACTCGAATAATTAATGGGGTCAACAAGGTAGCAAGACCCTTTTAAGGAAATAACGACATGGCTGCCGGATTTTGGTTAAACCATTTTCTTTTTGATTTAAAATATATAAATAATCACCTATCTTATGATTGACATTACTGCAGAAATTCAGCTGATTCTGTTGTATGAATGAATTTTAAAATAATGTCTATCTTGTAAAGTTGTACAGGTTTACAGTTGTTTATTTCGAGTACATCAATACATTGATAGAATATTGGTATGTAAATAATGGAATAATTACTGTGTAATAACAACTGGTCTATATTGTCCCTTTTTTATAACAGATGGTGATCTTCCTGTCCGTTTGACTGGCGGTACTTCGACGAGAGAGGGCCGCGTTGAAATATCTTTAAGAGGTCAATGGGGAGGCATTTGTAACTTCCGATGGAAGGTTGCCCAGGCAGATGTGGTGTGCAGGCAACTAGGCTACCACAACGGCACAAACCTGGTGATAGCAGGCTTTCACTTCAGGGACGACGAACTACCTGCTTACTTAACAAGACTTGAATGCAGCGGCAACGAGAGTAAACTGAAGGAATGTAAAGAACGAAGTGCATACGTATTAGGTGACTACTTCTGTGGATCAGGCTTGAATGCTGGAGTTAGATGCCAATCAGGTAAGTTGCTACGCCTGTGTGACCTTACATATTGCATAAAAGTTTAAACTGAAAGGCAGTACCTGCCTTTAAGAATGGTTCAGCCAGGACAAGGATTTCCAACATGAATCACGCTGTATATTTGACATCATTTTATCCTAGGTTACGTCATGCCAGTTACGTTAACTTCTTTTCCGATGGATTTGATTTATCTTAATAGTAGGCGAGGCTTGACGTAAATCATTTTTTTACTGTAATGTTCTGACGCTTTTGTTTACTTCAAATAAACAAGGACAAACTGACTGGGAACTTTTAAATATTTTGAAAAATTGGTAAATAAATCTGTCACTGGACCGGGACTTGAACCATAGTCCTCTGGACTAAAGTGCCAGTGCTCTACTATCTGAGCTATCCAGCCCTTAAATGATGTCCTCCAAAATAGTCAACAAGTCTTTCCCGGGGTGGAGGCGACAGTCAGAAGCAATTCAAAATGATAGTGTAAAATATAACTTTCATAGATCTGACCTACCGAAATGGGGATGATGTACTTCCTCGCTATTATTTTCAATATAATTAATTTAATTTTTCATCAGTAAATTAATTACACACATCGCAGTGCTTATTACGTCGTATACGGCAAGTTCTCATTGAATTACATTCTCCTCGACGTAAAACATCATATACAATCTATATTTGCACTTGCCATTTGTTTATTGTCACTGTACTGTTGGGCGATTGACGAAGTAAATGTTGCAATTCTCACTTGTCCTCCATGTAGACGAATCGTTCCCCGTCCGTCTCGTGAACGGCTCTTCGCCCGCAAGTGGAAACGTGGAGATTTTCTTCGACGGCGTGTGGGGCCGAGTGTGCGATTCGAGGTGGGACATCCGGGATGCCACCGTGGTCTGCAACCAACTGGGCTACGACGGGGCAGAGGCGCCAGTCTATCATTCTCTCTTCGGATCCGATCAGAACTACCTCATGAACGATGTTGACTGCGTCGGCAATGAGAGCAGACTTGCCGATTGTCCATTTTCTGGGTGGAAAGTGAACGTCCATCATTGTAAACACAACGCTGGCGTTGTATGCAAAGGTATGTGTTAGTTCACCTTGTCTTACACTATTTCCCTTCAGACTTCTATTCTGTGGAAATGTCTTCGATAGCAGACTCATGGCGTAAACATGTTTTGTTTACCTCTGACAGTGCTCTATGGCGCCTTTGGAGCCACGTGTCCCCCTCGTGAGGCCGTCCCAGACCCCTTTGACAGACAGCGCCCTACGATTCTCGAGTACAGCCGAAGCGGTCAGTCGATGCTCCCGGTCGCCTGGACCCATCCGAGGCTGACCGACGCATCCGGGGACCTGGTGAACTTCACCACGTGTCGCATGGCTGACGGTGAGGGCGCTCCGTGGCACTGCCGTAGTGGCGATCTCTTCAATGCCACGAGCTTCTCTAACGAGGCAGGCAGAAAAGTGGAGGTCATAGTGGATACAACAGATCTCCATACAAATCTGAGTTACCAATGTACATTCTATGTGCTGGTAAAAGGTACATACTTTAATTTGTGTTCCCGAACATCGACTAACCAAGCTAAATTTTGAGAAATTAAAAGAATGTTGGAATGATGAGGAGTCGAAAATTTGCGTGGGCGGTCTATGAAGGGAAGGGCACTAAAGGGATGGAAAGAGGAAAGACCTCAGGGCAGGGATCGAAAGAAGTCAAGCAGGTGAACAGACAAGTTATGGCAAGGGACATTCACATCCTTTATAACATTACTGTTATTAATTGAAACCTCGCTTACAGATAAAACCTATTAGCGCAAAGAACGTCGAGCTTAGATCGACACGTCAGGACCTGCACATGTACGAAGTCTTCATGCTATTGGGTCATTTATTTAATGATGGATCAATTAATATGGATTTCGTCATTTATGCCATATTTGCTCTTTATAAACATCCTTCGCTATAGACAGATACGTCATATTTGAGTATTCATGACATGTTTGATCTTTTTGATATTTGTACCACATTTCCCCATTTTCGGCATATTTTGGTCATCAATATTATTTTTGCACTTTTGTGTCGTATTTGCTAATTTACGTATTGAATCTTAATTCTTTTCCTACTTAACATACATTCAAAGTGGCTGTGCTCGAATATGCACGTCAAGTCCTCTGGTGGGCTTTGTCACCTTAGTCAGTGTGGAGTATAAATGAAATCTCTTTATTTATTTTTGTTCACTAATTGTTAAACCCCGACTTTTTTCAAACAGAGGCGATTGCCACTGCTTCACCTATCATGACCAACCTATTCACTGCCATTGGCTTCCAGTCCCGTTCCGATGTAGTCACGACCGTGGCCAGTGGTAGGCACTTTATATTGGATACTAATTCAAGATTACATTTTTTTCTCGCTTCATTCATAGTGCAATTGCATGCACACAGTAATGAAATAACTATTGCGTAGAAAACGTGTACCGTCGAAAACGGGGGTTCCCAATATATATATATATATATAGATAACATATGACAAGCAAAGATATTGAAATTGAAATAACCCACCACCTGCACATGTTAACAAAACTTATGAAAATAGCTCTCAATTAAAAAAAAGAATTGAAAGACAGGAAATACATAGCTTAGAACTGACATACAACTGAATTAAAAATTGACATATCGTCAGGTAAAATACATCAGGATTAAGAATTACATTAGTAAAATGGGAAAAAGGACTTACTATACAATTTAAGAATGTATGTTAGTCTCTGACATTGCGGCCTGTTTCTGAAAAAATACAGAATTTTAAGAAGGCACAGTAATAAATTAAAAAGTGTTGTGAACTAGATCTAGATTTTTAGCCTGCATTCGGCTCTTCCGAAAAAAATTGTTCTAACAGGCACTTTTCTCTTAAATCCTATTTCATTAGACCAAGGACAATGTTCGGAAGAGGTGACAGATACAGTGATTGGTCCCGTTACTTGGCCATCTACACAGAGTGGTTTAGTGATCGAGTCCTTCGAAAGATGCCCACTTCACACAGAAAAAGGTGAATATTCGTTTCTTTTGTTAGTAACTCACCCAAGTATCGACAGTGGTCACTCACCTCTGAGAAATCGTCATAAAAAACCCTAACCCATTTTATTCGAAACTTGGAAGTGGACCCGTATTGTTTATAGAAAGCATTCCTTTTTCAATCTCATGACGTAAAATCACAACCTATACAATTCCGCTGACTTACAACCGTTATTCCTAACGACCCTTATTTACACAGCGGGCAAAGCAAGGATGACGAGGAAGTGTACGTCCAGGAGTGTTGATGACGTGACATTCGACAGCGTTTGGGAAGAGCCAGTGACGATCGACTGCGGTGGAACTAAAATCAGAGCTACAATCAAGGACCTCACATTGGTAACATATATATTTCTTCCAACCTGAAAGATTGCTGTGACACCATTTAAGTTATCTCATTCTAGGAGTAAGCCTTTGAAAATAGTCTGCAAACAGAAACAGGCTCTTCTTGGACCCATATACCTTCTTAAAGGAGATGGCTTGTATGGTGTCACCGTAAGCCCTTAACGTTGTGCCTCCACCATGCAAACCTTCAAGTCATCTTTTATCCTAACATTATTCCTTGGCATATATTTGTTTACGACTTCAAATGCACGATATTCATGAAGTATTTCGCACAGTATAATGTCCAATCGCTGCAAAGAA
This sequence comes from Luidia sarsii, assembly GCA_949987565.1. NCBI lineage: Eukaryota > Metazoa > Echinodermata > Asteroidea > Paxillosida > Luidiidae > Luidia > Luidia sarsii. The sequence goes on along the minus strand of OX465103.1, from coordinate 25,340,423 downwards.
CAGATTGCACATCCATTAGTCTGTATCTTTTTCTGGGCTTTCTTAATAGGTTGAAGTGGTAAGTGGTAACGTCGCAGAGGTGGCTGAGCTTTTGGCAAATCTGACTTCTTGGGAAAAACGGAGCAATGCTTTGTCCCTTCTGAGTGTGGAAGACATAGCTGACGTCTTGCTGGATATCACCGCCGTAGGCTCTGGAGAGGCAGCGGTAAGACCGATCTGAAGAGCTTGAACCAAAATGATTTACTCCATTCCCATCCTAGTATACTTTATCGAAAATTCACACAAATCATGACGTAGGGCTAAGCAGCACGATAAAGAAATGATAAATATCACTCTCATGGTTCGTGCAGGTTGCGGAAGCTGTTGTTGATGTTGTCAGCAACACGATGGATATCATCAGAGGCCAAGAGCCAGCAGCGTCCGCCCGACTAGCAGATCTGCCCTCCGTCATCAAGTCGTTGGAAATGCAGGTCGGGTCCACCTTCCATGCACTGGGCGCGTTCAGCATCCAGAGGGAGTCGGTCCACGTGGAGACGATCTCGGTCAGCTCCTCCCAGGCTAAGGACGGTTTCAGCTTGGCTGTTGTCCAGAGGCGCCCGGAGGCGTCCGCACCTGCGTCCGCACCTGCGTCCGCACCTGCGTCCGCACCTGCGTCCGCACCTGCGCAGCCTCTGTCGACAAGGAATACACTGATTGGAACGAAGGTCGTTTTGTTTGATAACATAACTACTATACCAAATGACGAGAGCGTGAGGACGGTGGTCACAACGCCCAAAATCAACGTGTCACGTCAGTCAGAAGGTGATTGTTTTTCAATCGAACTTCTTTTCTATGTCAAATTCAATGCCTGTTTCTTTTGGCTTCTCTGGTGTGATTTAAGAAACTAGTCTACAGTGGTCGTAACCCCACAGAAACATTGACCATTGCAATGTCCTTATAACAACGTCCGTATAAACGTCATTGAATCGACGATTTAAAGGTACTGACCGGAATTGTATGCCCTGAAAGGTGCCCTCTTAAATAAAAATGTGATTCAGTATTCACATTTATTTCCCACATTGACTATTTTATAACGATGGCAGTGTAAATGCTACAGTGTTTAATTACATGATATTTTGCAATATTACGTTCGCAGTATTCCATACACGAAGACCGTTTGATCGTAGCTTACTAAGTGGAGCTACTATATTGAGAGGTACGTTGACATAGCTCTCAAAAGCATTAAAATGCATATAGTACAAGTGTAAAAAAGCAGTGGTGTAGTGGTATGTCAATTCGAGTATTACATTTAGAAATAATGAAAGTTCATTGCACAGAAAGAATCATTATAAAGCATCATGATTATACGCAAGACGTGTTCTCTGAAGACATACTTCTCGCAAAAAGTACTATTATATAATGGTCCGTTAAAACTATATTCGTCTTTAAGGTAATCTAGATCCAAAATACAATGTGTAGTGTATTAAAATCAAATCGCTTAATTTATAGTACAGAAGAAGGATTTACGCTGGTCCTTCCTTTTATACATAGCTATTATATGTATATTCCTTTGCTATTGAGCACTTGGTCGCATGATGCCTTCCAAACTTGTCCTCCATTAGGATCTGACACTTCATCGCCCATCAACGTGACTCTCATCCTGTATGAGGACGACAGCCTTTTCCCGTCCGTCTCTAAGATCCGCTCGTCCCTTTCCGTCGTTGAGGGCGTGGTCTCTCTGGAGATTAAAGGAGTAACTCCGATGGCTTTGACCGAGCCTGTTGTCACAGAGTTTCAGGTGTTGTAACATTTTATTTGTTTGAGTAGAGAGGTTTGGTAAGCTAACGAATACGATTACAGCCACGAATATGTCAGCAATATGTTTATGGAGTCACAAGATAATAATTGCTCTTCGGTTGTTTGCCAGCCACACGTAAGAAATTTGAAGGGAAGTTCGAATTGCAAAGATTACTCCCAGTATTGGGTATTAATTGTATGTCGGAAACTGACTTCTTTTCAGACATTATTATTAATTTGGAGAATCAGGAGAATGCGGAGGACGAAGATGAGGATGATGATTATAAGGGTCAACTATTACTTAGTCGAGTCATTCACCTTCTCTGTATTTCCACGTTCCCCTATCCTTACATTGGTATAAAGAGCAAAACTGTTACCCATTGGTCATATTGATATACTGTTGCGTTAGGAGTAACGTCCCAAACTCGATTGTTATTGATTCAGGCTTCAACAAATGCGACAACCAACAAGGTCATGTGCGTATTCTGGGACTTTTCCCTCGGGAATGGCAGTGGTGAGTGGTCGAGTGCAGGCTGCAATTTGGATGGAGTGAACAGTGGACGATACGTCTGCCGTTGTGACCGCTCGACCAACCTGGCGGTCCTGGTAAGTGTATAATACGTTTATTCGGTCGAATACGTAAAGAGTAGCTGTTAGTGACGTTATGCACTCAAGGAGGAATCTGAATGTACCACGGTCGATTGACGAGCCAAACCAGATACCGAACCCTTGGAATAATGAGTCTAGAAGCTTACAAAAAGAGTAAGGCGCACACAGGACACTGTTACTGAAGTTAGGTACAAAATGATGAGAAAGACTTAAAGCCGATGGCGTTTGGATCTTTGCAAGACCTTTTCTAACAAATGTAAATTTGTTGAGTATCATACTCATTCATTTTCATTTACTCATTCATTATTTCATTTTACACTACAGTAATACTTTACACATGTTTACATTTTAGGTGATATACAAAAATGTTGCAAACTGCTTACTGACTAAAATTACCAAAACGTAAATCTTAAAATTTAGTGGGCCTGACGTTTCGATCCTAGCAGGACCTTTCTCAAAGGCAGAGTGACAAGGACAAAACAGATACATGTACACGAAGGAAGGGGGGAGAGTGAATAGGACACGGATGAGAAACAAAGGACAAAGAGTGAAGCTGGTAGGGAGAGATCAAAGGGAAGGGCAAGGAGTGGGGTAGGGATTAGTGAGAAGAGGGGAAAGATCAAAGAGAATGGCGAGGAGTAGGGTAGGGATTACTGACAAAAGGGGGAAAGATCAAAGAGAGAGGTGTAAAGGTCTGAACACAAAAGAAGGATTATCAGAAAGCTGCATGGTGTTAGTCATTACCCTCCTGGATGTTGAGACCATGTGGTTGAATAGTCCGAAGACGCTTCATCCAAATTTTCTCACGGCTAAGACGGACAGCATTACTACGGTGACCAAGTGATTCTATGCCCAGAACACTCATATCTGATATCGAATGATAAGGAAGATTGAAGTGATACCCAACAGGGGTGTCCATTTTACCGGTTTTGATAGTAGACCTATGGCCATAGATCCGTTTTTTGAGGGTGTTTTTGGTCTCGCCAACATACTGAATATTACAAACTCTACAAGAGATGAGGTATATGATGTTTGAGGTAGTGTACGTGATAGAGCCATAGGTCGTGTGGGTAGTTCCAGAAGAATGTCCATTGAAAGAGTCTATTTCCTTGACATGTGTCTTGCAAACAATGCATTTCGAGGTACACTTAAATGTACCAAATTTAGTTTAGACGTGAAGAGTCCAAAGGGGGAACCTCTGCTCGGACAATTAAGTCACGCAGGTTACGGGGGCGCCTGAAAGCCAAAACAGGCGAATTTGGAATGGCATCAGCCAGACGATCTGAAGTGTGGAGAATATGGTGGTTTTCCTTAGTTATCTTCCTGAGAGGAGGAAGAGAAGGGTGGTAGGAAGTAACTAAGGGAACCTTGGGCTTGTCCTTGGGACCTGGTGGCTTTTTTTTTAGTGCCGAACTTCTGGGAATGGAATAGACTTTAGCAATGGAGTTCTTCACTTGGCGAGAACTATAGCCTCTGGCAACCAAGTTACTGGCCAATACACGTGTATGGCGGCGAAAGTCAGAAAGTTTAGATTTTCTGTTTATAAACCATAATGTATGCTGTGAATGCACGCACGAAGAAACAGAGCTTATGACTGTGAGCCCTTGTACAGGTATTGATATTGGAATACATGTAGGTTACATATTGGAACACTTATAGACCAAGACTACGAAAGAGACAAGACATGTACACTACATAATATGAATATCATTCTGAAAATAATTGCAATTTCTGGCCATTGATTTTCCTTTCTTAGATGCCGAGCCAAAGACCGGAAGACTACCCACGAACCCTTGACCTCATCAGTCGTATCAGCTGCGTGGGATCGGCCGGTTCCTACTTGTTGATTATTACCATATATCTTTCCATAAGGTAATCATCCTTTTGCCAAAGGCAGAAAATAAAGTGATTGCAGCACGCATATAAAATACCTTGATGTTTCAAGAAAACAAAAATCGAAAGATGGTCAGATATAAGTTTCCCTCTTCCAGTCCTTCCGTCGCACTCACAGAGAATGGTACGCTCAGACAAATATACTGTGATCACACTTTGTAAGAACATGCTTGCAATTACTCTTGAATAGACGGAGGTCGGTGCTTGCGATAACCCAACTTAGTCAGTTCGTTTCTATCCAGCCTAGTCTTGGACGCGACCACTAACTTTTGTGTAGACATACTGAAGAGAGAAACAGGTCAAGATCGATGACGCCAGTGCACTGACATCGTTTATACTGGACACGCTAATGTGTGTAACGGTACATTATGATGGAGTACGCATTGGTCTGATGTCTCTCATGTTGTCAGATCGCAAGTTGCTGACTTTCTCTCTTTTGCGTTTCCTTTTGCAGAAAGCTCCGAGGCAGTAGGTCGGGCCACATATTCCTCCAGTTTCTCTTCTCTTTGCTCATTCTGTATTCGGTTTTTACGTCAGGAGTAGACCAAGCTAAGGTATGGCAACAGCTGATCAAATAATCTGTTACGGTAGGAATACCGTGTTATAAAGCAGTGCTCGGCTATATACCTGTTAAGATTAATTCTACTGTCAATCGAGTCTACACTGGGACCTACTAATATTACGTCACTGTTTCAAGTCACTGATTTGAATTGTTATCAATATATCAAAGAATAAGTGTCTTGCCTATCTAATTTCTAAAACTAGTTTGTATGCCGTTATAATACACGTTTCAGAGTTATCAACATATCTGTACCGTTGTGGCGATCTTACTGCACTACCTGCCCATAACTGCGATGATGTGGACAGCCATCCAATCTAGGAAGATGTACGTCAGATCAAAGAGCGCATCCACGTCAACGGATGACTGTTATGAAGCACTTCTCCAAAGCCTCGTTGCCTGGGGTATGTAAAGCGAGATAGAACCAGCTTTTCATCTTTTAAACTGACCAAATGCAATCAAACCCAATGAGTCAGTTTAAGGCTACCATCAGGCATATCTCGTCTATGTCAATACATATGCGCGTGATCATTCCATTCTTGGCTTTGTAGATCCCATTTCAACATATTTGATATTAATTTATTTCGTGCAATTTATTTATTATCATCGAAGTTAATGTGTAGTTCTGAAGAAATCTCGTGGTAATTTCCCAAACAAATTCAAATGAAATTCCTTTTTAGGAATGTTTTGACTGGTTTTTTTACTGTGACATAATTAGCAATATTCCAAGCTGCCTTAAAGGTCCAAATAAATGCAATTTTAAAACATTATACCATGTAAAATTATCATTGATAATTTCCTGAAAGGGATATTAGTGACTCTTTATTTAATAATTGTGTCTATTCTGTTTCCATTTATGTAGCGACTCCACTGGTTTCAGTTGCTATGACGTTTGTCATTGTCACAGACCAATACGACACTGGTGATTTGTAAGTGGATTATAATGACATAACAACTTATATCTCGTTTTGATACAAAGGGAAGAATTTCCCTTTTGAACTTTGTTTAGAAAGTAGAATTATTATCATTAAATGTTTTACAATGTTAGCTTTAATTCGTTCCAGGACATGCGGAGTGAGTCAACTTATTTGATTAAAAAAATATACAGAATTTAAAGTGATGTTGCGTAAAAGAGAATGTGTACATCTTTCGAAACGACAACTGACCCTGTCACTATTCCCAAATGAACCTTGTTTGATTTCCAGTTGTTTGATGGCGCCCGGCCTACCGATGTACATCAGCTTGCTCCTTCCAATCGCTCTCATTTCGGCTCACAATATGGTCACCGTTGCCATGACAATGTACCATCTCCGAGTAGGCAAGATAGAGGGGGATGGGACAAGGCCGGAGCCCACGGCCTTACGTCTTGCGGTCGCTGTCACCATCTGGATCCTGTTGACCATCAGCTTGGGCGCGGGGTTCCTGTCCGTGCATAGTACAACCCAGATAACCCCTGTCGTCTTTGCTGTAACTAATTGCATCCTGGTAAGACGGCGGAAAATACCCTTATGTATAGTTGCGTTACACTGACGTAAAGTTCACATGTTCTCGTTGCATTCAGCATCCGATTCTTATCGCTTGTACAACGATATTCCATATTTTATTTTAGAGAGATTCAGCTTGACTCGACTTATATCCTTCCTTTGCTTACTTTGATCGTAATAGGTTTTGATGATCATCTGCATGACCTTCTTGCACTGGTCTGAGGAGGGCGGGTGTCCAAGGCGGGATCCCGCATCAGCTCGTCCAGAGCAGGGCACGGAGGAAGGGAATGTTTCGACTTCCACACCGAGTGAAAGTGACCAGGTGACTACCGATCGCGACGACCCTGGTCGCATTTCGGTATCTGAGAGGAAGAAGGACACGGCGGTAAATACGGCAATGGTCAAGCTCGAAGAGAACGCATTCCCGTCTTGAGACACTCTGAATGAGGCCAGTCCGATCCCAGTGAATGCTGGGGAGATAAACTAAACCATTCACTGGTACTTTACGTCCTTACGTGTGAATTACATTTGTCGACGGTTTCTCGCTCCTAACAACAACAAGCGAGTCGGATGTTGGTCTAAGATTACGTTTATATGCCGGTGACAAACATAATCTGATTAAAACGTAAAATTGATCTTTTGCACTTTTGCACAAGGGAGAAAACTGGTGCATGATTTGCAGTTACATCACCTAAGGTGTAGTCGTGTATGATGGTTTGTACTGGCCGAGTAATTTCAGTTATTGTTAAATTGGCGTTATTTTCGTTTTTTTTTCTCTGTGATTTCACTACAGGACTGGAGTTAATTTTAACAAAATACACGCGCCAGAAACTGTATACTTTAATGGTAAAACTTTTGAAAACATTTAATCAAACTTTAATCCTTTAAATTATAGAAACAATTATATTCATTATAAAACTTCATTTTTTGGCGAAAAGATAGTCAGTCATTGCCATGAAGATTTCTGAGTGTCATAACAAGTTGAAGTATGATAATTTCACATAAACTTCTAATAATTTTGTCTCACCATTAGAGGTCTAATTCCCGTTTCAACATGCAGTAGCCATATGTACATGCCGGTGGCTAGTGGCAGGAGTGAGCAGTCGGGGAGGAGTGAATCAACGAGTGTGTACACTCGCCTCATATAACCACTTATCTCATAGCCAGGTACACGCAGTGAGCCCAACTCCGTAACGCTTGCCTTTGAAATGCGTATAAATTTTTAAAGGAATATTCAGACTCAAGATACAACTCCCCTGACCACAATGAGTTTTGGAGCTCAAGGGTGAGGAGTTGGACGAAAGAACGCACACAGGCAAAGGAAAGGAAACGAAGGAACTGTTACAGTGCTATTGGTGTTGTTGTTTGGTTGTTTTTGACGTAATCGTTTGCACTATAGTCAATAATCATTTCTGTATCAAAAAGAAGGGTATTCTAACAGATCTGACTGGAATGTCTGTGGACTTAATTATTTATGGTTTTGAGAGAGGTACTGTTAGCATCAAAACGTCAAGTACTATTTGTTATTGTTGATGAGACAGTGGTTTTTAAAAACAAAATAAATAGCGGTTTGTATTACGATCTCCGTTTACCTGAATCATAAGGTATCATAAAGAAAGTAACATGTTCCTGGTAGAGTCATTTTGGCTTATTTGTAATAACCACATTGTTTTTATTTGTAATCGAAAAAAATCTACTTTGGTTACAGCTTGTCTAGCAAGCACCATTTCCTAAACCTATAATACTAACGCAGGAACCTTTAAATTATCGCAAGATTCTTTGAATGGAACATATTGAACTGATTGAAATGATTCCGAATCTCAAAAGAAGGAGATTATAAACCTGACGTTTCGATTTGCGCAGATCTTTTCGTAAAGTGAAACATGAATCCTACATGAAATTACTTTTCGAAATCCTTTCGGCGGCTAAGAAGGAGGAGGACGCGGTGATAATCATGCTGGTGGACAAGCTCGAAGAGAATGCACCTCCGTCTGGAGAAAGACTCAATGAAGCCAACCCGATCCCTCCGAAGGCTTTGAAGATAAGCTAACAATTCACTAACCATGAGGTTTTTTAAATGATCGCCGAAGGTGCCAATTTGCTATTAAATGGCACTTTACGTATTCAGGAAACACGTTTAAATGTCTTGTTATCACAAAGCAGTCGAATTTATGGTCCACGTTCATGTTTGTATGCCTGTAACAATATAGTCTTGATAAGACCTTAAAGGGATCTTTTCCACTTTTACAAAATTTTACATTACTTAAAATGGAGATCTTGTCTGTACTGATCGAGTAATTACGATTATTGTAAGATTGATTTTTGTTCTAAGTGATGTGATTGTTGGACTGGCGTCAACTTGAAAAAAAAACGCACAACAAAGGAACTGTCCCCTTTTTAATGAAAATACATTTGCAACCATTTAATCCAACTTGAATACTGGGAACTATATATATCCAGTGATCTACAATTCAAAACAATTTTAAAGCTTTCAAACTTTAAACCTTTTGATTTCAAATGCCGTCAGCCATTGCCCTCAAGGAATGTAAATGTCAATTTGATAAATTAACCGAGTCAGGTAATTGGTGAGGTCACACAATACGCCCGTGCACTCGCCTCATACAGCACACTCGACTCACAGCCACACACAGTGAGCTCACCTCCTGAACGCTTTCCTCTAAAATGGCTACTCATTTAAAAGTATTCAAGCTCGAGAAACCACTCCCATTACCTCAACTAAATTTTGAGGCCGAAGGAATAAGTACACACAAGGAAACGAAAAGGAAATGAAGGAACGTTTACAATGATATTGCTGTTGTAGTTTAGCTAATTCTGACGTAATCGTGTACACTCTAGTCGTAAGTCATTTCTGGATTAAAAAGAAGAGTCGTCTAAACACAACAGACTTGAATTTCATTGTTGATTTATGACGAGAGGTCGTGTTTTAAAACAAAGTTAATTGTTCCAATATGTTCCATATGTTCCAATGAGTCTGACTTTCGCCGCCATACACGTGTATTGGCCAGTAACTTGGTTGCTAGAGGCTATAGTTCTCGCCAAGTGAAGAATGCCATTGCTAAAGTCTATTCCATTCCCAGAAGTTCGGCACTCAAACAAAAGCCACCAGGTCCCAAGGACAATCCCAAGGTTCCCTTAGTTACTTCCTACCACCCTTCTCTTCCTCCTCTCAGGAAGATAACTAAGGAAAACCACCATATTCTCCACACTTCAGATCGTCTGGCTGATGCCATTCCAAATTCGCCTGTTTTGGCTTTCAGGCGCCCCGGAACCTGCGTGACTTCATTGTCCGAGCAGAGGTTCCCTTTTGGACTCTTCACCTCCCACTTAATTTGGTACATTTTAGTGTACCTCGAAATGCATTGTTTGCAAGACACAAGTCAAGGAAATGGACTCTATCACGTGCACTATCTGAAACATCATATACCTCATATCTTGTAGAGTTTGTAATGTTCAGTATGTTGGCTACACCAAAAACAACCTCAAAAAACGTATCTATGGCCGTAGGTCTACAATCAAAACCGATTAAATTGACACCCCTTTTGGGTATCACTTCAATCTCCCTGATCATTCGATATCAGATATGAGTGTATAGAGTATGAGTATGAGTCCACAGAATCCATTGGTCACCGTAGTAATGCTGTCCGTCTTAGCCGTGAGAAAATGTGGATGAAGCGTCTTCGGACTATTCAACCACATGGTCTCAACATCCAGGAGGGTAATGACTAACACCATGCAGCTTCCTGATAATCCTTATTTTGTGTTCACTCCTCCACACTTCTCTCTTTGATCTTTCCCCCTCTTCTCACTAATCCCTACCCTACTCCTTGCCCTTCCCTTTGATCTCGCCCCACTAGATTTACTCTTTGTCCTTTGTTTCTGATGCGTGTCCTATTCACTCTCTCCCCCTTCCTTCGTGTACATGTATCTGTTTTGTCCTTGTCACTCTGCCTTTGAGAAAGGTCCTGCAAGGATCGAAACGTCAGGGCCACTAAATTTTCAAAATTAATTGTGATAGTTTTACGGTCGCTATATGCTAGACTTACAAGGAATCATAGGGTAACCAAAAAGTTCTTGGTAGAGTCATGGAAAATGGGGCTTTGATCCGAGTCCGAGTCGTGAGTCATGCAAGTCTGGTGCGTGTATGTATATGTGTGTGTGTATGTTCGTCCACGGAAATCCGAACCACGAACCGTGCATGCGCTAACTAAACCTCACGAATGACGAAAACCTCATCCTAGAATACAATCGATTTAGGCGTGCCTAAAGTGCGCCACAAGGAACATAACCCACAATCGTGTCCGCTCATGCCTCTCTTGTGTACGCTCACTTAATGAAGGTAAGATTAAATAAGTATGGAAACAAGCGAGCAAGGATCGTCAACGTAATTTGTTCCCAACTTTTGGCAATAATTACCTCTAAGGCATTGACTGTCACTGCAGCAGTGACAGTATGCGTACCGGTATATCACTTATAATTAGTCAACTTATGAGGACCCGTTTTTTGCGTATTCTTTAAATAGCAACGTGCATTATAATCATATTCCTCATTTTGGTAATTAGTTTAGTTGATTTCGTCACTCATTTCATATATATGTAATTTCCTAGTTTTTCCCTTACTTATTCTCCTGTAAAGCCTAGTCCACAAGCAGCCATATTGTAACACCGTACAGTCACGGACGTATCGTCCGTGCGTACAGTGCAGTGCACAAGCTAAAATTTATCAAGATTTTCTCCTTCAACTTTCACCCTGTTAGAGACTCAGAGATCCAATTTGGTGAGATAACTTTCAGGCTCAGGTTCAGGTTCAGGTTTATTTCCATACTATTAGGATTGTTTTTACATTAATGAAGAAGTATTTAGTTAGGGAAAATAGTATGAGGAGGTCAGACAAGAAGCCGGAGCCTGTACAAGGGTCAGCCCCCTTTACTTACATTAGGTAATTATAGTTCGAATAGTTTTGTTTAATTACAATTCATTAATAATATGTATCAATAAATAATTAGATAATTAATTAATTGATTGATAATAAATTCGGCTCAATTAATTTTAAAATATGCTTAACTACAGTTATGCGTGTTTCCGTTAGTATTTGTTGTTATACGCTAGAATCATAACTTTTTTGTTTAATTACATTTACAAAGGTAGAAATGAATAATTAGGTGGTAAGTATAACAGTAAATTAAGTAAAGGTCCTTCAATGCATTCACATTAAATGCTTAATTTATAGGTAGGTTTGAATTTAATTAATTGTCACCATCTTTATTGTTTAATTGAAACATTGATTGATTCTTCCATTGATTTGTTCTTCATACTTTTATGAAGATTTGAGTGTGAGAGTGATACATGTAGGTACATAAGTATCATGTGCAAAGTTGCATATAGCTTCAGTGTACAAGTGCGTACTCCAGTAACCGGTTTTCGACGATATAAGGCCTTTTGTTCAAGCTGACCAATGTGAGTGAAATTATCACACTAAAAAAGGTCTCAGTCATTTTTCCACTCCACAGACTATTATAATAATCATGTAGAATGTTGATCAAGCCTTTCACTTCCGTTAGATTACCCGGTTTTGTTGTTGTCCACGGCGCACCGCGCAGTAAGCATCGTGACCTATTTTCGACGGTGGTGTTTAGTAAGGTGTCCCAGTGCAGCCAAACGCAAAATAAATTCTTAAAATAACTCAAATGCTGTGTGGCACTGTAAAATTATTCCCTGTATGGCTTTTTGTTCATCTTTCGGGGTTTTTTCGACAATGCTTCTAACAATGCTTAACAATGCTTAACTCGTTGGTTTGCATTAAATGTATCCCATTGCCCTGAGCCACTTTGAGATGGGGATTTGGACTTACTTTTTGCTATCACCAATTAACTCCTTTCCCTTCATGCTACCCTCTCCTTTCCCATCCTTTTCCAAATCATCAAAACTGTCCTCATAATAATAAGGACATAAATTTAATCACCAAAATAAATAATTGAAATTTTCTTAAAATGTGCAAAGAAGTTCATTTAACAGAAAGATATCTTTTAACTTTTTGGAATTTGGATCTTCAAGTAAACCATACGGTAGGGCGGTATATGAGTGACATGCAGCATTTCTCATCCTTGTTAATTTCCACATCAGAAGATACATCGAGGCAGGATGTGATTGTTCGGCTTGGTCCAAGCTAATTGTGATTCAGCCATGGAAGCAGATTCTGTTTTCTTTGCCCTTTTGGTGGGGTTGTATTTTTTATCTGGTTGATGTCTTCTTCTGTGACGTTTAAAAAAACTTCACAATCCTCTTTCTCACTGCTTCTTCAATTATGACCTTTCCCAATGTCACTCAAGAGACACATTTCGTCCTTGTTGATACTTTCTCTAGCTGCCCTTTTTTTAAAGCCTATTAGGCTATGTTACTTTATGGCTTTAAATAATAATAAACCAATTTTAAAAAATTATATAAGCGAGATGCCCTTTAGGAACCTCCATAGTTTTTACCCAGAACGGACTGCCTCAAGTTGCGTGACATATATTTTTTTCTACGTATGTTGGGGTTTGTTGTGGTACCCTCAGATTTTGTTTAGGACCAACAATAAAGAAAACTGGAGCTACGAAGCAACTGCCAATTTTGTACCTACGAAAATAGACCCCAAAACAGCAACTTTTTGAATCACACGAGTTTGGCCTACCGAAAGAGCCTTAACTTTCCACATTTTTGGTGACGGACAAGAGCAGGAAACAAACCGGAAGATACGAAGTCTGAGATCGTTATAGGGAGTTGTTTTCATCGTGCGATATGAGTTAGAAGGCCAAGCGTCGAAAACGCGTACCGTCAAAAACTGGGCTCCCACTATACAAGTTGTGTTAGTATTTTTTTCTCTGTTCTTTTTATTAAATTGCCGATTGTTATCTCGATCACATGTACGTTACCACCCAAATCAAGTGACTCAGTATTCTTCATTGTGTGGTACATTATGGATTGTGAATTAACATCTTTTGGAAGAGTTTCTGGGTGTTGACTACTACTACTACTATGGATGTCCGGAGTTGTAGTTTCCTTAAATTTTTTTGAAACTCCTCTGAACACAAGTGCGCCACCAGGCAGCCACATTGACAGTTACTGCATTTCCGGCTGCTGATCTTGACTGGCAGTTGATTGGTCCACATATAAGCCGACAGACGGGGACAGAGAGGGGTCCGTTCTTATTTATTCAAACGTGTGTACTGTACGAATAGGTTTGGTGGCCTTGGTCAGTTGCTCTAACCATGGAGGAATTCCTCCATGCTCTAACCTACGTGCTCTAACGACGTAGGAACGGGGGTTGAGGTTGAGGGGTGCATGCAGTGGGGGAGGGGTGGGTTACAACATTCCGGTTAGAACAAGTTTAAGTGGGGACGAGGGGAGACGAGGGATAGAGAGGAGAGAGAGGGGAGAGAGGGGAGAGAGGGGAGAGAGGGGAGAGAGGGGGAGAGAGGGGAGAGAGGGGAGAGAGGGGGAGAGAGGGGGAGAAAGTGGGAGAGAGGGCGAGAGAGGGGGAGGGAGGGAGAGAGAGGGGGAGAGAGGGGGCGACAGGGGAAAGAAGGGGGAGAGAGGGGCTTTAGATATTTGGGGGGTCTTGGCGACACCGAAATGGTGAAGAGGGGAGGGTTAGAACAAGGGTAGGGAGTATGAGAAGGAGGGGAGATAATAGAGGACACGATGTTTATGCTAAGTCCTGATAAGGTTGTGGCTGGGTAATGTGCAGTCGCCAGTCAGTACACAGTAATGGCACTGCAATGACGATCAACGTGGAAGGGTAGTTCGTCTGGTTTTCCGATTTCGTCGAGAGTCGGTCGTTCCCCAGAAGAAAAAAAAAGAAGGAAAAGCCCTACGATCTGTGACAACAGACGTATATTTCTCGTCTTCTTCTTTTTCTTGTCGGAAAAATCCCATAGACAAAGCACAGGGTTTTTTCGGAAGGCATTTTTGCCATTGAACAATTTTGATTTTTTTTCAAACTTGGTAAATGCATAAAAAACCCATGCTGAAATTTTGCGCCGTAGTCTTAAAAACGTCATGACGTCATCACGTGTCACGTGACAGTGCTTTAAAGGGGCAAATTTCAAACTCAAATAAAAGCAAAAATTCAATTCCGTTTTGTTCCAAGTTTGCACTATATCTAAGTTGGGAAAAGGTGTATCCAAAAATTGCCCTCATTTGATCGTGACGTCATCTCATGAATATTAATGAGGTCATGAACTTTTATGATTTTAACATTTAATTGAGCATATTTGGCCAACGGAGCAAGATTTTTGCTAATTATTTCGTTATATCTCTCCGGGGCCAAAATGCCATGACGCAATCGTGACGTCATCAAAATTTTGTTTTTGAAACACATATTAGCAAAAGGTTAACCTTCTCGAAATTGGTGGGCATTTAGCTGTTGGGTTAGACCTTCTAAATCCTGAGTTTTGAACCAATTGACCATTTTTCAGAATTATTATGATTTTTTTTTATTTTATGATGAAGTTCCTTACACTTTGTGCACGAAATTTGCACGTGCGTTTTGGGGTAGAAATTGAGGTTACGGGTTCGAATCCCGCTGATGTCAATTTCTTTTTTAAGAGAACCAGATGCGGAAAAGCGTTATGTTCTGTTAGCCAACAAACATAAATATCTAGTTTGTTTTGCAAAGCAAACATGAAATTACGAAACACCGAGTACAAATCCACGTGTGGAAGCTCACTAAACAAATGAAATGTTTTGTGTGTGTCGGATGAATCATTTTTTTCCAATTTTTCCTCTAGTTTCAAGTAAAAGGTCGACATTGAAAACAAAATGGCAAAGAAAACTTTGACTGGAGCGGGACTTGAACCCGAGACCTCTGGATGCTTACCAGTGCTCTTCCATCCTTTGCTTGGTTTAAAATGTCGAGAGTTCGATATTGATATTGACAAATGCAACTCAATAGTTAAGCCTTTGATAAACAGTAAAGCTTTAACACTTCCTCTGTTGACCAACCTTAAGAACGTAAATTAAATATTGCCCATAATTGAAGGAAAAAGATCTCGGTCAAGGACCACCATAATTACTACTTGGCTTGATTGTGGCAGTATTGTACCTAAAGCTAAATAATTAACATTGCAGCAGCAGTCACCAAGGCTTAAATAATGTCTGTATACTACTGCCTAACGGGCTCACACAAAATGGCATAGGACACAAAAGAAAAGCACTCAGAAAAAGCCTAAACAAACACAGGACTACTTATATTTATTAACCGACTATATTTTCTAGAATGATATGCAAACATTTACCAAAGTGCTTACTGACAAAAATTACCAAGATGTAAATATCATGAATTAGGAGAGTCTGGGGTTTCTATACAAGCTGGTCCAGCCAAGTACAAATAGTGATTGAAAGATCGGTGTCTTTTTCATAAAAATAAAAAAGTGGCCCGTGTCCGAAATTTCCGACTCCACCTCCATTCAATGACCACTTTGGGCAGTACCTATCTGATAGTGTAAACCAACGGTGATGCAAACACTGTAAATTTCCCAAGTTAAGTAGGATTATTTTTTCTAATTGAGAAAGGTTCTACGAAGATCGAAACGTCAGGGCCTCTTCTTCTGTACAGTGATTCGAAAATATAAAAGTAATTTCAATAGGTTTCACTAAAAAATGCAATAATCTAAAGGTCTTGTGTTGGGACTAAAGAAAACCATAAGACTCTCCAATACGTTTCCTTGTGATTTTTATATACAGTGATCGTAATACAAACAACTATTGTTTTTAAACACACCGTCTCTTCCTGAATAAAAAAAATGTACATTGAAAAACTGAAAAAGAAAATTTTGACTGGACCTGAGCTTGAACCCGAGACCTTTGATTGGCGTACGTACCAGCCATCTTCCATCTGAGCTATCCAGCCCGTAGATGGTGGCCTCCCAATTAGCTAACAAGTCTTCGCCGGGGTGGGGGCGCCAGTTAGAAGCCATTCAACTATTAACTGTCATATATCTCAAGGGATCACACTCCCGCTTTTATTAAGATGCAAACAACCAATTGTTGTAAACCTGATGACTACGGCATACAGAGAGGATATAAAACATAATCAATAAAGTCCACAGAGATTCGAGTGAGTTCTGCCTAGACGATTCTTATTTTCAATACAGAAAATAATGATGATCGACCCGTCTATACTCTGAGCTCCAAAACTCCTTGTAATCATAGGAGTGGTATCTTGAGTCTGAATAACCATTCCGTTTTCCCTAAAAGTGGGTAGCCATTTCGAAGGTAAGCATTTAGGAGGTGGTCTCAATGTGTGTGCATGGCTGTGAGAGTTGTGGCTGTGTAAGGCGAGTGCGCGGATTTGTTGAGTGCGACCTCACTCCTGCCCACCTGCTCGCTCCTGCAACTAGCATATAGCGAATATGTGTAAAGCTACTGCATTTGGAAAAATGGAAATAGACATCAAAGGGTAAGAAAATATAATAAGACTCTTTAAAATCGTCAAACTGCAAACTTAAGTAACATTTAGTATTCTTCTTTAAGGCAATGACTGATATTTCAAATATTTCAAATATTTTCAAATTGTTTTAAAATCACTCTTGGATAATATCAAGGAATTAAGTTGGATTAAATGTGTTAAATAATTAAAGTGTACAGTTTCTTGCTAGTGTATTTTACTCAAGTTAACTCCAGTCCTGTAGTTACATCACAGAGAACAAAAGAAAACTCACTTTAACAATAACCGCAATTACTTAAATAACCGTTGATTACTACACCGCGTAACTGCGAATCATCCGCTCTCCCTTTGTGCAAAAGTGCAAAAGATACATTTAACGTTTTAATCAGACTATTATGATTACTGACATAGAAACTGAAACTTTGACGTACATTCGACTTTTTTATTGACGCTGGAGGTGCAAAATCGGAGACGAATTTCCTTAGCGAGACACTTTAACGTGTTCCTGAAGACGTAAATTACTAGTTAATAGCGAATTGATAGCTTTAGCGATTATTTTCAAAGATCTCAAAATAAGTAAATTGTTACTTTATCTTCCCAGCCTTCACAGAGATCGGACTGTACTCATTCAGTCTCTCTCCAGACGGGAGTGCGTTCTCTTCGGGCTTGTCAACATCCGTAGAAGCCGCCGCGTCCTCCTCCCCAGACTCAGATACCGAAGTGCGGCCGGGGTCGTTGGTAGTCACCTGGTCACTTTTACTCGGTGTGGAAGTCGAAACATTCCCTTCCTCCGTGCCTTGCTCTGGACGAGCTGATGCGGGATCCCGCCTTGGACACCCGCCCTCCTCGGACCAGTGCAAGAAGGTCATGCAGATGATCATCAGAATCTATTTAGATCAAAATAAGCAAAGAAGACTGGCTTTGTCAGATAGCTACATGTATATTTGTTTTAATCAAGCTCAATCTCGCTAAGTGTAACACACAACATCATTGTACCACCAATAATAATCGGTTGCTGAATGTACCGACAACAGGTTTAATATACGTCAATGTGACATCAGGGTTTTCCCGCTTACCAGGATGCAATTAGTTACAGCAAAGACGACAGGGGTTATCTGGGTTGAACTATGTACGGACAGGAACCCTGAGCCCAAGCTGATGGTCAACAGGATCCAGATGCTGACAGCGACCGCAAGACGCAAGGCCGTCGGCTCCGGCCTTGACCCATCCCCCTCTATCTTGCCTACTCGGAGATGGTACATTGTCATGGCAACAGTGACCAGGTTGTGAGCCGAAATGAGAGCGATCTGAAGGAGCAAGCTGATGTACATCGGTAGGCCGGGCGCCATCAAACAACTGGAAATCAAACAAGGTTCATTTGGGAATAGTGAGAGGGTCAGTTGTCGTTTCAAAAGATGTACACATTTCTCTATTACGCAACATCACTTTGAATTCTGTTTATTTATCTAATCAAATAAGTTGACTCACTCCACATGTCCTGGACCAAATAAAAGCTTAACATATTTGATAATAATAATTCTACTTTCTAAACAAAGTTCGAAAAAGGAGTAGAAATTCTTCCCTTTGTATCAAAACGAGATATAAGTTGTTATGTGATTATAATCCACTTACAAATCACCAGTGTCGTACTGGTCTGTGACAATGACAAACGTCATAGCAACTGAAACCAGTGGAGTCGCTACATAAATGGAAACAGAATAGACACAATTATTATTAAAAAAGAGTCACTAATATCCCTTTCAGGAAATTATCAGTTATAATTTTACATGGTATAATGTTTTAAGATTGCTTTAATTTAGACCTTTAAGGCAGCTTGGAATATCGTTAATTATGTCACAGTAAAAAAAAAAGGCAAAACTTTCCTAAAAACGAATTTCATTGCACTTTTTTGTGAAATTTCCACGAATTTTCTTAAGAATTACACATTCAATTCGATGATAAACAATTAATTGCACGAAATAAATTAATATCAAAATATGTTGAAATGGGATCTTGAAAGCCAAGAATGGAATTATCAGGTCCGTATGTATTGACATGAGATATGACTGGTGGTAGCCTTAAACTGACTCATTGGGTTTGATTGCATTTGGTCAGTTAAAAAGATGAAAAGCTGGTTCTATCTCGCTCTACATACCCCAGGCAACGAGGCTTTGGAGAAGTGCTTCATAACAGTCCTCCGTTGACGTGGATGCGCTCTTTGATCTGACGTACATCTTCCTAGATTGGATGGCTGTCCACATCATCGCAGTTATGGGCAGGTAGTGCAGTAAGATCGCCACAACGGTACAGATATGTTGATAACTCTGAAAATAGTGTATCAAAATGGCATAGAAACTAGTTTTAGAAATTAGATAGGCAAGACACTTATCCTTTAATATATTGATAAAAATTCAAATCAGTGACTTGAATCAGTGACGTAATATTAGTAGGTCCCAGTGTAGACTCGATTGACAGTAGAATTACAGGTATATAGCCGAGCACTGCTTTATAACACGGTATTCCTACCGTAACAGATTATTTGATCGGCTGTTGCAATACCTTAGCTTGGTCTACTCCTGACGTAAACACCGAATACAGAATGAGCAAAGAGAAGAGAAACTGGAGGAATATGTGGCCCGACCTACTGCCTCGGAGCTTTCTGCAAAAGGAAACGCAAAAGAGAGAAAGTCAGCAACTTGCGATCTGACAACATGAGAGACAACAGACCAATGCGTACTCCATCATAATGTACCGTTACACACATTAGCGTGTCCAGTATAAACGATGTCAGTGCACTGGCGTCATCGATCTTGACCTGTTTCTCTCTTCAGTATGTCTACACAAAAGTTAGTGGTCGCGTCCAAGACTAGGCTGGATAGAAACGAACTGACTAAGTTGGTTTATCGCAAGCACCGACCTCCGTCTATTCAAGAGTAATTTCAAGCATGTTCTTACAAAGTGTGATCACAGTTTATTTGTCTGAGCGTACCATTCTCTGTGAGTGCGACGGAAGGACTGGAAGAGGGAAAATTATATCTGACCATCTTTCGATTTTTGTTTTCTTGAAACATCAAGGTATTTTATATGCGTGCTGCAATCACTTTATTTTTCTGCCTTTGGCAAAAGGATGATTACCTTATGGAAAGATATATGGTAATAATCAACAAGTAGGAACCGGCCGATCCCACGCAGCTGATACGACTGATGAGGTCAAGGGTTCGTGGGTAGTCTTCCGGTCTTGGGCTCGGCATCTAAGAAAGGAAAATCAATGGCCAGAAATTGAAATTATTTTCAGAATGATATTCATATTATGTAGTGTACATGTCTTGTCTCTTTCGTAGTCTTGGTCTATAAGTGTTCCAATATGTAACCTACATGTATTCCAATATCAATACATGTACAAGGGCTCACAGTCATAAGCTCTGTTTCTTCGTGCGTGCATTCACAGCTTACATTATGGTTTATAAACAGAAAATCTAAACTTTCTGACTTTCGCCGCCATACACGTGTATTGGCCAGTAACTTGGTTGCTAGAGGCTATAGTTCTCGCCAAGTGAAGAACTCCATTGCTAAAGTCTATTCCATTCCCAGAAGTTCGGCACTAAAACAAAAGCCACCAGGTCCCAAGGACAAGCCCAAGGTTCCCTTAGTTACTTCCTACCACCCTTCTCTTCCTCCTCTCAGGAAGATAACTAAGGAAAACCACCATATTCTCCACACTTCAGATCGTCTGGCTGATGCCATTCCAAATTCGCCTGTTTTGGCTTTCAGGCGCCCCCGTAACCTGTGTGACTTAATTGTCCGAGCAGAGGTTCCCCTTTGGACTCTTCACGTCCAACTAAATTTGGTACATTTAAGTGTACCTCGAAATGCATTGTTTGCAAGACAAATGTCAAGGAAATAGACTCTTTCAATGGACATTCTTCTGGAACTACCCACACGACCTATGGCTCTATCACGTACACTACCTCAAACATCATATACCTCATCTCTTGTAGAGTTTGTAATATTCAGTATGTTGGCGAGACCAAAAACACCCTCAAAAAACGGATCTATGGCCACAGGTCTACTATCAAAACCGGTAAAATGGACACCCCTGTTGGGTATCACTTCAATCTTCCTTATCATTCGATATCAGATATGAGTGTTCTGGGCATAGAATCACTTGGTCACCGTAGTAATGCTGTCCGTCTTAGCCGTGAGAAAATTTGGATGAAGCGTCTTCGGACTATTCAACCACATGGTCTCAACATCCAGGAGGGTAATGACTAACACCATGCAGCTTTCTGATAATCCTTCTTTTGTGTTCAGACCTTTACACTTCTCTCTTTGATCTTTCCCCCTTTTGCCACTAATCCCTACCCTACTCCTCGCCCTTCTCTTTGATCTTTCCCCTCTTCTCACTAATCCCTACCCCACTCCTTGCCCTTCCCTTTGATCTCTCCCTACCAGCTTCACTCTTTGTCCTTTGTTTCTCATCCGTGTCCTATTCACTCTCCCCCCCTTCCTTCGTGTACATGTATCTGTTTTGTCCTTGTCACTCTGCCTATGAGAAAGGTCCTGCTAGGATCGAAACGTCAGGCCCACTAAATTTTAAGATTTACATTTTGGTAATTTTAGTCAGTAAGCAGTTTGCAACATTTTTGTATATCACCTAAAATCTAAACATGTGTAAAGTATTACTGTAGTGTAAAATGAAATAATGAATGAGTAAATGAAAATGAATGAGTATGATACTCAAGAAATTTACATTTGTTAGAAAATGTCTTGCAAAGATCCAAACGCCATCGGCTTTAAGTCTTTCTCATCATTTTGTACCTAACTTCAGTAACAGTGTCCTGTGTGCGCCTTACTCTTTTTGTAAGCTTCTAGACTCATTATTCCAAGGGTTCGGTATCTGGTTTGGCTCGTCAATCGACCGTGGTACATTCAGATTCCTCCTTGAGTGCATAACGTCACTAACAGCTACTCTTTACGTATTCGACCGAATAAACGTATTATACACTTACCAGGACCGCCAGGTTGGTCGAGCGGTCACAACGGCAGACGTATCGTCCACTGTTCACTCCATCCAAATTGCAGCCTGCACTCGACCACTCACCACTGCCATTCCCGAGGGAAAAGTCCCAGAATACGCACATGACCTTGTCGGTTGTCGCATTTGTTGAAGCCTGAATCAATAACAATCGAGTTTGGGACGTTACTCCTAACGCAACAGTATATCAATATGACCAATGGGTAACAGTTTTGCTCTTTATACCAATGTAAGGATAGGGGAACGTGGAAATACAGAGAAGGTGAATGACTCGACTAAGTAATAGTTGACCCTTATAATCATCATCCTCAGCTTCGTCCTCCGCATTCTCCTGATTCTCCAAATTAATAATAATGTCTGAAAAGAAGTCAGTTTCCGACATACAATTGATACCCAATACTGGGACTAATCTTTGCAATTCGAACTTCCCTTCAAATTTCTTACGTGTGGCTGGCAAACAACCGAAGAGCAATTATTATCTTGTGACTCCATAAACATATTGCTGACATATTCGTGGCTGTAATCGTATTCGTTAGCTTACCAAACCTCTCTACTCAAACAAATAAAATGTTACAACACCTGAAACTCTGTGACAACAGGCTCGGTCAAAGCCATCGGAGTTCCTCCTTTAATCTCCAGAGAGACCACGCCCTCAACGACGGAAAGGGACGAGCGGATCTTAGAGACGGACGGGAAAAGGCTGTCGTCCTCATACAGGATGAGAGTCACGTTGATGGGCGATGAAGTGTCAGATCCTAATGGAGGACAAGTTTGAAAGGCATCATACGACCAAGTGCTCAATAGCAAAGGAATATACATATAATAGCTATGTATAAAAGGAAGGACCAGCGTAAATCCTTCTTCTGTACTATAAATTAAGCGATTTGATTTTAATACACTACACATTGTATTTTGGATCTAGATTACCTTAAAGACGAATATAGTTTTAACGGACCATTATATAATAGTACTTTTTGCGAGAAGTATGTCTTCAGAGAACACGTCTTGCGTATAATCATGATGCTTTATAATGATTCTTTCTGTGCAATGAACTTTCATTATTTCTAAATGTAATACTCGAATTGACATACCACTACACCACTGCTTTTTTACACTTGTACTATATGCATTTTAATGCTTTTGAGAGCTATGTCAACGTACCTCTCAATCTAGTAGCTCCACTTAGTAAGCTACGATCAAACGGTCTTCGTGTATGGAATACTGCGAACGTAATCAGCTCATTAGAAATTCACAGGGAAAAGGGTTGTTTTTGTGTGGACCATGGTTGGTTAATCCTGTTGGGAATAGGTAATGTGGTTAGAGCCACATATTCATAAGAGGGTTGATTTAGTTTTTTTCTATAGTGTTATTACTGACATTTACCCTTGTGCTATTGAGCGAAAATACTTATTGTGTTCTATAATTTTATCTTTATTTGCAGGTTGTTGAAGTTGTTGTTTTTAACCTGTAACCTGATTTTTATACTGTGTTGGTCTTGAGGGTCTTGCCTTACCTCATATTTTATTATTGGTCTTACCTCATCCCATAGTTGGTCTTGTTGGTCTTACATCATTTTTTATTATTGGTCTTGTTGGTCTTACCTCATTTTTATAGTTGGTCTGTCTAAATTTCTTCCTTTCCTGCTTTCTTACTCTCTTACTCTCTTTCTCTCTCGCTTTCTTACTTTCTTACCTTTCTCAGTCTCACCTCTTCTTTTTTTGTGTACTGCCAGTGAGAAGAGATCTGGTCAGTCTGGATGATATTTTTTGCATTAAATTTGGTTTCGCTCTTTTTGGATTTAAACACGGTTGTCTGTCCCTATTTATTTAAATTCTCTCCTCGCGACTTGTCCCACACTCGATCTATAGTTTTTTTTGCAAGTGAGTTCCCCAAACTCTTCAGTATTTTTTTTCAATTAGGTAGCGTGCTCATTTTTCAGGCTACATATGGAATACTGCGAACGTAATATTGCAAAATATCATGTAATTAAACACTGTAGCATTTACACTGCCATCGTTATAAAATAGTCAATGTGGGAAATAAATGTGAATACTGAATCACATTTTTATTTAAGAGGGCACCTTTCAGGGCATACAATTCCGGTCAGTACCTTTAAATCGTCGATTCAATGACGTTTATACGGACGTTGTTATAAGGACATTGCAATGGTCAATGTTTCTGTGGGGTTACGACCACTGTAGACTAGTTTCTTAAATCACACCAGAGAAGCCAAAAGAAACAGGCATTGAATTTGACATAGAAAAGAAGTTCGATTGAAAAACAATCACCTTCTGACTGACGTGACACGTTGATTTTGGGCGTTGTGACCACCGTTCTCACGCTCTCGTCATTTGGTATAGTAGTTATGTTATCAAACAAAACGACCTTCGTTCCAATCAGTGTATTCCTTGTCGACAGAGGCTGCGCAGGTGCGGACGCAGGTGCGGACGCAGGTGCGGACGCCTCCGGGCGCCTCTGGACAACAGCCAAGCTGAAACCGTCCTCAGCCTGGGAGGAGCTGACCGAGATCGTCTCCACGTGGACCGACTCCCTCTGGATGCTGAACGCGCCCAGTGCATGGAAGGTGGACCCGACCTGCATTTCCAACGACTTGATGACGGAGGGCAGATCTGCTAGTCGGGCGGACGCTGCTGGCTCTTGGCCTCTGATGATATCCATGGTGTTGCTGACAACATCAACAACAGCTTCCGCAACCTGCACGAACCATGAGAGTGATATTTATCATTTCTTTATCGTGCTGCTTAGCCCTACGTCATGATTTGTGTGAATTTTCGATAAAGTATACTATGATGGGAATGGAGTAAATCATTTTGGTTCAAGCTCTTCAGATCGGTCTTACCGCTGCCTGTCCAGAGCCTACGGCGGTGATATCCAGCAAGACGTCAGCTATGTCTTCCACACTCAGAAGGGACAAAGCATTGCTCCGTTTTTCCCAAGAAGTCAGATTTGCCAAAAGCTCAGCCACCTCTGCGACGTTACCACTTACCACTTCAACCTATTAAGAAAGCCCAGAAAAAGATACAGACTAATGGATGTGCAATCTGTTCTTTGCAGCGATTGGACATTTTACTGTGCGAAATACTTCATGAATATCGTGCATTTGAAGTCGTAAACAAATATATGCCAAGGAATAATGTTAGGATAAAAGATGACTTGAAGGTTTGCATGGTGGAGGCACAACGTTAAGGGCTTACGGTGACACCATACAAGCCATCTCCTTTAAGAAGGTATATGGGTCCAAGAAGAGCCGGTTTCTGTTTTCAGACTATTTTCAAAGGCTTACTCCTAGAATGAGATAACTTAAATGGTGTCACAGCAATCTTTCAGGTTGGAAGAAATATATATGTTACCAATGTGAGGTCCTTGATTGTAGTTCTGATTTTAGTTCCACCGCAGTCGATCGTCACTGGCTCTTCCCAAACGCTGTCGAATGTCACGTCATCAACACTCCTGGACGTACACTTCCTCGTCATCCTTGCTTTGCCCGCTGTGTAAATAAGGGTCGTTAGGAATAACGGTTGTAAGTCAGCGGAATTGTAAAGGTTGTGATTTTACGTCATGAGATTGAAAAGGGAATGCTTTCTATAAACAATACGGGTCCACTTCCAAGTTTCGAATAAAATGGGTTAGGGTTTTTTATGACGATTTCTCAGAGGTGAGTGACCACTGTCGATACTTGGGTGAGTTACTAACAAAAGAAACGAATATTCACCTTTTTCTGTGTGAAGTGGGCATCTTTCGAAGGACTCGATCACTAAACCACTCTGTGTAGATGGCCAAGTAACGGGACCAATCACTGTATCTGTCACCTCTTCCGAACATTGTCCTTGGTCTAATGAAATAGGATTTAAGAGAAAAGTGCCTGTTAGAACAAATTTTTTCGGAAGAGCCGAATGCAGGCTAAAAATCTAGATCTAGTTCATAACACTTTTTAATTTATTACTGTGCCTTCTTAAATTTCTGTATTTTTTCAGAAACAGGCCGCAATGTCAGAGACTAACATACATTCTTAAATTGTATAGTAAGTCCTTTTTCCCATTTTACTAATGTAATTCTTAATCCTGATGTATTTTACCTGACGATATGTCAATTTTTAATTCAGTTGTATGTCAGTTCTAAGCTATGTATTTCCTGTCTTTCAATTCTTTTTTAATTGAGTGCTATTTTCATAAGTTTTGTTAACATGTGCAGGTGGTGGGTTATTTCAATTTCAATATCTTTGCTTGTCATATGTTATCTATATATATATATTGGGAACCCCCGTTTTCGACGGTACACGTTTTCTACGCAATAGTTATTTCATTACTGTGTGCATGCAATTGCACTATGAATGAAGCGAGAAAAGAAATGTAATCTTGAATTAGTATCCAATATAAAGTACCTACCACTGGCCACGGTCGTGACTACATCGGAACGGAACTGGGAGCCAATGGCAGTGAATAGGGTGGTCATGATAGGTGAAGCAGTGGCAATCGCCTCTGTTTGAAAAAAGTAGGGGTTTAACAATTAGTGAACAAAAATAAATAAAGAGATTTCATTTATACTCCACACTGACTAAGGTGACAAAGCCCACCAGAGGACTTGACGTGCATATTCGAGCACAGCCACTTTGAATGTATGTTAAGTAGGAAAAGAATTAAGATTCAATACGTAAATTAGCAAATACGACACAAAAGTGCAAAAATAATATTGATGACCAAAATATGCCGAAAATGGGGAAATGTGGTACAAATATCAAAAAGATCAAACATGTCATGAATACTCAAATATGACGTATCTGTCTATAGCGAAGGATGTTTATAAAGAGCAAATATGGCATAAATGACGAAATCCATATTAATTGATCCATCATTAAATAAATGACCCAATAGCATGAAGACTTCGTACATGTGCAGGTCCTGACGTGTCGATCTAAGCTTGACGTTCTTTGCGCTAATAGGTTTTATCTGTAAGCGAGGTTTCAATTAATAACAGTAAGGTTATAAAGGATGTGAATGTCCCTTGCCATAACTTGTCTGTTCACCTGCTTGACTTCTTTCGATCCCTGCCCTGAGGTCTTTCCTCTTTCCATCCCTTTAGTGCCCTTCCCTTCATAGACCGCCCACGCAAATTTTCGACTCCTCATCATTCCAACATTCTTTTAATTTCTCAAAATTTAGCTTGGTTAGTCGATGTTCGGGAACACAAATTAAAGTATGTACCTTTTACCAGCACATAGAATGTACATTGGTAACTCAGATTTGTATGGAGATCTGTTGTATCCACTATGACCTCCACTTTTCTGCCTGCCTCGTTAGAGAAGCTCGTGGCATTGAAGAGATCGCCACTACGGCAGTGCCACGGAGCGCCCTCACCGTCAGCCATGCGACACGTGGTGAAGTTCACCACGTCCCCGGATGCGTCGGTCAGCCTCGGATGGGTCCAGGCGACCGGGAGCATCGACTGACCGCTTCGGCTGTACTCGAGAATCGTAGGGCGCTGTCTGTCAAAGGGGTCTGGGACGGCCTCACGAGGGGGACACGTGGCTCCAAAGGCGCCATAGAGCACTGTCAGAGGTAAACAAAACATGTTTACGCCATGAGTCTGCTATCGAAGACATTTCCACAGAATAGAAGTCTGAAGGGAAATAGTGTAAGACAAGGTGAACTAACACATACCTTTGCATACAACGCCAGCGTTGTGTTTACAATGATGGACGTTCACTTTCCACCCAGAAAATGGACAATCGGCAAGTCTGCTCTCATTGCCGACGCAGTCAATAGCGTTCATGAGGTAGTTGTGATCGGATCCGAAGAGAGAATGATAGACTGGCGCCTCTGCCCCGTCGTAGCCCAGTTGGTTGCAGACCACGGTGGCATCCCGGATGTCCCACCTCCAATCGCACACTCGGCCCCACACGCCGTCGAAGAAAATCTCCACGTTTCCACTTGCGGGCGAAGAGCTGTCCACGAGACGGACGGGGAACGATTCGTCTGCATGGAGGACAAGTGAGAATTGCAACATTTACTTCGTCAATCGCCCAACAGTACAATGACAATAAACAAATGGCAAGTGCAAATGTGGATTGTATATGATGTTTTACGTCGAGGAGAATGTAATTCAATGAGAATTTGCCGTATACGACGTAATAAGCACTGCGATGTGTGTAATTAATTTACTGATTAAAAAATAAATTCATTATATTGAAAATAATAGCGAGGAAGTACATCATCCCCATTTCGGTATGTCAGATCTATGAAAGTTATATTTTACACTATCATTTTGAATTGCTTCTGACTGTCACCTCCACCCCGGGAAAAGACTTGTTGACTATTTTGGAGGACATCATTTAAGGGCTGGATAGCTCAGATAGTAGAGCACCGGCACTTTAGTCCAGAGGTCTATGGTTCAAGTCCCGGTCCAGTGACAGATTTATTTACCAATTTTTCAAAATATTTAAAAGTTCCCAGTCAGTTTGTCCTTGTTTATTTGAAGTAAACAAAAGCGTCAGAACATTACAGTAAAAAAAATGATTTACGTCAAGCCTCGCCTACTATTAAGATAAATCAAATCCATCGGAAAAGAAGTTAACGTAACTGGAATGACGTAACCTAGGATAAAATGATGTCAAATATACAGCGTGATTCATGTTGGAAATCCTTGTCCTGGCTGAACCATTCTTAAAGGCAGGTACTGCCTTTCAGTTTAAACTTTTATGCAATATGTAAGGTCACACAGGCGTAGCAACTTACCTGATTGGCATCTAACTCCAGCATTCAAGCCTGATCCACAGAAGTAGTTACCTAATACGTATGCACTTCGTTCTTTACATTCCTTCAGTTTACTCTCGTTGCCGCTGCATTCAAGTCTTGTTAAGTAAGCAGGCAGTTCGTCGTCCCTGAAGTGAAAGCCTGCTATCACCAGGTTTGTGCCGTTGTGGAAGCCTAGTTGCCTGCACACCACATCTGCCTGGGCAACCTTCCATCGGAGGTTACAAATGCCTCCCCATTGACCTCTTAAAGATATTTCAACGCGGCCCTCTCTAGTCGAAGTACCGCCAGTCAAACGGACAGGAAGATCACCATCTGTTATAAAAAAGGGACAATATAGACCAGTTGTTATTACACAGTAATTATTCCATTATTTACATACCAATATTCTATCAATGTATTGATGTACTCAAAATAAACAACTGTAAACCTGTACAACTTTACAAGATAGACATTATTTTAAAATTCATTCATACAACAGAATCAGCTGAATTTCTGCAGTAATGTCAATCATAAGATAGGTGATTATTTATATATTTTAAATCAAAGAAAATGGTTTCACCAAAATCCGACAGCCATGTCGTTATTTCCTTAAAAGGGTCTTGCTACCTTGTTGACCCCATTAATTATTCGAGTCATTCTTTGTGTCATTTAAGTCAGCAAGCAACTTGCAACATTATAATGAAAAAATGGATCTTTGGATGTCTTCATCAAACTAATTGTAACGTACGATCAATCGAAAGACGATAAGAGATGCACAGAAACCATATGGCGTATGATGGACTATCCATCGTAAGCTGAGTTACGATGCATCATAAGGCTTTGTGAAAGCAAACCCTGCTGGCTGATATCGGGTGTGAGGCGGATGGGCGCATGTGGGGGTGTTGCATTGTCAAGCACAAGCAAGACAGGCTCGTCTGGAGCAAACGAGTTCTTGCACTCGCTCGCTGTCTCGGCAAGAAACTCTTCGAATTATTAGTCTGGGCTATGATTTAGAGGGCTTCAACTGGGACCATTATTTTGCGAGGAAACGACGTGGTTTGCTATAATATAATTTCGTGCATATTCATACTTCAGAAAAAGTACATAGTTGGGCTTTCCACCGCGAAGCCATAGTTTTTTGTTCAGAATTTTTTCTTGTTCTTCTTCTTCCTCATCGGCCAACAATGATATAGACAAAGCACTATTGGCATTATGCTTGAGCTATCTAGCAAAAGGCAAAAGATGTTCAAAGAGTGCAATTATGACAAATTCCTGAGTCGTACAGGGTCAAAACTTTGCACAGATCTAAGTTGGGAAAAGGTGCATCCAAAATTGGTCACCTTGTTGCCGTGACACCATCTCATGAATATGAATAAAGCAATGGAATTCTTAAAAGTTAATATTCACTGTAGCATATTCAGTAAACGTCAAGTGATTTTCAGATTTTTATTTTGCCTCTGTTCAGTAAATGGTTGACAACCTCCCGTTTTGGCCGAAAAAGTATGGTGTATCATAACGGCATCAAAAGATGAGGTTGCAAAACACCAATATGCCATAAGCCAATGACCTTGAAACTTGTCAATTAGTCATTGAACTATAGGCCTACATAATGTATTTGAAATTACGAACCAATTGAAGGTTGCTTCTAACTATTAGTTTTTGAATGTTATTATGAAGTCCAATAGACTTTGTGTTCAAGATCCAAATTCCTTTTTTTTTGAGTGGTCAAAATGATTTTAGCATTATTTGACCAATAGAGACCAACAGTTTTTATCCATGATTTCTCTTTTCACCACTATTTTAACAGAGCTGAGAAATATTTGAGGCGATATAACGTCATCAAAGTACGCGATTATTCAAAATACCTAAGGCATTGGTCAATCGTCTCGGACCTTTTGAGGTTATTAAGTGTGCACTCTGGCCATTGTCAGGAGGGACCGTACTAAATAGAAGATATGGCTTCAATCATCTAAACAAATCTTATTGCAAGTGAATTTTCAAGAAAGACTGGATCTCATAACTGAAGGCCAATATGGTAATAACATGATAAATTGAAACAAAGTAAAGTAGATAGGAAAATTATCTCCAGGAAATTGCCCGACAATATTTGTGCGTACTTTAATAGAGGAATTCATTTTGATATACATATGAACTTTCAATATTACTGCGCAAAAGAAATGTATAAACTTAGTTGTGAATTATATGGTGTAATTCAAATCAAAATTCCAAATGTTTACCTTATTGGTAAAACTCTAGAAATAATTAGTATTATGTAATCATTGCTCTTGTCCTTTCTTTTTCACTCTATAAGTTGATATTTAATTGAATCAGGTCGACTGTACAAATTCTAACAAACCAAAATAAGGAGATGACAAGTACTATACTAAAAAATAAAACTGACCTGTTTGACAAACGACACCAGCTACTCGCTTAAGAGCAAACGGGAAGTAACGAAACGCTCTAGGCACGGCAGAAAACTGACAATCGAAAAGCGTCTCCTCGTCACCAATGCAGTTCACTTCGTTCATGTACACGCGACCACTCCCTGGCCCAAACGGGGAGCTTTCTAGAGACAAACTGGATCCATTGAAACCAAGTTGACGACATACGACCTTCGCGTCGGCGTCGTCCCAGTCTTGGTCATAAACGGTCACCCAGTTGTCGTTGAAGAAAATCTCCACACGACCTTCTGCGCTGGTGGAACCGTCAACGAGTCGAATGACAACGTCTTCGTCTGCAAGGAAAAACATTAGCCATATTAACTCAAGATAGATTGCTCAACAGATGATAGCATTTAATCGATTTTTTTGATGTGGTTTTGTTTATCGCACTCGGGAGATTCAAATGTAACAATGTTACAATGTCGTGTAGGAATGAGATGGGATTGAGTTGGTAAGAGTTTCGTAAATGTTGTGTATAGGTTCAGATTAGTGATAGCTCAGGGGTTCAAGCAGTCAGTGGAACTTTACCTAATTGGCAGGCAACACTGGCAGAGTCGTATGGACAGGCCGTATCCCAGGATAGGTCACACTCGTCCAGTGAAAGCTCGGCTCCCTGGCACAAGGCGTCCAGGTACAAAGGGGTCTCGTCCCGGGAGCGGACACTCAACGGTGCGGCCTTCCCACCGAACCCAAGCTGTCGACAGACGACAGTGGCGCTCCTAACATCCCACTTGCTGGCACAGACGCCGGCCCATATGCCACTCAATAAGACCTGCACGCGCCCAGTGGCATTGGTGGCGCCATCTGTCAGTCTGACTTGATTAGTTTCACCTGCAGAGCAACAAAGGGGTTTTGAAGCGTAACGCGGAAGTAAAAAATAAACACCCTCATATTTGTCTGGGATTCAGTCGTTTTTTAGAATATTTAGCACCTGATGGTACCATCCGACTTGATGGAAAGTGGTCCAATATTTCAGCATTTCACTTGATTGGAAATTAAGCCATAGAAATAAGATGTAGTAGGCAGCCATCTCAAACCAAATGAAAACAGGTAACGTGGCCATATGCTTTTAAGACTGAAACAGGAAGGTTCATAGTCCATAAAGAAGGAAACTAGGGTTGTCAACCCCGCACGGGTTCAGGCTGGCTAGAAATCGAAACCCTAGTCTGCCCTCCCGAGTGCATCTATACCAGGGACATTATGCGAAATGACCATCACTCTGAAATGCGTGTGACTGAGGTCAACGTTGTCCCAAGTAAGGATGGTTACGCCAAGCTTATTATCATAAAGTGTGGACCCCAAACTTGTTTTAATAAGCAGTTTGCAACATTTGGATCCATTACCTTCATTACCCCAATGGCTCGCTAGCATTTATTTACTCACCCGCTTGGCACACCACGGTATTCTCGATGGACGTTACTTCCCAGCCTTGAAACGGGCAGTCCACCAGCGTTGCCTCATCTCCGCTGCAAGCAACGTCGACCCTGCCGCTGGCGTGCAAGGAGTTGCTGGTCACGGACAGGTTCCTGCCGAAAAAGCCGAGCTGACGACAGGCCACGCTGGCTAGAGAGGCTTCAAAGCCTTCCGCAGGACGGACGGCCAGCCATTGACCGCCGAAGGACACCTGAACCAAACCCGATCGGTTTCCGCTGGGCCCTTCCACAAGGCGTACTTGGTGGTCATCATCTAGTATTGAACAAAGTTGGAAAACATTTCAAACATTGTTGTCGAATTTCTAAAGTCATGATGAAGTCTTATCACTTTCGTCCAAAAGAGAGTGTCTCACCTTGATTTTCAATGGTTAAAATATTGCTTTATTTGCCAAACAGGCTTAAAATAATGCAAAACGATATCATGGAAGCAATTTTGGGATATTCACCTTTTCCTAACTTAGGTACATTTATGATTCTGCTTTATAGAACCAACGGTTACGTCATGATGCACTTTGCTGTTTCCTATTTTAAGTCTTGTCACGTGACCTTTCGATGAGGTCACTGTGACTAAAAGGGTCGTAGCACCGATCGAAGGACCATTTTTCGGGCAAGCTTCAGTACAAACAAATCTTCAGACTTTCCCGATTTTATGTTTAATGCCTGCAAAGTCAATACAACAGATTTATAATAAATCAAATGATGACGTAACCGACGCAACTTTCTTTTTTATTTTGTCTTTGATTTAGCGAATTTTCTTGGTGCAACTTTGATATAGAAGGCAACGTCGTTTCGGATCTGACCTGCTAGCCTGCCTTTGTCAAGCAGTCCCGAAGACATGCGCAGTTCTCAATGTATCACGCCCTGCTTGAATCGGGCCTTGTAGTATGCATATTTCGTAGGGGCCAATCCCGAGACAGCTTCGGGACTGTCTCCAGATTAGATGTGATTTGTTCCAATCAAGTACTCTCTACATGAAGTATCAAATCTACAATATCTGAATTGAGACTGCACACCTTCCTGACATATGATGCCGACTACCCTGTATATTCCATAGAACGAATCCGCAGAGCCGCGAGTGAGCAGACAGTCAGCGATCTTGTCCTCGTCGCCCCTGCAGTGTATGCCGGCGAGCAGCAGATGACTCTGAACTCGGCCAAACATGCCGTTCCTGGGTTGAACTTCGAGGGTGATGTTGGTGCCGGGGAAGCCCAGCTGTCGGCAGACAACGCTGGTGGCCGACTCGTCCCAGTCGCTCGGCCGGACGGTTCCCCACTGACCATTGTGGTACAACTGCAAATGTCCTTGATTGCTGGACAGCCCTCCGATGAGACGGACGCTCAGAAAATCCTCCTCCGCTGTTGTCCAAAAGTAATGAGAATGAATTAGTTACTAGTACCGGTAGCAAAGTACGTTATGATGTTTGAAAATAAAGACAGCATTGTAGCTGTGATAGAAGGAGACATAGCCAAGTTAACTATACTTCCGACTAAACATATGCAAGGCCGATTTACAGTTCTACGTTCCATGAGTTTGGTTTGTCAACTCTTTCGACTCAAATATTCGGCCCCTGCTTAAGGTATGACCAAAATGCGAATCTGAACGTTTCGATGGTCTGAGATTGCGATCCTCGCTGGACCTTTCTCAAAACTTCTCTCAGACAACCATGCTTGCATATGTAGGCCTAAACTGTCTATTCCATACAAAGTGGAAGGTTAACGGTGACACCATACAAATCATTGTTTCCTGCACACTTCCTTAAATGTAAAGGTCTTACCAGAGATGATTTGCATGGTGGCACCGCAAACCATTGCACTTTGTACTTCAACTATGCAAAATGTCAAATGTTGTCTGGATTTCTATAGACCAAGGTGAACTAGGATCCAAAATCATGCGTTCAGCGCATGGGGTACATCTTTTGGATTTATCTGAATTATCTGATTTATCTTACTTACTTATCTGACAGGAGACATACACGTTCCAATTGCCAAAGAGGTCGATCACCCTAAAGCCCTCGTTGCTGCAATCAGCCAGTGCAACCTCGTCCCCGTTGCAGTCAAACCTGCTGACAATCCAAGTGTCATCGTCGTCCTCGCCTAAAGCGTAGGATACATTGGCCCCGTGGAGACCCAGTTGTCTGCACATGACGCTGGTGGCCGAAGTCGTCCAGTGAACGCCTCTGATGAGCACCCATTGACCCCTGACCCTTATCTCAGCACGTCCCTCCTTCGACGTCCTATTGTCTCCGAGTCGTACGTCGAAAGCATCTGCGGGTCAGATTGATTCATTGTGCATACGGGGATTAGCTGTCAAGGTGTTACCACCAGAGATCAATGTCATTACAACGCATCGTTGCCTAGTGCCTAGTGGGAGGTTTGCAGTGGAACCATGTGTCTCTTCCCTTTAAGATCTAGAAGTGTGGCTCTTTTCAGAGCCACACATCTTGAAAGAGAAGAGATGCATGGTGTCACCGCAAACCTTCCACTAAGTTTTTCCACCATGCAAACCTCCAAGTCTTATCTAGCACCGTTACCTGCTACCTATCGCAAGATGGCGAGCAATACACAGAAACCATATACGGCCCATCATAACTTTCGACGGGTTATAAGTCGTAAGCTAATGTACGACACTTCGTATAGGCAATGCCACTATAACGGGTAACAATTATAAATGGAGGCAATCTTCGGGGTCCACCCGTTCACCTTCCTAAGTTCCAGACCATCATGTTTGGCAATAAAGACGCTGGCAATGGTCCCCTTTTGTGATGCAAACGGTTGCCCCAACGTTAACACTGCCTGCGAAAGTCGCATCGTGTGGCGTGTCACTGGTGAGGAATTGCAAAGATGATATTACGAGAGAGACAGTCCTACCCATTTGACATTCAACGCCCACGTCTAATTCGTGACCGCACGAGGACCCCCAGCCGAGAAAGTCGCAGTCAGTCAGACGGCTCTCGTTGCCTCTGCACGCCACTTTCTCGATCAGCACGTGACCAGCACCTTCGCCGAAGTAGGCGCTTTTGATCGCCAAACTACGCCCGAAGAATCCGAGTTGGCGGCATACGACGGCAGCATCGGCAGAGTCGAACATGTCGTCGCCGCACACCGAACCCCAGGCTCCGTTGAAGTAAACCTCGACCCGCCCCTCCGCAGGCGTGTCGCCGCCTACAAGGCGCACGGGGTACGCGTCATCACCTGCAGGCATAGTTATTAAGAGGGTAGAGGGTGTTCAGAGGTTTGGGATGGTATCGTCATTTTCATAAAATTGTGGCGTTTCTATATCTCCCAACGAGCCTGATCTCTTCCTAGGTGCTAGAGCCTGACGAGCAGTCTCGAGGCCCAGGGGTAGGGGTCGTTTTGGCGGAAATATACCACCGATTGTTAATTGAATGGGTGACTAAGTTGACCGACACGAAAACGAATACGGGACACAATCACTATGTTCTAAAGATAATTGGGTAGTGATTTAATCTTCCACTCCAATTATTGAAAATAACTTTATTTACATTATAATTATAATCTTAAAATCTATTGGGCCTGACGTTTCGATCCTAGCAGGGCCTTCCTCAAAGGCAGAGTGACAAGGACAAAACAGATACATGTACACGAAGGAAGGGGGAAAGAGTGAATAGGACACGGATGAGAAATAAAGGAAAAAGAGTGAAGCTGGTAGGGAGAGATCAAAGGGAAGGGCAAGGAGTAGGGTTGGGATTAGTGAGAAGAGGGGGAAAGATCAAAGAGTAGGGCAAGGAGTAGGATAGGGATTAGTGACAAGAGGGGGAAAGATCAAAGAGACAAGTGTGAAGGACTGAACACAAAAGAAGGATTATCAGAAAGCTGCTCGGTGTTAGTCATTACCCTCCTGGATGTGGAGACCATGTGGTTGAATAGTCCGAAGACGCTTCATCCACATTTTCTCACGGCTAAGACGGACAGCATTACTACGGTGACCAAGTGATCATATGCCATGTACACTCATATCTGATATCGAATGATCAGGGAGATTGAAGTGATACCCAACAGGGGTGTCCATTTTACCAGTTTCGATAGTAGACCTATGGCCATAGATCCGTTTTTTGAGGGTGTTTTTGTTCTCGCCAACATACTGAATAATTATTACAAACTCTACAAGAGATGAGGTATATGATGTTTGAGGTAGTGCACGTGATAGAGCCATGGGTCGTGTGCGTAGTTCCAGAAGAATGTCCATTGAAAGAGTCTATTTCCTTGACATGTGTCTTGCAAACAATGCATTTCGATGTACACTTAAATGTACCAAATTTAGTTGGAGATGAAAAGTCCAAAGGGGGAACCTCTGCTCGGACAATTAAGTCACGCAGGTTACGGGGTGCCTGAAAGTCAAAACAGGCGAATTTGGAATAGCATCAGCCAGACGATTTGAAGTGTGGAGAATATGGTGGTTTTCCTTAGTTATCTAATTATAATCAAACACTTAAGGAACCCAATAATCCGCACTCCGCAAAGAGCCCCAGTAATCCACTCTCCGTACGGTGCCCTCTAAAATCCGCACTCCGCACAGTGCCCTCCGCAATCCGCACTCCGCACGGTGCTCTCCGAAATCCGCACTCCGCACAGTACCCTCTAGCTGTGCACTCGGGAGGTTCCTGCCTACACTGTCGGCCCTTTCTCACCGAAACCAGAACGCCACGGTTGACTCCTGAGTTAACCGCTGCGGATTCTAACTAAGAGCACAACATCCCGAACTCTGATCGGTAGCAACAAGGAGCAATTACGGAACTGTACTTGACAGACGTAGGTGGACTCCGCACTGGCCTGGCTGGCTGGCTGCTCTACGGCGGAACGGTAGCGGTAGCATCTCTCTACGAGCTCCCGAAACAAGACTGACTGTACCCCATGGCGACATTTCCCGCACGCTGTCTAACGCATGGCTAGACAAGAGACTCGATCGCATCAGTCTCGCGCGGTTGTCTACCTGCACTAACAGACTGGAACTATATATACGTGCATACGTATGAAGCTCAAGCCCCGAATAGAATCCCACACGTTTCAATGGGCGATTTTTGTTGGCCACGGCGGAGCTAACGTTGTTTCCCTGCAAAATGAACGAAACGCTGTAAGACTGTCGCCTACCCCTACCCCCTACCCTACCCCCTATCCCTACCCCTACCCTACCCCTACCCCTACCCCCTATCCCTACCCCTACCCTACCCCCTACCCCTACCCTACCCCCTACCCCCTACCCATACCCCTACCCCTACCCCTACCCATACCCCTACCCCTACCCCTTCCCCTACCCCTACCCCTACCCCTACCCCTACCCCTACCCCTACCCCTACCCCTACCCCTACCCCTACCCCTACCCCTACCCCTACCCCTACCCCTACCCCTACCCCTACCCCTACCCCCTACCCCCTACCCCCTAATTGAAGATACAATAAAATATTGAGCTTCATACGTCGGTCTGCATATATATCTCACAGATTGTGCTCACGCGCGCATTATGTTAATGTGCCGGGCACCAACAACAGTTGCCCCGCGCACCCTACTCGCTGCACACAAACAGATGCAGTGACATATGAATACATACAAACCCTAAACTTGCACAAGCCATTTCGTTACAATATAGCCTACCATCCATGCACTCATTCGCTCACTTGGTCGTTCACGCATTCAACTCCTGTTCACCTGTTCATTCGGTCACTTCTTTACTCAGTCTCTCTGACAAATCGACTTGTAGACTCGTTGACCTGTCCCCTCATCCACTTGACCACCAACCCATTCATTATTTACTCAAAAAAATAAATAAACACTGGCAAGGAACCTTTGCAAAACTTTGAAAAATGGCAAAAAATAAAACACTTTGGGAAAAGGGCAAAGAAAACTTTGACTGGACCGGGACTTGAACCCGACCTCTTTTTGCGGACGAATGCTCTTACCATCTGAGGTATCCAGCCCACAGATGGCGGCCTTCCTAAATAGTCATCTAGTCTTTGCCGCACGTTTTCTCACTGGCTTATTCACTTATTTCTTTAGGACTACTCATTCACGCCCACCTGCCCATTCACCTCTATAATTATACGTCCACTTCCTCAATAGTCATCCATCCACGAATTAAATCTTTCACCCATTGCTTTGGATTTTTTTTACCCTGGACTAGTAAAGTCAACGTCAAATAATTATTATGCAAGGCACCACACCATTACAGCTCGGGCACGCCCAGACCGTACCAGAATCACGTGATGTACCCTCGCTTGGCCACTGAACTACAAATTTGAAACTACTAAAAAACATCATATCAGCACGGTTAGATAGCCCCTCCGTTTGTAGCTACTTTGTTCATGCCACTGATGTACGATTAGCCTTCCCGGTAATATGATTTACATTTGGGATAAAAATAAGCCTAAAATCAATGTGAATGTCAAAATCTTTCTGCACGGACACACTGCTGGGAACGGTGTTATTCACGTGATAATTGCGTGTAAAACAATTCCGTTTAAGAGTCAAAGAAAGTACACTACACTTAAACATTAATGTACTTAAACATTAATGGTAGTCGAGATATAGGCCTATATTGAATATGGATACATTGGTTGAGTGTACAAATGATTAAGTGTAACTGATTGGGCATTGGGGAACCTGCTCTTTCCACGTGGGTTGACCTGATTGAATAAGAGGATAATTGATCAAAAAGTAAATCACCTGTGGAAACAGCCGTCGTGCGACTGCGCACGCAAGAGCCGTGGAGTCAGAAGACCGGCGTGGTGTCTACGCATTTTCACGGACCATGCACTTATGAACTTGAACTTTCCGACCACATTGTAGAGTACACCTCGTCCAAAACCGTAGATTTCGAATGAGTTTAGAGTAATAACACAGATCAAAGTTGGCAACGTTTAACCGGTAAATCGGTTCCTGACCCGATGTTTCAACGTCGGGACCCGAAGTTATGGTTGTGTTTCAGCTGAGATCGTACAGCCTTTGTGCCGCAGGCGCGTCAGCCAACCAGCTGTTCCTTTTGTTCACCTGCATGGTAACCCCTTGGGTGGACACGGGGTATAAATAGGCCTTGCTTGGCGTGGCCGGGTTCTCTTTTTAAAATCACCGAGATGACTCAGCCTAATGATATACTCATCAATGGTGGGCAATCCCTATGGCACAGACGTCTATACCCTTCACAGCTAGAAAACAGCCTTCCCTTGGGACATTTTCAATGACATATTTGACATATTTAGTCAGCAATGAGGGTTGTGTTTGGGAAAATATCCCTAAGTTGTTCATTGCTTTAGCAGTGCTGCCAATGTCTTCTGTCTGCTCGTTGCAAATCACAGTGGTTAATCGCATGATTATAAGTGGTGCTGGCATTGTTTGGGTTCCAGTTTGCGGTTTGTGAACAAGGGGTCGATTTTTGGGAGATAAATTGCTGGTTGAGCAAGTCTGATCTCGGGTTTCGAGTAGCCTCTGTTGGGTAGGAGTTTGAGGTTATGACCGTTACTTCGAAGTCTTCACTGTTAGTTGTATTCCTTGCATATCGGAGACATTCTCCGTAGATGAATGCGTTGAATACTTGAGGGGTTGGGAAGACA
Organism: Luidia sarsii; assembly: GCA_949987565.1. Taxonomy (NCBI): domain Eukaryota; kingdom Metazoa; phylum Echinodermata; class Asteroidea; order Paxillosida; family Luidiidae; genus Luidia; species Luidia sarsii. The sequence goes on along the minus strand of OX465103.1, from coordinate 25,300,437 downwards.
TTGAGTAGGTTTGGTAGGTTTCCGTGGGTTCTCGTCGAACCTTTGTGTGGAAATGATTACCTTTGAAATTTCGGTCAAACGGGAGGTCTCGTGGATAAGGTTGAAGTACATTGGTTCACTTCTTGGATAAGGAACAGGGTAGTTAACAATAACATATAAATTCGAGTCGGTACCGGTGTCTAAATCGGTTTTGGTATAGAGTTTGGGCACTACGAATTGCATATGGATGTATTAGTTAAGTGTACAAATGATTGTGTATCTAATTGAACTCTATATAATTGTGCAACCTGCTCTCTCAACGTGGGTTGGACAGCTAGAAAACAAGCCAACCCTTGGGACGTTTTCAATGGTAGAAATATTCTTGTTAGCTTATCATGCATGCCCAATGTAGGACGCGAACGTGTACAAGACAGTCATTACCGTGGATCGTATCTAACGGGGACTAATTACAGATTGCGGATGTCTTGCCTTGTACAAGGGTTAACTTGTGACTTGGCACTACGGTGAGAGCAAATTCCTCATTTTTGTACCACATGGAGTTAGTCTAACATGTCTGCAAAATATTTCGACCTGAAAATAAGCTTGTAAACTCTGGGAAGTACACGGACCTTATTTAGCGCCAATAAACAATTGTATTTTCACTGTCATAGAAATTATGCAATATTTAGTCCTCGCATAAACAAATCGACAACACGATTGTGTTGAAAATTGAAAAGAAGTGGACCAACGTTCTCTCGCATCATGCCCATGGATAGAAACAGATTTTGTTTTACTGAAAGTATTTATTTTCAAAATGACAAAGTCCGCTCCGGACTTGAATCCGACACCTCAGACTTATCGTGCCAGCGCTCTAACCACCATATCTATCCAACTCTCATCCATCTGCACTTACAGAACCATGTGTTTCCAATAAAATATGTATTAATATATTTCCCCCTAACGTTATATACCCGAAAGTTGTTTTTGTCCATACATTATGAAGACTTTCCTTCGTGAATGAAGTGGATTGAGTAACAAATATACACAAATATAACATATACACAAATACAACATATACACAAATATAACATAACTATACACAAATGTTAAAAATTGCTTATTGACTAAATTTACCAACATGAACATCTGAGAATGAGGTCTCTGACGTTTTGATCCTCCTTTAAATTAAATGCACTCGTCTGATTTGTATATACTGACATTCTAAAGTGTGTTTAAAATGGCAGGGTGTGAAGTACCATTCATCCAATGTTTGAAATCAGCTCCTCGTATAATAGCTAGTTTATTTCCTAAGAAAAATAATAACAGGTATTTTCCAACTTTTTTTTCAAATTTAGTGGGCCTGACGTTTCAATCCTAGCAGGACCTTTCTCAAAGGCTATGAAAGGTCCTGCTAGGATCGAAAAATAAGTCTCGTGGATAAGGTTGAAGTACATTGGTTCCCTTCTTGGATAAGGAACGGGGTAGTTTGCCAGGGGTATAGTTGACTGATTTAATCGTGATAATCTAACAACTTGGACAAAATTAACAATAATATACAAATTCGAGTCGGTACCGGTATCTCAATCGGTTTTGGTATAGAGTTTGGGCACTACGAATTGCATATGGATGTATTAGTTGAGTGTACAAATGATTGTGTATCTAATTGGACTCTATATAATTGTGCAACCTGCTCTCTCAACGTGGGTTAGCCAACGTAGGTTGGCCAGCCTTCCCTTGGGACGTTTTCAATGGTAGGGATATTCTTGTTAGCTTATCATGCATGCCCAATGTAGGACGCGAACGTGTACAAGACAGTCATTACCGTGGATCGTATCAAACGGGGACTTATTAGTGATTGCGGATTTCGTGCCTTGTACAAGGGTTAACTTGTGACTTGTCACTACAATGAGAGCAATTTTCTCATTTTTGTAGCACATGGAGTTAGTCTAACATGTCTGCAAAATATTTTGACGTGAAAATAAGTTTCTAAACTCTCGGAAGGACACGGACCTTATTTAGCGCAAATAAACAATTGTATTTTCACTGAAATATGCAATATTTAGTCCTCGCATAAACAAATCGACTACACGATTGTGTTGAAAATTGAAAAAAAAGTGGACCAACGTTCTCTCTCATCATGCCCATGGACAGAAACAGATTTTGTTTTACTGAAAATATGTATTTTTAAAAAGACAAAGTCCGTTCCGGACTTGAATCCGACACCTCAGACTTATCGTGCCAACGCTCTAACCACCATATCTATCCAACTCGCATCCATTCATATTTTTCCTCTTGGCTACATTTACAGATGACGAATGCATTAAGTGTGAAATTAAAAGTTGTTGAAAACGCAAGCACTGGTGTTTACGTCAAGTGGAAATTCCATTCCAAGAAGTGATGAGATTGATGTCTTTGCTTGGAAACGAAATCTAAAGGTGGCTTTTTCACAACCTTTGCAGCTCACTACCCTTGAATGACCTTGTTTAAAATTGTTTCGCCAAATTCAAGCGATGCTCTAAACCAACGTTGGTCAGTGGAAGTGATAAAGCACGATTGTTTATCACAAGCTAAACAATTGAGTTACGTCGGTCAAAATCACGACCCAACTCTCGGCATTTTAGTTTAAAACAGACCAACAGTTGGGAAAACGAATTATTCCGACACACAAAACTGTAATTTCTTCAACTGCTTTTCCGGACGTTGTCTTTGAATCGGCGATTCGAGAGTTCATAATTACAATGTATTTCCTTAACAAAAACATTGGAACGAACAATGTACTACTCACCATTCGGAGGATCGTGGGCTCCTGCATTGGGTTCGACTTGGAGAAGCAGTAGCACCGTAAACAGACCAGTGGGCCACATGGTAGGGCACCACACGTTGATTCGTGCCAGAAAACACCCGAAATTACCGTGGATAGCTGGTTTCTTTTCTGGGAGAGGGCCGATTCTGGCAAAACGGGCAAGAGAAGAGATGGGATCCCCGAGTCCGTTCGGGAAGTCTTCGATAGTGAAGAGCGACCGACGAGCCGCGGCTTATATAATAGACCAATCATATGTCAGTCATGAATGACCTGCCTATAATGCAATAGGCCTAAACTGTCAATGCCGTAGAGACATAATTATCGCCGAAATGGGGGGATTTATGTGGGCGTGTTTTCCAGCTTCTTTATTATATAGCCTTCTCACTTAAGTCAGGATTCATCTCCTTACACAGAACATACAGAATACAGCAGACGACCTGTTTCACCGGTCGACCTGTCTCAGGTCGAGCTGTCAGATGGTCGACTTGTCTGACATCTTTGCATAACTAAGGCCCTTTACGAATCCCTAGATCAGGCTCTGACTCGGGCTTTGTCCACGTCACACAGAACCTGTAAAACAACTTGTGGTTTGTCCCTAGAAATAACAAACATATTAAATTAAATTTTGATTGTATTTACTATGAACAGTAATACATTATGTATACCAAAATGTTGCAGACTGCTTACTGACTAAAATTACCAAAATGCAAATCTTAACATTTAGTGGGCCTGACGTTTCGATTCTAGCAGGACATTTCTCAAAGGCAAGAGAAAGTGTTATCAAAAACCTTTTTCTTCTTTTTGATACAGAAATGATTATCGACTATAGTGTATACGGTTACATTAAAATCAACAACGCCAATAGCACTGTAACTGTTCCTCCTTTCCTTTCCTTTTCCTATTTTCGTTCTTTCGTCTCCTCAGCCTCGAGCTCCAATACTTATTGTGGTCGTATGAGTAGTATCTTGAGTCTGAATATTTCTTTCGTTTTCTTGAAAAGTTTTCAGGCATTTCAAAGGTAAGCATTTAGGAGTGAAGTGTGTCTGGTTGTGAGGGAAGTGATTGTAATTCACTCCTCCCCGACTGCTCGCTCCTGCCACTAGCCACCGGCATGTACATATGGCTACTGCATGTTGAAACGGGAATTAGACCTCTAATGGTGAGACAAAATTATTAGAAGTTCAAGTGAAACTAGAGATTTATGTCTGTTTGCTAACAGAACATAACGCTTTTCCTCATCTGGTTCTCTTAAAAAAAAAAAAAATATTGACATCAGCGGGATTCGAACTCGGAACCTCAATTTCTACCCCAAAACGCACGTGCATATTTCGTGCACAAAGTGTATGGGACTTCATTATAACATTCAAATAATCATAATAATTCTGAACAATAGTCGATTGTTTCCAAACTCAGGATTTAGAATGTCTAGCCCAATAGCTAAATGCCTAGCAAATTTCGAGACGATTGACCTTTGGCAAATATGCGTTTTAAAAACACGCGTTTTGATGACGTCATGATTGCGTCATGGCATTTTGGCCCCCGAGGGTGTTTATAAACTACATCCCCAATAGATATAATCGAAAAAATGAAAAAAATCTTGCTCCGTTGGCCAAATATGCTCAATTGAATGTTAAAATCTTAAAAGTTTATGACCTCATTAATATTCATGAGATGACGTCACGATCAAATGAGGGCAATTTTCGGATACACCTTTTCCCAACTTAGATATAGTGCAAAATTGAAACCAAACGACCTTAAACTTTTGCATATAATGGAGTTTGAAATTTGCCCCTTTAAAGCGCTGTCACGTGACACGTAGTGACGTCATGAAGTTTTAAAGACAACTGTGCACAACTTCAACATGGGCTCTATGCAATTGCAAAGTTTGAAAAAAATCCAAATGTGTTCAATGGCAAAAGTGCCGTGGAGAAAAACCCTGCGCTTTGTCTATGGGATTTTTCCGACCAGAAAAAAAAAAAAAAAAAATCAGAACAAGAACAATAGCTTTTCCGCTACGCGGCGGAAAAGCTAATTATCATACTGCAACTTGTTATGAGACTCAGAAATCTTTATGGCAATGACTGACCATTCTTTTCCAAGTTTGCAAATCAATATAATGTGTACATTTTTGGATAATTTCAAGGATTGGACAACATGTTTTCAACAAATGTTTTCAAATGTTTTATCATTAAAGTAAACAGTTTCTGGCTATATGTTGTTAAAGTTGACTCCAGTCCTGTCGTCAAATCACACAGAACAAAAATAACGTCAATTTTACGATTACTTGATCAGTACAGACAACAAACCATCGTTCAAGACAACAACTTCAGTGATGCTACAGCAAATCACCAGTTTTCTCCCTTGTGCAAAAGAGTAAAAGATCCATTTAACGTTTTAATAAGACGAAGACTAAGTGGTTACCGGCATATAAACTGAAACTTAGACCAACATCAGACCATTTTAATGATGCTACAAGCGAGAAATCGTGGACGAATGTACATAACACGTAAATACGTAAATTACTAGTTGATAGCGAATTGACAGCTTTAAGATTTCATAATTAGTGAACAGTTAGTTTATCTCCCCGATTTTCACATGGGATAAATTAGCCTCATTGATTCTGTCTCCAGACGGGGGTGCGTTCTCTTCGAGCTTGACCATTGCCGTATTTACCGCCGCGTCCTCCTCCCTCTCAGACGCCAAAATGCGGCCAGGGTCGTCGGTAGTCACCTGGTCACTTTCACTCGGTGTGGAAGTCGAAACATTCCCTTCCTCCGTGCCCTGCTCTGGACGAGCTGATGCGGGATCCCGCCTTGGACACCCGCCCTCCTCGGACCAGTGCAAGAAGGTCATGCAGATAATCATCAAAACCTATTAAGATCAAAATAAGCAAAGAAGACTGGCTTCGTCAGATAGCTACATGTATATTTATTTTAATCAAGTTCAATCTCGCTAAATGTAACACACAAGATCATTGTACCACCAATAATAATCGTTGCTGAATGTACCGACAACAGGTTTAATATACGTCAATGTGACATCAGGGTTTTCCCGCTTACCAGGATGCAATTAGTTACAGCAAAGACGACAGGGGTTATCTGGGTTGTACTATGCACGGACAGGAACCCCGAGCCAAAGCTGATGGTCAACAGGATCCAGATGCTGACAGCGACCGCAAGACGCAAGGCCGTCGGCTCCGGCCTTGACCCATCCCCCTCTATCTTGCCTACTCGGAAATGGTACATTGTCATGGCAACGGTGACGAGGTTGTAAGCCGAAATGAGAGCGATTGGAAGGAGCAAGCTGATGTACATCGGTAGGCCGGGCGCCATCAAACAACTGGAAATCAAACAAGGTTCATTTGGGAATAGTGACAGGGTCAGTTGTCGTTTCGAAAGATGTACACATTTCTCTTTTAAGCAACATCACTTTTAATTCTGTATATTTTTAATCAAATAAGTCGATTCACTCCGCATGTCCTGGACCGAGGCACCATCAAACAACTGGAAATCAAACAAGGTACGTTTGGACGAAATGCGAGGGTCATTGTTCACTTTAAAGGACGTACACAACATCCGAAGCATCATCGCTTTGAAATGTATTTAATCTATCTAGCAAAAGTAATTGGTAGGTTGACTTTCTCGAACTTCATCGATCAAATTTACCCTTTAAAATGGCCAATAACAATAATGCTACAGTGCCTATAGAGTGTGCAAAAAGATTGGGAATTTCATATTTCACTTACTAATCATCAGTGCCGTAATGGTCCGTGGCAATGACAAACGTCAGTACAACTGAAACCATTGGAGTCGCTATAAATGGAAACCATAAATACTAATATTATTAGAAGATATGTCACTAATATTCCTTTGTGAGTTATTTAGCCGATAACTTTGCATGGTATGTTTTAATAATTTCACTTATTTTTACTTGTTAAGGCAGGTTGTACTCCGTAAAACAGAAGGCTGAAAATTACGTTAAAAACATTTAATATATCTAATTTTTCGCTTAAGACGTATTCCCACCAACTTTCTGCCGTTATACGTAAAGGGTAAGCAACTCATGGATATAATTAATTCACCACAGACACGACCTTAAATTGATAGCACTCTTCAGTGAGCAATTCCTAAAGAAAAAGATTGAATTTCAACTAGCGGTTTTGTCCTGATTTTTAACCCTATAACATCGGTAAAACTTATTACTTTCCACGAAATGAAATTCTTATTGCAACATGGTGAAAAGGAATTTGTGAAGCCGAGAATGGCATCATCCCGCGCGTGTTTTTTAACAAAAATGATACATGCCTCAAGGTAGCCTTAATAAAATCGAGTCAGTTAGGGGCATTCGGTCTGTTAAAAAGCATCAAGGCTGGTTCTAATTCTTCTACATACCCCAGGCAACGAGGCTTTGGAGAAGTGCTTCATAACAGTCCTCCGTTGACGTGGATGCGCTCTTTGATTTGACGTACATCTTCCTAGATTGGATGGCTGTCCACATCATCGCAGTTATGGGCAGGTAGTGCAGTAAGATCGCCACAACGGTACAGATATGTTGATAACTCTGAAAATAGTGTATCAAAATGGCATAGAAACTTTTTCTCGACTTATTTTTCGTGGCTTTAATTTTTTTCTACGCGGCAAAACTATATAAAAAATATGGAGGCAAGACACTAATCCTTAAAATATGCTGAAATTTTGAATTAGTTACGTCAGCGTAACAATATTTGGTCCCAGTTTAGACTCGAATGGCAGTAGAAATCATTGTTAGCAGCTATGGCGTAATACCTTAGCGTGGTCTACTCCGGATGTAAACACTGAATACAGAATGAGCAAAGAGAAGAGAAACTGGAGGAATATGTGGCCCGATCTACTGCCTCGGAGCTTTCTGAGAAAAAAAGAAGAAAAAGTGATATACCAAAATGTTGACTAAAATTACCAAAATGCAAATCTTAAAATTTAGTGGGCCTGACGTTTCGATCCTAGCAGGACCTTTCTCAGCCTTTGAGAAAGGTCCTGCTAGGATCGAAACGTCAGGCCCACTAAATTTTAAAAAGTTGGAAAATACCTGTTTTAATTTTTCTTAGGAAATAAACTAGCTATTATACGAGGAGATGATTTCAAACATTGGATGAACGGTACTTCACACCCTGCCACTTTAAACACACTTCAGAATGTCAGTATATACAAATCAGACGAGTGCATTTAATTCAAAGGAGGATCAAAACGTCAGAAACCTCATTCTGAGATGTTCATATTGGTAGATTTAGTCAATAAGCAATTTGTAACATTTGTGTATAGTTATGTTATATTTGTGTATATGTTATATTTGTGTATATTTGTTACTCAATCCACTTCATTCACAAAGGAAAGTCACCATAATGTATTGACAAAAACAACTTTCGGGTATATAACGTTAGGGGGAAATATATTAATACATATTTTATTGGAAACGCACGGTTCTGTAAGTGCAGAAGGAGAGTGATTTGATTGTTTCCTGCCGAGGCAAAGGGATAATTACCTGATGGAAAGATATATGGCAATAATCAACAAGTAGGAACCGGCCGATCCCACGCAGCTGATACGACTAATGAGGTCCAGGGTTCGTGGGTAGTCTTCCGGTCTTGGGCTCGGCATCTAAGAGAGGAAAATCAATGTCCAGAAATTGGAATTATCTCAACATTTCAGAATGCTTCTAATCCGATACACGACTGAATTGCATCTTTTAATTAGTTCAAAAACAGTCCTGCCAGAAACTCTTGCTAGCTTTGTCCACAAAATGTCTTCTTGAAACAAAAATTTACTTAAAACTTAATTAAACTGTGTTAGGAAGTTACGCTTCTAGATTAGGTAGTGTTTGGTGTCTGATTTGGTTCGTCTATCGTCCATGGTAATTTCAGGTTCCTACTTAAGTGCATGACGTCAGCAATAGCTGTAACACGCTCTACGTATTTGCCCAAGTAAACGTGTAATACACGTACCAGGACCGCCAAGTTGGTCGAGCGGTCACAACGGCAGACGTATCGTCCACTGTTCACTCCATCCAAATTGCAGCCTGCACTCGACCACTCACCACTGCCATTCCCGAGGGAAAAGTCCCAGAATACGCACATGACCTTGTCGGTGGTCGCATTTGTTGAAGCCTGAATCAATAACAATGAGTTTGGGACGTTACTCCTAACGCAACAGTATATCAATATGACCAATGGGTAACAGTTTTGCTCTTTTTACCAATGTAAGGATAGGGGAACGTGGAAATACAGAGAAGGTGAATGACTCGACTAAGTAATAGTTGACCCTTATAATCATCATCCTCATCTTCGTCCTCCGCATTCTCCTGATTCTCCAAATTAATAATAATGTCTGAAAAGAAGTCTGTTTCCGACATCCAATTAATACCCAATACTGGGACTAATCTTTGCAATTCGAACTTCCCTTCAAATTTCTTACGTGTGGCTGGCAAACAACCGAAGAGCAATTAGTATCTTGTGACTCCATAAACATATTGCTGACATATTCGTGGCTGTAATCGTATTCGTTAGCTTACCAAACCTCTCTACTCAAACAAATAAAATGTTACAACACCTGAAACTCTGTGACAACAGGCTCGGTCAAAGCCATCAGAGTTCCTCCTTTAACCTCCAGAGAGACCACGCCCTCAACGACGGAAAGGGACGACTGGATCTTAGAGACGGACGGGAAAAGGCTGTCGTCCTCATACAGGATGAGAGTCACGTTGATGGGCGATGAAGTGTCAAATCCTAATGGAGGACAAGTTTGGAAGGCATCATACGACCAAGTGCTCAATAAAAAAGGAATATAATAGCTATTTTAAAAAAAGGAAGGAACAGCGAAAATCCTTCTACTGTAAATTAAGCGATTTGATTCTATTATACTTCACATTATATTTTGGATCTAGATTACCTTAAAGCCGAATAATTATAGTTTTAACAGACCATTAAATAAAAGTACCTTCTGTGTGAAGTACGTCTTCAAAGAATACGTCTTACGTATAATCATGATACTTTATAATGATTAATTAATGTGTAATGAACTTCAATTATTTCTTAATTTTCGAATTAATTCTAGAAAACATAAAATGATGATATTAGTAATACTCGGTTGACATACCACTTCCCCACTGCTTTTTTACACTTGTACTATATGCATTTTAATGGGTCTGAGAATGATGTCAACGTACCTCTCAGTCTAGAAGTTCCCCTTAGTAAGCTCCGATCAAATGGTCCTCGCGTATGGAATACTGCGAACATAATATTGCAGAATATCATGTAATTAAACACTGTAACATTTACACTGCCATCATCATAAAATAGTCAGTGTGGGAAATAAATGTGAATACTGAATCACATTTGTATTAAGCGGACACCTATTTAAGGACCTATATTTCGGGTCTGTACCTTTAAATCGTCGATTCAATGACCTTTTTACGGAGGTTGCTATAAGGACATTGCAATGGTCCTTGTTTCTGTGGGGTTACGACCACTGTAGACTAGTTTCTCTTGATCACATGGGAGGAACCAATAGAAACAGGCATTGAATTTGACATAGAAAAAAGTTCGATTGAGAAACAATCACCTTCTGACGGACGTGACACGTTGATTTTGGGCGTTGTGACCACCGTTCTCACGCTCTCGTCATTTGGTATAGTAGTTATGTTATCAAACAAAACGACCTTCGTTCCAATCAGTGTATTCCTTGTCGACAGAGGCTGCGCAGGTGCGGACGCAGGTGCGGACGCCTCCGGGCGCCTCTGGACAACAGCTAAGCTGAAACCGTCCTCAGCCTGGGAGGAGCTGACCGAGATCGTCTCCACGTGGACCGACTCCCTCTGGATGCTGAACGCGCCCAGTGCATGGAAGGTGGACCCGACCTGCATTTCCAACGACTTGATGACGGAGGGCAGATCTGCTAGTCGGGCGGACGCTGCTGGCTCTTGGCCTCTGATGATATCCATGGTGTTGCTGAAAACATCAACAACAGCTTCCGCAACCTGCACGAACCATGAGAGTGATATTTATCACTTCGTTATCGTGCTGCATAGCCCTGCGTCATGTTTTGGGTGAATTTTCAAAAAACTATACAAGGATGGGAATGGAGTAAATCATTTTGGTTCGAGCTCTTCTGATCGGTCTTACCGCTGCCTGTCCAGAGCCTACGGTGGTGATATCCAGCAAGACGTCAGCTATGTCTTCCACACTCAGAAGGGACAAAGCATTGCTCCGTTTTCCCCAAGAAGTCAGATTTGCCAAAAGCTCAGCCACCTCTGCGACGTTACCACTTACCACTTCAACCTATTAAGAAAGCCCAGAAAAAGATACAGACTAGTGGATGTGCAATCTGTTCTTTGCAGCGATTTTAATACTGCATTAATATCGTGCATTTGAAGTACTAAACAAATATATACCAAGGATTAATGTTACGATAAAAGATTACTTGAAGGTTTGCATGGTGGAAGCACAACGTTAAGGGTTTACGGTGACACCATACAAGCTATCTCCGTCAAGAAGGTACATGGGTCCAAGAAGAGCCGGTTTCTTTTTTCAGACTCTTTTCAAAGGCATACTCATGTAGAATGTAGAACATGTAGAATGAGATAACTTAAATGGTGTCACAGCAATCTTTCAGGTTGGAAGAAATATATATGTTACCAATGTGAGGTCTTTGATTGTAGTTCTGATTTTAGTTCCACCGCAGTCGATCGTCACTGGCTCTTCCCAAACGCTGCCGAATGTCACGTCATCAACACTACTGGACGTACACTTCCTCGTCATCCTTGCTTTGCCCGCTATGTAAACATGGGTCGTTAGGAATAACGGTTGTAAGTCAGCGGAATTGTAGCGGTCATGATTTTACGTCATGAGATTGAAAAGGGAATGCTTTCTATAAAAATATAGGTTTACTTCCACTTTTTTTATGACGATTTCTCAGAGGTGAGCGACCACTGTCGATACCTGGGTGAGTTACTAACAAAAGAAACGAATATTCACCTTTTTCTGTGTGGAGTGGGCATCTTTCGAAGGACTCGATCACTAAACCACTCTGTGTAGATGGCCAAGTAACGGGACCAATTGCTGTATCTGTCACCTCTTCCGAACATTGTCCTTGGTCTAAGGAAATAGGATTGAAGAGAAAAGTGCCTGTTAGCACAATTTATTTATTTCGGTATTGTTTTAGACACAGGCCGCATTGTCAGAGGCTAATGCTACTAATGTAATTCTTAATACTAATGTATTTTAGCTGACGAAAGGTCAATTTTTAATTCAGTTGTATGTGAGTTCTAAGCTATGTATATTTTGTGTTTCAATTGTTTTTCTAATTATGTGCTATTTTCATAAGTTTTGTTAACATGTGCAGGTGGTGGGTTATTTAAATTTCAATATCCTTGCTTGATATATTCTATCTATATATATATATATTTGACTGTATTCAAATAATCATGCCTGCTTGTTGATATGTAGCTGGTTATTCTGTCTGCAGAGCGACCTGGATTGTAATAAATTTTACCAAAGCATAGTTTAACACTGTATTCACTGTGAAGTGGTTTTTCTTAAGTAAAAATTAGGTTTAAAGTGATAAAAAAAAGGTTGCAAACTGCTTACTGACTAAAATTACCAAAATTCAAATCTCAAAATGTTGTGGGCCTGATATCAGGCCCACAAAATTTTGAGATTATTAGGTTTACCTATTTAAAATAAAACAGTTAATAATTATATTAATTTCAATTCATGTAGAGCGCCTATAATTAATATAAGGCGCTATATAATTGTTTTTATTATTTCTATTGTTTATTGTCATTATATTTTTTCCGTCGAGGAGAATGCAATTCATTGAGGGTTTGCCCAACTCAACGTAATCAATACTCTGAGTGATGAGTGCTTTGAGCTATTGTTGAAAAAAACATACAGTCACCTCGGGAGATTTGATCCCGCAAATACTGATTTCTAGAGCAGACGTCTTTAATACCTCCGAGCTCGTCGATGGCTCGTGGTTGATTATGGAATAGTAGCAGTTACCGCATCGCATCATTTAAAATAATGATGTCATCGTCAATTTGAATATAGTTCATTGAGGGGTTGCTCTATTCCTGATGTTAAAAGCACCGTGTGCTCAGTGCTTTGACTTATGAATTATAAATGTACAATGCATACTGTACACACATAATAGCGTTTGTTTTTAATTTTTAAAATATACATCAATTAGATAGCATTCCCGCACAGCCATGGATAAAAAAGCACATGTTCATGAAGCGATTGGCCTCGCAATAGTTATCTCTTTACTGTATGCATGCAATTGCACTATGAATGAAGTGAGAAAAGAAATGTAATCTCGAATTAGTATCCAATATAAAGTACCTACCACTGGCCACGGTCGTGACTACATCGGAACGGAACTGGGAGCCAATGGCAGTGAATAGGGTGGTCATGATAGGTGAAGCAGTGGCAATCGCCTCTGTTGAAAAAGAAAGTTGGGGTTTAACAATTAGTGAACGAAAACAAATAAAGAGATTTCATTTATACTCCACACTGACTAAGGTGACAAAGCCCACCAGAGGACTTGACGTGCATATTCGAGCACAGCCACTTTGAACATATATGTTGAGTAGGAAAAGAATTAAGATTTAATACGTAAATTAGCAAATATGACACAAAAGTGCAAAAAAAATATTGATGACCAAAATATGCCGAAAATGGGGAAATGTGAAACAAAGATCAGAAGATCAAACATGACATGAATACTCAAATATGACGTATCTGTCTATAGCGAAATATGTTTTTAAAGAGCAAACATGGCATTAATGATAAAATAAATATTAATTGATCCATCATTAAATAAATGACCCAATAGCATGAAGACTTCGTACATGTACAGGTCCTGACGTGTCGATCTAAGCACGACGTTCTTTGCGCTAATAGGTTTTATCTGTAAGCGAGTTTTCAATTAATAACAGTAAGGTCATAATAAAGGATGTGAATGTCCCTTGCCATAACTTGTCTGATTGCCTGCTTGACTTCTCTGGATCCCTGCCCTGAGGTCTTTCCTCTTTCCATCCCTTTTGTGCCCTTCCCTTCACAGACCGCCCACGCCAATTTTCGACTCCTCATCATTCCAAAATGCTTTTAACTTCTCAAACTTTAGCTTGGTTAGTCGATGTTCGGGAACATCGACTAAGAATTAAAGTACGTACCTTTTACCAGCACATAGAATGTACATTGGTAACTCAGATTTGTATGGAGATCTGTTGTATCCACTATGACCTCCACTTTTCTACCTGCCTCGTTAGAGAAGCTCGTGGCATTGAAGAGATCGCCACTACGGCAGGGCCACAGAGCGCCCTCACCGTCAGCCAAGCGACACGTAGTGAAGCTCACCACGTCCCTGGATGCGTCGGTCAGCCTCGGGTTGGTCCAGGCGACCGGGAGCATCGGCTGACCGCTTCGGCTATACTCGAGAATCGTAGGGCGCTGTCTGTCGAAGGGGTCTGGGACGGCCTCACAAGGGGGACACGTGGCTCCAAAGGCGCCATAGAGCACTGTCAGAGGTAAACAAAACATGTTTACGCCATGAGTCTGCTATCAAAGACATTTCCACAATATAGAAGTCTGAAGGGAAATAGTGTAAGACAAGGTGAACTAACACATACCTTTGCATACAACGCCAGCGTTGTGTTTACAATGATGGACGTTCACTTTCCACCCATGAAATGGACAATCGGCAAGTCTGCTCTCATTGCCAGCGCAGTCAACAGCGTTCATGAGGTAGTTCTGACCGGACCCGAAGAGAGAATGATAGACTGGCGCCTCTGCCCCGTCGTAGCCCAGTTGGTTGCAGACCACGGTGGCATCCCGGATGTCCCACCTACAATCGCACACTCGGCCCCACACGCCGTCGAAGAAAATCTCCACGTTTCCACTTGCGGGCGAAGAGCCGTTCACGAGACGGACGGGGAACGATTCGTCTGAATGGAGGACAAGTGAGAATTGCAACATTTACTTCGTCAATCGCCCAACAGTACAGTGACAATAAACAAATGGCAAGTGCAAATGTAGATTGTATATGATGTTTTACGTCGAGGAGAATGTAATTCAATGAGAATTTGCCGTATACGACGTAATAAGCACTGCGATGTGTGTAATTAATTTACTGATGAAAATTAAATTAATTATATCAAAAATAATAGCGAGGAAGTACATCATCCCCATTTCGGTAGGTCAGATCATATGAAATTTATATTTTACACTATCATTTTGAATTGCTTCTGACTGTCGCCGCCACCCCGGGAAAGACTTGTTGACTATTTTGGAGGACATCATTTAAGGGCTGGATAGCTCAGATAGTAGAGCACTGGCACTTTAGTCCAGAGGACTATGGTTCAAGTCCCGGTCCAGTGACAGATTTATTTACCAATTTTTTAAAATATTTAAAAGTTCCCAGTCAGTTTGTCCTTGTTTATTTGAAGTAAACAAAAGCGTCAGAACATTACAGTAAAAAAATGATTTACGTCAAGCCACGCCTACTATTAAGATAAATCAAATCCATCGGAAAAGAAGTTAACGTAACTGGAATGACGTAACCTAGGATAAAATGATGTCAAATATACAGCGTGATTCATGTTGGAAATCCTTGTCCTGGCTGATCCATTCTTAAAGGCAGGTACTGCCTTTCAGTTTAAACTTTTATGCAATATGTAAGGTCACACAGGCGTAGCAACTTACCTGATTGGCATCTAACTCCAGCATTCAAGCCTGATCCACAGAAGTAGTTACCTAATACGTATGCACTTCGTTCTTTACATTCCTTCAGTTTACTCTCGTTGCCGCTGCATTCAAGTCTTGTTAAGTAAGCAGGCAGTTCGTCGTCCCTGAAGTGAAAGCCTGCTATCACCAGGTTTGTGCCGTTGTGGAAGCCTAGTTGCCTGCACACCACATCTGCCTGGGCAACCTTCCATCGGAGGTTACAAATGCCTCCCCATTGACCTCTTAAAGATATTTCAACGCGGCCCTCTCTCGTCGAAGTACCGCCAGTCAAACGGACAGGAAGATCACCATCTGTTATGAAAAAGGGACAATATAGACCAGTTGTTATTACACAGTAATTATTCCATTATTTACATACCAATATTCTATCAATGTATTGATGTACTCGAAATAAACAACTGTAAACCTGTACAACTTTACAAGATAGACATTATTTTAAAATTCATTCATACAACAGAATCAGCTGAATTTCTGCAGTAATGTCAATCATAAGATAGGTGATTATTTATATATTTTAAATCAAAGAAAATGGTTTAACCAAAATCCGGCAGCGATGTCGTTATTTCCTTAAAAGGGTCTTGCTACCTTGTTGACCCCATTAATTATTCGAGTCATTCTTTGTGTCATTTAAGTCAGCAAGCAACTTGCAACATTATAATGAAAAAATGGATCTTTGGATGTCTTCATCAAACTAATTGTAACGTACGATCAATCGAAAGACGATAAGAGATGCACAGAAACCATATGGCGTATGATGGACTATCCATCGTAAGTTGAGTTACGATGCATCAAAAGGCTTTGTGAAAGCAAACCCTGCTGGGTGATATCGGGTGTGAGGCAGATGGGCGCATGTGGGGGTGTTGCATTGTCAAGCACAAGCAAGACAGGCTCGTCTGGAGCAAAGGAGTTCTTGCACTCGCTCGCTGTCTCGGCAAGAAACTCTTCGAATTATTAGTCTGGGCTATGATTTAGAGGGCTTCAACTGGGACCATTATTTTGCGAGGAAACGACGTGGTTTGCTATAATATAATTTCGTGCATATTCATACTTCAGAAAAAGTACATAGTTGGGCTTTCCACCGCGAAGCCATAGTTTTTTGTTCAGAATTTTTTCCTTGTTCTTCTTCTTCCTCATCGGCCAACAATGATATAGACAAAGCACTATTGGCATTATGCTTGAGCTATCTAGCAAAAGGCAAAAGATGTTCAAAGAGTGCAATTATGACAAATTCCTGAGTCGTACAGGGTCAAAACTTTGCACAGATCTAAGTTGGGAAAAGGTGCATCCAAAATTGGTCACCTTGTTGCCGTGACACCATCTCATGAATATGAATAAAGCAATGGAATTCTTAAAAGTTAATATTCACTGTAGCATATTCAGTAAACGTCAAGTGATTTCCAGATTTTTATTTTGCCTCTGTTCAGTAAATGGTTGACAACCTCCCGTTTTGGCCGAAAAAGTATGGCGTATCATAATGGCATCAAAAGATGAGGTTGCAAAACACCAATATGCCATTAGCCAATGACCTTGAAACTTGTCAATTAGTCATTGAACTATAGGCCTACATAATGTATTTGAAATTACGAACCAATTGAAGGTTGCTTCTAACTATTAGTTTTTGAATGTTATTATGTCCCATAGACTTTGTGTACAAGATGCAAATTCCTTTTTTTTGAGTGGTCAAAATGATTTTAGCATTATTTGACCAATAGAGAAACAGTTTTTATCCATGATTTCTCTTTTCACCACTATTTTAACAGAGCTGAGAAATATTTGAGGCGATATGACGTCATCAAAGTACGCGATTATTCAAAATACCTAAGGCATTGGTCAATCGTCACGGACCTTTTGAGGTTATTAAGTGTGCACTGTGGCCATTGTCAGGAGGGACCGTACTAAATAGAAGATATGGCTTCAATCATCTAAACAAATCTTATTGCAAGTGAATTTTCAAGACAGACTGGATCTCATAACTGAAGGCCAATATGGTAATAACATGATAAATTGAAACAAAGTAAAGTAGATAGGAAAATTATCTCCAGGAAATTGCCCGACAATATTTGTGCGTACTTTAATAGAGGAATTCATTTTAATATACATATGAACTTTCAATATTACTGCGCAAAAGAAATGTATAAACTTAGTTGTGAATTATAGGGTGTAATTCAAATCAAAATTCCAAATGTTTACCTTATTGGTAAAACTCTAGAAATAATTAGTATTATGTAATCATTGCTCTTGTCCTTTCTTTTTCACTCTATAAGTTGGAATTTATTTGAATCAGGTCGACTGTACAAATTCTAACAAACCAAAATAAGGAGATGACAAGTACTATACTAACAAATAAAACTGACCTGTTTGACAAACGACGCCAGCTACGCGTCTATGAATAAACCACAAGTAACGAAACGCGATAGGTGCGGCAGAAAACTGACAATCGAAAAGCGTCTCCTCGTCACCAATGCAGTTCACTTTGTCCATGTACACGCGACCACTCCCTGGCCCAAACGGGGAGCTTTCTAGAGACAAACTGGATCCATTGAAACCAAGTTGACGACATACGACCTTCGCGTCGGCGTCGTCCCAGTCTTGGTCATAAACGGTCACCCAGTTGTCGTTGAAGAAAATCTCCACACGACCTTCTGCGCTGGTGGAACCGTCAACAAGTCGAATGACAACGTCTTCGTCTGCAAGGAAAAACATTAGCCATATTAACTCAAGATAGATTGCTCAACAGATGATAGCATTTAATCGATTTTTTTGATGTGGTTTTGTTTATCGCACTCGGGAGATTCAAATGTAACAATGTTACAATGTCGTGTAGGAATGAGATGGGATTGAGTTGGTAAGAGTTTCGTAAATGTTGTGTATAGGTTCAGATTAGTGATAGCTCAGGGGTTCAAGCAGTCAGCGGAACTTTACCTAATTGGCAGGCAACACTGGCAGAGTCGTATGGACAGGCCGTATACCAGGATAGGTCACACTCGTCCAGTGAAAGCTCGGCTCCCTGGCACAAGGCGTCCAGGTACAAAGGGGTCTCGTCCCGGGAGCGGACACTCAACGGTGCGGCCTTCCCACCGAACCCAAGCTGTCGACAGACGACGGTGGCGCTCCTAACATCCCACTTGCTGGCACAGATGCCGGCCCATATGCCACTCAATAAGACCTGCACGCGCCCAGTGGCATTGGTGGCGCCATCTGTCAGTCTGACTTGATTAGTTTCACCTGCAGAGCACCAAAGGGGTTTTGAAGCGTAACGCGAAGGTAAAAAATAAACACCCTCATATTTGTCTGGGATTAAGTCGTTTTTTAGAATATTTAGCACCTGATGGTGCCATCCGACTTGATGGAAAGTGGTCCAATATTTCAGCATTTCACTTGATTGGAAATTAAGCCATAGAAATAAGATGTAGTAGGCAGCCATCTCAAACCAAATGAAAACAGGTAACGTGGCATATGCTTTTAAGACTGAAACAGGAAGGTTCATATAGTCCATAAGGAAGCAAGCTAGGGTTGTCAACCCCGTACGGGTTCAGGCTGGCTAGAAATCGAAACCCTAGTCTCCCCTCCCTAGTGCATCTATACCAGGGACATTATGCGAAATGACCATCACTCTGAAATGCGTTTGACTGAGGTCAACGTTGTCCCAAGTAAGGATGGTTACGCCAAGCTTATTATCATAAAGTGTGGACCCCAAACTTGTTTTAATAAGCAGTTTGCAACATTTGGATCAATTACCTTCATTACCCCAATGGCTCGCTAGCATTTATTTACTCACCCGCTTGGCACACCACGGTATTCTCGATGGACGTTACTTTCCAGCCTTGAAACGGGCAGTCCACCAGCGTTGCCTCATCTCCGCTGCAAGCAACGTCGACCCTGCCGCTGGCGTGCAAGGAGTTGCTGGTCACGGACAGGTTCCTGCCGAAGAAGCCGAGCTGACGACAGGCAACGCTGGCTAGAGAGGCTTCAAAGCCTTCCGCAGGACGGACGGCCAGCCATTGACCGCCGAAGGACACCTGAACCAAACCCGATCGGTTTCCGCTGGGCCCTTCCACAAGGCGTACTTGGTGGTGATCATCTAGTATTGAACAAAGTTATAAATGTTGTAATAAACAGGAAAAATATGACTGTTAAAAAAACGGAGAATATAATCAACGTGATTCAGTAGATGGTGTTTATTTTTATTTTATTTTTAAATTGAGAACACCATCCCACCACAAGAACAATGCACTCAACCTCAATCAAAGCTCAAAGCTGAAAGCTCAAAGCTTAGAAGCCTGCTCATACCTTCATATTCTGGATTCCTGGCACAACAAAACTAAATAAACACAAAAGTCTCCAGAAAACTGATTAATGGTTATTACGTGTTTAACAAACTCACATTCTGACGTCCTGATAACTTCTGTTCATATAATTTTGTCAAGAATGGAGTTGTCAGTTTTATGGATACAATCAGAAAAATCAGAAAGATCTTACTTTGCTTGCAAAATAGGCTTAAAAGAAGCTAAATTCTTAATGAAATATTCTTCTGATTTTGCCACGATAATGTAGTGGAAATTTTTGGATACCTTTTTCTGAACCAGGTTTGGATCTTATAGGATATACGGTCATGGTGCACTTGGCTGTTTACTGCTTTAAAGACCCCAACACATTTCATTCAACGAGGAAGAAAAGAGCAATTTCAAAGGCTTTCCCGCTACACTGAAGCGGAGGAAAATTGAAAAATAGTTAATATCTAATATTATTTGGGGACTGCCTGACGTGCAAGGGACCTTGCTTGCTTTTGGACAGTGCCGACTCAAGAAGTTGATATGATGATATCATATCACGACTATTCTGTAGAAGGCATCGGAGCTTTCTCCGAATTGACATTCGCGTCCTATCAAGCACCTGGACCGGTGAACATTTTTTTCTAATACCCAATTTACAATATCCGAATTGAGACTGCACACCTTCCTGACATATGATGCCGACTACCCTGTATATTCCATAGAACGAATCCGCAGAGCCGCGAGTGAGCAGACAGTCAGCGATCTTGTCCTCGTCGCCCCTGCAGTGTATGCCGGTGAACAGCAGATGACTCTGAACTGGGCCGAAGATGCCGTTCCAGGTCTGAACTTCGAGGGTGACGTTGGTGCCGGGGAAGCCCAGCTGTCGGCAGACAACGCTGGTGGCCGACTCGTCCCAGTCGCTCAGCCGGACGGTTCCCCACTGACCGTTGTGGTACAACTGCAAATGTCCTTGATTGCTGGACAGCCCTCCGGTGAGACGGACGCTCAGAAAATCCTCCTCCGCTGTTGTCCAAAAAAAGGAATAAGAATGTAGGTTATGATATTTGAAAAAACAGAGAGAAGGAGCACCGTAGCTGTGATAGAAACAAGTAGAAATATTTACTATCTATACTCAGACTAAACGTTTCCAATGCCGACACACAAACCGACGTTCCATGATTTTGCTTTTGTCATTTTTTTCTACAAAAATATTTGGCCTGTTGCTTATTAGGGACATGTATGAACAACATGCAAATCTCAAACATGTCGGTGGTCTGTCATTGCATTCCTAGATGTTTTTTTTACCAAACAGATATGCATGCTTGTTTCATGAAGCCGTATCTGCACACTGCCCCAAACGTTGATTCAACACCTGAGACAGAATCCGCCTCACAAGAGTTCGTTTACATGGCGTCACCCGCAAACCTTCCACTTTTGTACGTGTACTTCCACAATGCAAAACGTTCAAATCTTATCTGGAATTCTATAGACGAAAGTGGTCAAGGGCTCAACATGATGCACTCAGCGCCAGAGGTCTTTTGGAGTTCTTACTTATTTGACAGGAGACATGAACGAGCCACTTGTCGACGCCTCGGATGCCTGTCGATGTCATCCTCAATCCCTCACTGCCGCAATCAGCCAGTGCAACCTCGTCCCCGTGGCAGTTCACCTTGCTGACAATCCAAGTCTCCTCGTCGTCCGCGCCTAAAGCGTAGGATACATTGGCCCCGTGGAGACCCAGTTGTCTGCACATGACGCTGGTGGCCGAAGCCGTCCAGTGATCGCCTCTGATGGGCACCCATTGACCCCTGACCCTCATCTCAGCACGTCCCTCCTTCGACGTCCTATTGCCTCCGAGTCGAACGTCGAAAGCATCTGCGGGTCAGATTGATTCATTGTGCATACGGGGATTAGCTGTCAAGGTGTTACCACCAGAGATCAATGTCATTACAACGCATCGTTGCCTAGTGCCTAGTGGGAGGTTTGCAGTGGAACCATGTGTCTCTTCCCTTTAAGATCTAGAAGTGTGGCTCTTTTCAGAGCCACACATCTTGAAAGAGAAGAGATGCATGGTGTCATCGCAAACCTTCCACTAAGTTGTTCCACCATGCAAACCTCCAAGTCTTATCTAGCACAGTTACCTGCTACCTATCGCAAGATGGCGAGCAATACACAGAAACCATATACGGCCCATCATAACTTTCGACGGGTTATAAGTCGTAAGCTAATGTACGACACTTCGTATAGGCAATGCCACTATAACGGGTAACCATTATAAATGGAGGCAATCTTCGGGGTCCACCCGTTCACCTTCCTAAGTTCCAGACCATCATGTTTGGCAATAAAGACGCTGGCAATGGTTGCCCCAACGTTAACACTGCCTGCGAAAGTCGCATCGTGCGGCGTGTCACTGGTGAGGAATTGCAAAGATGATATTACGAGAGAGACAGTCCTACCCATTTGACATTCAACCCCCACGTCTAATTCGTGACCGCACGAGGACCCCCAGCCGAGAAAGTCGCAGTCAGTCAGACGGCTCTCGTTGCCTCTGCACGCCACTTTCTCGATCAGCACGTGACCAGCACCTTCGCCGAAGTAGGCGCTTTTGATCGCCAAACTACGCCCGAAGAATCCGAGTTGGCGGCATACGACGGCAGCATCGGCAGAGTCGAACATGTCGTCGCCGCACACCGAACCCCAGGCTCCGTTGAAGTAAACCTCGACCCGCCCCTCCGCAGGCGTGTCGCCGCCTACAAGGCGCACGGGGTACGCGTCATCACCTGCAGGCATAGTTATTAAGAGGGTAGAGGGTGTTCAGAGGTTTGGGATGGTATCGTCATTTTCATAAAATTGTGCCGTTTCTCTATCTCCCAACGAGCCTGATCTCTTCCTAGGTGCTAGAGCCCGACGAGCAGTCTCGAGGCCCAGGGGTAGGGGTCGTTTTGGCGGAAATATAAACCACCGATTGTTAATTGAATGGGTGACTAAGTTGACCGACACAAAAACGAATACGGGACACAATCACTATGTTCTAAAGATGATTGGGAAGTGATTTAATATTCCACTCCAATTATTGTCAATTACTTTATTTACATTATAATTATAATCAAACACTTAAGGAACCCAATAATCCGCACTCCGCAAAGAGCTCCAGTAATCCGCACTCCGCACAGTGCCCCAGTAATCCGCACTCCGCACAGTGCCCCAGTAATCCGCACTCCGCACGGTGCTCTTTAAAATCCGCACTCCGCACGGTGCCCCAGTAATCCACTCTCCGTACGGTGCCCTCTAAAATCCGCACTCCGCACGGTGCCCCAGTAATCCACTCTCCGTACGGTGCCCTCTAAAATCCGCACTCCGCACAGTGCCCCAGTAATCCGCACTCCGCACAGTGCCCCAGTAATCCGCACTCCGCACGGTGCTCTCTAAAATCCGCACTCCGCACAGTGCCCCAGTAATCCGCACTCCGCACAGTGCCCCAGTAATCCGCACTCCGCACAGTGCCCCAGTAATCCGCACTCCGCACAGTGCCCCAGTAATCCACTCTCCGCACGGTGCCCTCTAAAATCCGCACTCCGCACGGTGCCCCAGTAATCCACTCTCCGTACGGTGCCCTCTAAAATCCGCACTCCGCACAGTGCCCTCCGAAATCCGCACTCCGCACGGTGCCCTCCGCAATCCGCAGTCCGCACAGTACCCTCTAGCTGTGCACTCTGGGAGGTTCCGGCCTACACTGTCGGCCCTTTCTCACCGAAACCAGAACGCCACGGTTGACTCCTGAGTTAACCGCTGCGGATTCTAACTAAGAGCACAACACCCCGAACTCTGATCGGTAGCAACAAGGAGCAATTACGGAACTGTACTTGACAGACGTAAGGTGGACTCCGCACTGGCCTGGCTGGCTGGCTGCTCTACGGCGGAACGGTAGCGGTAGCATCTCTCTACGAGCTCCCGAAACAAGACTGACTGTACCCCATGGCGACATTTCCCGCACGCTGTCGAACGCATGGCCAGACAAGAGACTCGATCGCATCAGTCTCGCGCGGTTGTCTGCCTGCACTAACAGATTGTGCTTACGCGCGCATTATGTTAATGAGCCGAGCACCAGCAACACTGGCCCCCTGCACCCTACTCGCTGCACACAAACAGATGCAGTGACGTATGAATACATATAAACCCTAAACTTGCACAAGCCATTTCGTTACAATATAGCCTACCATCCATGCACTCACTTGGTCGTTCGCTCACTTGGTCGTTCACGCATACAACTCCAAAATGGCAAAAAATAAAACACTTTGAGAAAATGGCAAAGAGAACTTTGACTGGACCGGGACTTGAACCCGACCTCTTTTTGCGGACGAATGCTCTTACCATCTGAGGTATCCAGCCCACAGATGGCGGCCTTCCTAAATAGTCACCTAGTCTTTGCCGCACGTTTTCTCATTGGCTTATTCACTCATTCAATTAGGACTACTCATTCACGCCCACCTGCCCATTCACCTCTATATACGTCCACTTCCTCAATCAGTCATCCATCCACCAATTTAATCTTTCACACACTGCTTTGGTTTTTTACCCTGGACTAGTAAAGTCAACGTCAAATAATTATTATGCAAGGCACCACAACATTACAGCTCGGGCACGCCCAGACCGTACCAGAATCACGTGATGTGTCCTCGCTTGGCCACTGAACTACCAATTTGAAACTACTAAAAAACATCATATCAGCACGGTTAGATAGCCCCTCCGTTTGTAGCTACCTTGTTCATGCCACTGATGTACGATTAGCCTTCCTGGTAATATGATTTATTTTGGGATAAAAATAAGCCTAATATGAATGAGAATGTCAAGATCTTTCTGCACGGACACACTGCTTGGAACGGTGTTATTCACGTTATAATTGCGTGTAGTTGATATATAGGCCTATATTGAATATGGATACATTGGTTGAGTGTACAAATGATTACGTGTAACTACTTTGGCATTGGGGAACCTGCTCTTTCCACATGGGTGGACTGCGACTGTGCACGCAAGAGCCGTCGAGTCAGAAGACTGGCGTGGTGTCTACGCATTTCCACGGACCATGCACTTATGAACTCGAACTTTCCGACCACATTGCAGAGTAATCCTGGACCAAAACCATGGATTTCGATTGTGTTTAGAATTATAACACAGATCAAAGTTGGCAACGTTTAACCGGTAATTCCTGACCCGATGTTTCAACGTCGGGACCCGAAGTTATGGTTGTGTTTCAGCTGAGATCGTACGGCCTTTGTGCCGCAGGCGCGTCAGCCAACCAGCTGTTCCTTTTGTTCACCTGCATGGTAACCCCTCGGGTGGACACGGGGTATAAATAGGCCTTGCTTGGCGTGGCCGGGTTCTCTTTTTAAAATCACCGAGATGACTCAGCCTAATGATATACTCATCAATGGTGGGCAATCTCTATGGCACAGACGTCTATACCCTTCACAGCTAGAAAACAGCCTTCCCTTGGGACGTTTTCAATGATACAGAGCCAATTTTGTTAGCTCATCCTGCATGCCCAATGTAGGACGCGTACGTGTACAAGACAGTCATTACTGTGGATCGTATCCAACGGGGACTTATTAAAGATTCCTTGACTTGTGCAAGGGTTAACTTTTAATATAGCACTACGGTGACCTTTTGTTTGGACTATCCAAAGCCAATTAAATTTACCAGCTCTCATTCTGAAGTCCTTTGGTGAATGTGAAGAAGTAAATTGAGCCACGGGAGCAAATTCCTCATATTGGTGCTATGTGTAGTTAGTCTAACCTGTCTGGCAAAGTATTTTGACGTGGAAAAAAGCTCATTGTTTTTTCAGTTCCACTGTTAGCATCATTCAAGCAACCTCACCTTTCTAGAACTCCAACAATTTCTTCATTTTTGTACCACATGGAGTTGGTCTAACTTGTCTGCAAAGTATTTTGACGTGAAAATAAGCTAGTAAACTCTAGGAAGGACACGGACTTTATTTAGCGCAAATAAACAATTGTATTTTCACTGACATTTAGTCCTCGCATGAACAAATCGACTACACAATTGTGTTGAAAAAAAAAAAATGGACCAACGTTCTCTCTCATCATACCCACGGACAGAAACAGATTTTGTTTTACTGAATATGTTTATTTTAAAAATAACAATTTCCATTCCGGACTTAAATCCGACACCTCAGTGTTATCGTGCCATCACTCTAACCACCATATCTATCCAACTCTCATCCATTCAGATTTTTCCTCTTGGCTACAACATTTTACAGATGATGAAAACATTTAGCGTAAAATGAAACGTTGTTCAAAACTCAAGCACTGGAGTTAACGTCAAATGGGAATTTATCATTTGGGTTTAAACTGCCTCATCTGTTTACCCCCAAAAGGCCAGATGAGTACTTAATAAATTTGCCACAATTCATTTATCAACAATGATCACGTGATGGCTACTTTGACGCTCTCGCGTGTAACGTCTAATTGCAGGAGTGTGCGTTACTCAACGCACGCTGCTATTATTTCGATTGCCATTCCTAGGCTTCAGGGTACTAGGTACACGGTATCTCGAGGTACCAGCCTAAGCTAGCTGACGTACCAATAACAACGTAGCCTTGTCAGTTGTCATTGTCAGTCTAATTGTCATATCGTCGTCGTTGCCGCTATTAGATGGAGTATGATTAGTCATCCTACTATTAGTGCTACAAAATTGAACTGCTTTCTCCGGAGACCTCCCCTGGAGATCATTTTCCATTTTTCGATCACAAGGAAGGTCGGCTTGTATAGCGAGGATTCCTCAATAATATGTGACCCGCGCTGCAAAAATCAGTCGGATGTCGCGCAGCACGTTTCCACGTAGGCCTACGGAGGGGCTGAATGTGGGAGGGGGATGTTTCCTTCGAAAAAAATGATTTTGGGTTTTTAGTTTTTTAGGCTTGCTTGATACCTATATTTTTGGGTTAAATTATTTAAAATAGTTTTTTCCACCCCTAAAGATAATTAAAAACAGGTTTTGTCGGCCTCTTTGTTTCAGCTGATCATTTATTTTGTTCGGTTTTGTTGAAAATACCGGATCCTTTTTGCGATATTTACGTTCGCATAAGTGCACACCCCTATCATGATCTTGGTATCGCCTGAAACCGCTACTCATCAGCTTTCCAAATATGGGCGTGAAAAGGTCATAGGTTCCCTGAAAATCGTCTGATGAATGAAAATAGTGTTGTAAACAAACCGCCCTTGTTGCCAAGCAGCCTTGTTTTCTTATCACGTGATACAATTTACGAGCAGCAATTGGTTACATTGTAGATTACGTCATACAACGCATGCGCATTAAAGAGACAAACCAACGCGGCTCATGCATTATTAATCTTGTGCGTCCGCAACCCGCATTGCAGCTTGTGATTTGGCGTGGATTCTTTTTGCTGTTGATTCTTTTTGCTGTAAAAATCAGGAAATTAAGGAAGTTTGAGTTGCTGGATATGGCTGAACTGGACCGGCGTTTCGCCGAAGCCATGAACGATCTGCGGAACGTTCAGCTTCGTGGCGAAGAAACCACTTTGGCTCGGAGTTTTGTTGAAGAATATTTCGCCCAGCCCCGTGATATAGCCAAGATGATGAGGACAGCAACGTTTCCTCTTCCGATCATGACAGCGACCAGTTTGATGACAAAATTCCTTCAAACATCGACACCGAAACCACCGATGACGACGAGGATCTACCCTTAAGAGCGATCGCTGAAACCAGCCTCGAAAATGTCGACCACAAACCCTCTCCCAGACAAGAAAATCTGGGCCAGGACGTTGACGAAAGCCTCAGAAAGGCTTCAACCTTTCGATGCAACTGCAAGCATTTTGATGGGGGCCCGTGCTACAGGTTTTTCACCGCGGAAGAGTTCATTGCTGTTCGTGATGATATGTCCGAACTTACAAGAGGTAAGCTAAACACAAGTCTAAGAGTGATACAATTCTGAGTAATTTCAAGCCTAAATTCCCTTTATTCAACTATCGAGTTATACCATGCACTTTTGTCTGCGATTTGCCTGCCTAGGCTTAGTCCGAGTAACTTGGACCATCACAATCACTTTTTTTTTAATTGAGGAGGTCGGGCGATCCCGACCTCCTAATTTTGTTTTAAAAAGGTGATTGTAAGGGTCCAAGTTACTCGGACTAGCTTAGGCTAGGTAATTTTCACTTTAGCTATAACTAGTATAACTATAACTAAAGTAAGATTAAGAACACTTTCATGAAAAAGGGTTCTATACATTACATTAACATGGACCGCACTGGCCCCTGAGAAATTCTTAGTGTTTTCCTTGTACGAGTCATACCTGAATGATAATAAAACAATCCATTCCAAGTGGGCTATAATTTCACTTTACACATAACACGTTATCGCTTGTTGCTCATACGCCCTTTAATGTTTACTGCCTGGGCTGTACTACGTATTCGGTTTTGGGGTCACCCTTGAAAGAATAAACACACTACCTTAACATTCATTTCAGTTCATCGTATAAATTCCTTTTCTCTCGTAAAACAGAGGCGAAAGACATGTTCGTCCTGGGCCAAATTGCCTGTTTTACAAGACGTGGAAGTGAAACGGCATGCAGCAATCGGAAGGAGCAGACGGAACCAGTTTCTCAGCGAGTTCTTCCGTCCTCTGACTGGCATCAAGAGCTTTCAACATTTCAGGTAATAAGAGCTCTCATGGTTGTGGGTGTATTCATCTTCATCTCATGCCTTCCCGTTTGGAGTGGGATATTATGGAAAACAAACTCCCCCACCCCAGCGTTACTTCTTACCGCAAGGAAAATAAAGCACGCCAAAATCCACATCGAATCCATAAGGAAGGTACATGTACAAACATTATTGCTAAGAAATATTAAAACCTTATGGCTTGTTTGTTTTGTTTCTATTTTGTCACTCAAGGACAACAGTTGAGGAACCCGGAGTAGTCTATGCCCGAAAAACCCTAGATGACGCAGAGACTGCGATCCAGCTGCTGAAGTCAACCGTACGCCTCCCACCACAAGACCTACCAGCTCCAATAACCCCACCAGGCATGGATCCACAACGGCAGTGGTACCTGTTTGAAAAAATTAGGGAGTTCTGCAAGGAAACCACAAAAATACTACCTGTCCTCTCCCAACCATGCCAAAGCCAACCAAAGAAAATTAATTAGGAAAATTACTTGCACAGAAATCACCACCAAGAAAAGGAAACGCTGCAGTATAAATAAAGCAAAATAAGTTTGAAACTTTACTGTTAAACCAAAATTAGATTTTGTTCTGACACTTTGTTTGTTGACCAAAACACTGTTTTTCAACCAAATTAGGAGATTCTGAAGCAGCGGGTACGAGGAGAAATGAAAACCAACAGGGCAAGCTTAATGAAAAATAGCCTCAGAAGTTTTGATAATTTTTTTCCGAAACTTATCTTTCCGAACACTTTTTTACCCAAAACGCTATTTTTGTACCCAAAAAAATACAAAATAAAACGTACAATTTTAAACCAAATAAGGAGATTCTGATGTAGCAGGTATATGGAGCGATAGAAACCAATTCAGGAAGCTTAATGAAAATAGCCTCAGAAGGTTTATTGTGCTTTACTGTTGGTTTTACAATTTTTGACCAAAAACACAGTTTTTAAGCCAAAAAACAGTACAATTGAGAACAATAGATTTCGGAGATTTTGTGTTAATGGCGCTTGGATGAATAAATGTTGTGCCAATGAACATCTTGTGTTAATTTTGAGTCATTTAGTTCTTGTGATAAGATCTGCTTTGTTTAATTAAGAAACTTAATTTAAAAAAAACAACGTGAATTTCACTTTAATTATTAAAGAAATAAAATTAATAACAAATATTGACATCTATTGTAGACCAATAGAAATGGGTGGAAAGTAGTGAGAAACAGTCCCTGAAAGTTTGAGGGGGATACCAACCAGGGAAAACATTGGTTGCTAAGGTAATCTCTAAAAGAAAAGTACGACGATTCACAAGGATTTTAAAAGTTCTGTTTCTCCGTTAAAGACTTAATAAAGTGATACAGTTGACACAATTTAAAAAAAATCATAAAACCGCAACGCAATGTCCAACAGAAATGAACCTTGTATCAAATTAAAGCCTATTTCCTGCTCTTTCATACCAGCCCCAAAACTGCAAATCTTAATTCTGACACATCAGACTCATTTTGGCAGAGCGGGTCACATATTTTAACGGACTGCCATTTGCCATGAAGGGCTCTAATATTCTTTTTTTAAAGATTGCGCGGTTGGCTCCATTTGATAATAATGCAACCAGTGGTCCGACTACTGATTGGTCTCTGTATAACCTTCGTGATGGCATAATTAGTCAATGCTGACTGGTTTAATAATTATTTGAGACAATAATGGCCAAGTGTAGCTCGGACAAAAACACGGCAGCTGGGCAAACGTGTCAAGCAAACGGTCAAGCCCCGATACCGAGCGAACTCAAATTGATCTCCCTTGTGCCTTATGTTTCAGTGCATGTTAAGACATTATTACTGGTAAATTAGAGGACCGTAGGTGTTCACTAAAGAGTCCAAGAAGTGATGAGATCGATATGTTTGCTGGGAAACGAAATCTAAACGTGGCTTTTCCCGATACTTGGAGCTCATTGCCTTTGACATTGTTTTACAATATTTCGCCAAACTTTTATTTTGAGCCATGTGGTAAAGCACGATTGTTTATCACAAGCTAAACTATTGAGTTACGTCGGTCAAAATCAAGATCCAACTCTCGGCATTTTAGTTAAAAACAGACCAACAATTGGGAAAACGAATTAATCCGTCACACGAAACAGTATTTTCTTTAACAAGCCAAACTATTCTTTTTGCTGTAAAAATCAGGAAATTAAGGAAGTTTGAGTTGCTGGATATGGCTGAACTGGACCGGCGTTTCGCCGAAGCCATGAACGATCTGCGGAACGTTCAGCTTCGTGGCGAAGAAACCACTTTGGCTCGGAGTTTTGTTGAAGAATATTTCGCCCAGCCCCGTGATATAGCCAAGATGATGAGGACAGCAACGTTTCCTCTTCCGATCATGACAGCGACCAGTTTGATGACAAAATTCCTTCAAACATCGACACCGAAACCACCGATGACGACGAGGATCTACCCTTGATAGCGATCGCTGAAACCAGCCTCGAAAATGTCGACCACAAACCCTCTCCCAGACAAGAAAATCTGGGCCAGGACGTTGACGAAAGCCTCAGAAAGGCTTCAACCTTTCGATGCAACTGCAAGCATTTTGATGGGGGCCCGTGCTACAGGTTTTTCACCGCGGAAGAGTTCATTGCTGTTCGTGATGATATGTCCGAACTTACAAGAGGTAAGCTAAACACAAGTCTAAGAGTGATACAATTCTGAGTAATTTCAAGCCTAAATTCCCTTTATTCAACTATCGAGTTATACCATGCACTTTTGTCTGCGATTTGCCTGCCTAGGCTTAGTCCGAGTAACTTGAACCCTCACAATCACTTTTTTTTTAATTGAGGAGGTCGGGCGATCCCGACCTCCTAATTTTGTTTTAAAAAGGTGATTGTAAGGGTCCAAGTTACTCGGACAAGCTTAGGCTAGGTAATTTTCACTTTAGCTATAACTAGTATAACTATAACTAAAGTAAGATTAAGAACACTTTCATGAAAAAGGGTTCTATACATTACATTAACATGGACCGCACTGGCCCCTGAGAAATTCTTAGTGTTTTCCTTGTACGAGTCATACCTGAAGGCTGAATGATAATAAAACAATCCATTCCAAGTGGGCTAAAATTTCACTTTACACATAACACGTTATCGCTTGTTGCTCATACGCCCTTTAATGTTTACTGCCTGGGCTGTACTACGTATTCGGTTTTGGGGTCACCCTTGAAAGAATAAACACACTACCTTAACATTCATTTCAGTTCATCGTATAAATTCCTGTTCTCTCGTAAAACAGAGGCGAAAGACATGTTCGTCCTGGGCAAAATTGCCTGTTTTACAAGACGTGGAAGTGAAACGGCATGCAGCAATCGGAAGGAGCAGACGGAACCAGTTTCTCAGCGAGTTCTTCCGTCCTCTGACTGGCATCAAGAGCTTTCAACATTTCAGGTAATAAGAGCTCTCATGGTTGTGGGTGTATTCATCTTCATCTCATGCCTTCCCGTTTGGAGTGGGATATTATGGAAAACAAACTCCCCCACCCCGGCGTTACTTCTTACCGCAAGGAAAATAAAGCACGCCAAAATCCACATCGAATCCATAAGGAAGGTACATGTACAAACATTATTGCTAAGAATTATTAAAACCTTATGGCTTGTTTGTTTTGTTTCTACTTTGTCACTCAAGGACAACAGTTGAGGAACCCGGAGTAGTCTATGCCCGAAAAACCCTAGATGACGCAGAGACTGCGATCCAGCTGCTGAAGTCAACCGTACGCCTCCCACCACAAGACCTACCAGCTCCAATAACCCCACCAGGCATGGATCCACAACGGCAGTGGTACCTGTTTGAAAAAATTAGGGAGTTCTGCAAGGAAACCACAAAAATACTACCTGTCCTCTCCCAACCATGCCAAAGCCAACCAAAGAAAATTAATTAGGAAAATTACTTGCACAGAAATCACCACCAAGAAAAGGAAACGCTGCAGTATAAATAAAGCAAAATAAGTTTGAAATTTTACTGTTAAACCAAAATTAGATTTTGTTCTGACACTTTGTTTGTTGACCAAAACACTGTTTTTCAACCAAATTAGGAGATTCTGAAGCAGCGGGTACGAGGAGAAATGAAAACCAACAGGGCAAGCTTAATGAAAAATAGCCTCAGAAGTTTTGATAATTTTTTTCCGAAACTTATCTTTCCGAACACTTTTTTACCAAAAACGCTATTTTTGTACCCAAAAAATACAAAATAAAACGTACAATTTTAAACCAAATAAGGAGATTCTGATGTAGCAGGTATATGGAGCGATAGAAACCAATTCAGGAAGCTTAATGAAAATAGCCTCAGAAGGTTTATTGTGCTTTACTGTTGGTTTTACAATTTTTGACCAAAAACACAGTTTTTAAGCCAAAAAAACAGTACAATTGAGAACAATAGATTTCAGAGATTTTGTGTTAATGGCGCTTGGATGAATAAATGTTGTGCCAATGAACATCTTGTGTTAATTTTGAGTCATTTAGTTCTTGTGATAAGATCTGCTTTGTTTAATTAAGAAACTTAATTTAAAAAAAACAACGTGAATTTCACTTTAATTATTAAAGAAATAAAATTAATAACAAATATTGACATCTATTGTAGACCAATAGAAATGGGTGGAAAGTAGTGAGAAACAGTCCCTGAAAGTTTGAGGGGGATACCAACCAGGGAAAACATTGGTTGCTAAGGTAATCTCTAAAAGAAAAGTACGACGATTCACAAGGATTTTAAAAGTTCTGTTTCTCCGTTAAAGACTTAATAAAGTGATACAGTTGACACAATTTAAAAAAAATCATAAAACCGCAACGCAATGTCCAACAGAAATGAACCTTGTATCAAATTAAAGCCTATTTCCTGCTCTTTCATACCAGCCCCAAAACTGCAAATCTTAATTCTGACACATCAGACTCATTTTGGCAGAGCGGGTCACATATTTTAACGGACTGCCATTTGCCATGAAGGGCTCTAATATTCTTTTTTAAAGATTGCGCGGTTGGCTCCATTTGATAATAATGCAACCAGTGGTCCGACTACTGATTGGTCTCTGTATAACCTTCGTGATGGCATAATTAGTCAATGCTGACTGGTTTAATAATTATTTGAGACAATAATGGCCAAGTGTAGCTCGGACAAAAACACGGCAGCTGGGCAAACGGGTCAAGCAAACGGTCAAGCCCCGATACCGAGCGAACTCAAATTGATCTCCCTTGTGCCTTATGTTTCAGTGCATGTTAAGACATTATAACTGGTAAATTAGAGGACCGTAGGTGTTCACTAAAGAGTCCGAGAAGTGATGAGATCGATATTTTTGCTGGGAAACGAAATCTAAACGTGGCTTTTCCCGATACTTGGAGCTCATTGCCTTTGACATTGTTTTACAATATTTCGCCAAACTTTTATTTTGAGCCATGTGGTAAAGCACGATTGTTTATCACAAGCTAAACTATTGAGTTACGTCGGTCAAAATCACGACCCAACTCTCGGCATTTTAGTTTAAAACAGACCAACAATTGGGAAAACGAATTAATCCGACACACGAAACAGTATTTTCTTTAACTGCTTTTCCGGACGTTGTATTTGAATCGGCGTTTCGTGAGTTCATAATTATTTGCTTAACAAAAACATTGGAACGAACAATGTACTACTCACCATTCGGAGGATCGGGGGCTCCTGCATTGGGTCCGACTTGGAGAAGCAGTAACACCGTAAACAGACCGGTGGGCCACATGGCAGGGCACCACACGTTGACTCGTGTCAGAAAACACCCGAAATTACCGTGGATGACTGGTTTGTGTTCTGGGAGAGGGCCGATTCTGGCAAAACGGGCAAGAGAAGAGTTGGGATCCCGGAATCCGTTCAGGAAGTCTTCGATAGTGAAGAGCGACCGACGAGCCGCGGCTTATATAATAGACCAATCATCTGTCAGTCATGAATGACCTGCCTATAATGCAATAGGCCTAACCTGTCAATTATCGCCGAAAGGGGGGGTATGTGGGCGTGTTTTCCAGCTTCTTCACTATTATAGCCTTCTCTAAGTCCGCTAGACATGCGCCGTGCACAGAGGCAGTGCCAAGAAAAAAAGGTACTGTTTGGACACAAATCTGTTATGTTGCGCAATATGGCCTCGGCATAAACAATTGCGAGGCCAATGCCCAGGGCATGTAATCTCTGGGAAGGACACGGCCCTTATTCTGGGAAGCTGGGAATCGCCTCCAAATCACGGCCTGTGATATTTCATTTCCGGTGAGCCAACGCGTAGTTCAGGATTCACCTCCATACACAGAACGTACAGAATACAGCAGACGACCTGTGTTACCGGTCGACCTGTCTCTCTGTGCATAACTAAACTAAGGCCCTTTACGAATCCCTAGATCATGCTCGGACTCGGGCTTTGTCCACGTCACACAGAACCTGTAAAACAACTTGTGGTTTGTCCCTAGAAATAACAAACATATTAAATTAAATTTTGACTGTTTTTTAATACGAATAGTAACACATATGTATACAAAAAAGTTGCAAACTGCTTACTGACTAAAATTACCAAAATGCAAATCTCAAAATGTAGTGGGCCTGACGCTTTGATCCTTGCAGGACATTTCTTAAAGGCAAGAGAAAGTGTTAACAAAAACCTTTTTCATCTTCTTGATACAGAAATGATTATCGACTATAGTGTATACGGTTACATCAAAATCAACAACGCCAATAGCACTGTAACTGTTCCTCCTTTCTCTTCCTTTTCCTATTTTCTTTCTTTGGTCTTCTCACCCTCGAGCTCCAAAACTCATTGTGGTCGTATGAGTAGTATCTTGAGTCTGAATATATCTTTCGTTTTCTTGAAAAGTTGATAGGCTTTTCAAAGGTAAGCATTTAGGAGTGAAGTGTGTCTGGTTGTGAGGGAAGTGATTGTAATTCACTCCTCCCCGACTGCTCGCTCCTGCCACTAGCCACCGGCATGTACATATGGCTACTGCATGTTGAAACGGGAATTAGACCTCTAATGGTGAGACAAAATTATTAGAAGTTCAAGTGAAATTATCATACTGCAACTTGTTATGAGACTCAGAAATCTTTATGGCAATGACTGACCATTCTTTTCCAAGTTTGCAAATCAATATAATGTGTACATTTTTGTATAATTTCAAGCATTTCAGTTTGACAAAATGTTTTCAAATGTTTAATCATTAAAGTGAACAGTTTCTGGCTATACCTTGTTAAAGTTGATTCCAGTCATGTAGTCACATTAGACAGAACAAAACTAACGTCAATTTTACGATTACTCGATCAGTACAACAAATCATCGTTCACGACGACACCCTCAGTGATGCAACAGAAAAATCATCAGCTTTCTTCCTCGTGCACAAGTGTAAAACATCCATTTAACGTTTCAATCAGACTAAGAGATTAAGTGGTTACTGGCATATCAACTGAAACTTAGACCAACATCAGACTATTTTGATGATGCTACAAGCGAGAAATCGTGGACGAATGTACATAACACGTAAATACGTAAATTACCAGTTGATAGCGAATTGACAGCTTTAAGATTTCATAATTAGTGAACAGTTAGTTTATCTCCCCGATTTTCACATGGGATAAATTAGCCTCATTGATTCTGTCTCCAGACGGGGGTGCGTTCTCTTCGAGCTTGACCATTGCCGTATTTACCGCCGCGTCCTCCTCCCTCTCAGACGCCGAAATGCGGCCAGGGTCGTCGGTAGTCACCTGGTCACTTTCACTCGGTGTGGAAGTCGAAACATTCCCTTCCTCCGTGCCCTGCTCTGGACGAGCTGATGCGGGATCCCGCCTTGGACACCCGCCCTCCTCGGACCAGTGCAAGAAGGTCATGCAGATGATCATCAAAACCTATTAAGATCAAAATAAGCAAAGAAGACTGGCTTCGTCAGATAGCTACATGTATATTTGTTTTAATCAAGTTCAATCTCGCTAAGTGTAACACACAATATCATTGTACCACCAATAATAATCGGTTGCTGAATGTACCGACAACAGGTTTAATATACGTCAATGTGACATCAGGGTTTTCCCGCTTACCAGGATGCAATTAGTTACAGCAAAGACGACAGGGGTTATCTGGGTTGAACTATGTACGGACAGGAACCCTGAGCCCAAGCTGATGGTCAACAGGATCCAGATGCTGACAGCGACCGCAAGACGCAAGGTCGTCGGCTCCGGCCTTGACCCATCCCCCTCTATCTTGCCTACTCGGAGATGGTACATTGTCATGGCAACAGTGACCAGGTTGTGAGCCGAAATGAGAGCGATCGGAAGGAGCAAGCTGATGTACATCGGTAGGCCGGGCGCCATCAAACAACTGGAAATCAAACAAGGTTCATTTGGGAATAGTGAGAGGGTCAGTTGTCGTTTCGAAAGATGTACACATTCCTCTATTACGCAACATCACTTTGAATTCTGTTTATTTATCTAATCAAATAAGTTGACTCACTCCACATGTCCTGGACCAAATAAAAGCTTAACATATTTGATAATAATAATTCTACTTTCTAAACAAAGTTCGGGAGTAGAAATTCTTCCCTTTGTATCAAAACGAGATATAAGTTGTTATGTGATTATAATCCACTTACAAATCACCAGTGTCGTACTGGTCTGTGACAATGACAAACGTCATAGCAACTGAAACCAGTGGAGTCGCTACATAAATGGAAACAGAATAGACACAATTATTATTAAAAAAGAGTCACTAATATCCCTTTCAGGAAATTATCAGTTATAATTTTACATGGTATAATGTTTTAAGATTGCTTTAATTTAGACCTTTAAGGCAGCTTGGAATATCGTTAATTATGTCACAGTAAAAAAAAAAGGCAAAACTTTCCTAAAAACGAATTTCATTGCACTTTTTTGTGAAATTTCCACGAATTTTCTTAAGAATTACACATTCAATTCGATGATAAACAATTAATTGCACGAAATAAATTAATATCAAAATATGTTGAAATGGGATCTTCAAAGCCAAGAATGGAATTATCAGGCCCGTATGTATTGACATGAGATATGACTGGTGGTAGCCTTAAACTGACTCATTGGGTTTGATTGCATTTGGTCAGTTAAAAAGATGAAAAGCTGGTTCTATCTCGCTTTACATACCCCAGGCAACGAGGCTTTGGAGAAGTGCTTCATAACAGCCATCCGTTGACGTGGATGCGCTCTTTGATCTGACGTACATCTTCCTAGATTGGATGGCTGTCCACATCATCGCAGTTATGGGTAGGTAGTGCAGTAAGATCGCCACAACGGTACAGATATGTTGATAACTCTGAAAATAGTGTATCAAAATGGCATAGAAACTAGTTTTAGAAATTAGATAGGCAAGACACTTATCCTTTAATATATTGATAAAAATTCAAATCAGTGACTTGAATCAGTGACGTAATATTAGTAGGTCCCAGTGTAGACTCGATTGACAGTAGAATTACAGGTATATAGCCGAGCACTGCTTTATAACACGGTATTCCTACCGTAACAGATTATTTGATCGGCTGTTGCAATACCTTAGCTTGGTCTACTCCTGACGTAAACACCGAATACAGAATGAGCAAAGAGAAGAGAAACTGGAGGAATATGTGGCCCGACCTACTGCCTCGGAGCTTTCTGCAAAAGGAAACGCAAAAGAGAGAAAGTCAGCAACTTGCGATCTGACAACATGAGAGACAACAGACCAATGCGTACTCCATCATAATGTACCGTTACACACATTAGCGTGTCCAGTATAAACGATGTCAGTGCACTGGCGTCATCGATCTTGACCTGTTTCTCTCTTCAGTATGTCTACACAAAAGTTAGTGGTCGCGTCCAAGACTAGGCTGGATAGAAACGAACTGACTAAGTTGGTTTATCGCAAGCACCGACCTCCGTCTATTCAAGAGTAATTTCAAGCATGTTCTTACAAAGTGTGATCACAGTTTATTTGTCTGAGCGTACCATTCTCTGTGAGTGCGACGGAAGGACTGGAAGAGGGAAAATTATATCCGACCATCTTTCGATTTTTGTTTTCTTGAAACATCAAGGTATTTTATATGCGTGCTGCAATCACTTTATTTTTCTGCCTTTGGCAAAAGGATGATTACCTTATGGAAAGATATATGGTAATAATCAACAAGTAGGAACCGGCCGATCCCACGCAGCTGATACGACTGATGAGGTCAAGGGTTCGTGGGTAGTCTTCCGGTCTTGGGCTCGGCATCTAAGAAAGGAAAATCAATGGCCAGAAATTGAAATTATTTTCAGAATGATATTCATATTATGTAGTGTACATGTCTTGTCTCTTTCGTAGTCTTGGTCTATAAGTGTTCCAATATGTAACCTACATGTATTCCAATATCAATACATGTACAAGGGCTCACAGTCATAAGCTCTGTTTCTTCGTGCGTGCATTCACAGCTTACATTATGGTTTATAAACAGAAAATCTAAACGTTCTGACTTTCGCCGCCATACACGTGTATTGGCCAGTAATTTGGTTGCTAGAGGCTATAGTTCTCGCCAAGTGAAGAACTCCATTGCTAAAGTCTATTCCATTCCCAGAAGTTCGGCACTAAAACAAAAGCCACCAGGTCCCAAGGACAAGCCCAAGGTTCCCTTAGTTACTTCCTACCACCCTTCTCTTCCTCCTCTCAGGAAGATAACTAAGGAAAACCACCATATTCTCCACACTTCAGATCGTCTGGCTGATGCCATTCCAAATTCGCCTGTTTTGGCTGTCAGGCGCCCCCGTAACCTGTGTGACTTAATTGTCCGAGCAGAGGTTCCCCTTTGGACTCTTCACGTCCAACTAAATTTGGTACATTTAAGTGTACCTCGAAATGCATTGTTTGCAAGACAAATGTCAAGGAAATAGACTCTTTCAATGGACATTCTTCTGGAACTACCCACACGACCTATGGCTCTATCACGTACACTACCTCAAACATCATATACCTCATCTCTTGTAGAGTTTGTAATATTCAGTATGTTGGCGAGACCAAAAACACCCTCAAAAAACGGATCTATGGCCATAGGTCTACTATCAAAACCGGTAAAATGGACACCCCTGTTGGGTATCACTTCAATCTTCCTTATCATTCGATATCAGATATGAGTGTTCTGGGCATAGAATCACTTGGTCACCGTAGTAATGCTGTCCGTCTTAGCCGTGAGAAAATTTGGATGAAGCGTCTTCGGACTATTCAACCACATGGTCTCAACATCCAGGAGGGTAATGACTAACACCATGCAGCTTTCTGATAATCCTTCTTTTGTGTTCAGACCTTTACACTTCTCTCTTTGATCTTTCCCCCTTTTGCCACTAATCCCTACCCTACTCCTCGCCCTTCTCTTTGATCTTTCCCCTCTTCTCACTAATCCCTACCCCACTCCTTGCCCTTCCCTTTGATCTCTCCCTACCAGCTTCACTCTTTGGACTTTGTTTCTCATCCGTGTCCTATTCACTCTCCCCCCCTTCCTTCGTGTACATGTATCTGTTTTGTCCTTGTCACTCTGCCTATGAGAAAGGTCCTGCTAGGATCGAAACGTCAGGCCCACTAAATTTTAAGATTTACATTTTGGTAATTTTAGTCAGTAAGCAGTTTGCAACATTTTTGTATATCACCTAAAATCTAAACATGTGTAAAGTATTACTGTAGTGTAAAATGAAATAATGAATGAGTAAATGAAAATGAATGAGTATGATACTCAAGAAATTTACATTTGTTAGAAAATGTCTTGCAAAGATCCAAACGCCATCGGCTTTAAGTCTTTCTCATCATTTTGTACCTAACTTCAGTAACAGTGTCCTGTGTGCGCCTTACTCTTTTTGTAAGCTTCTAGACTCATTATTCCAAGGGTTCGGTATCTGGTTTGGCTCGTCAATCGACCGTGGTACATTCAGATTCCTCCTTGAGTGCATAACGTCACTAACAGCTACTCTTTACGTATTCGACCGAATAAACGTATTATACACTTACCAGGACCGCCAGGTTGGTCGAGCGGTCACAACGGCAGACGTATCGTCCACTGTTCACTCCATCCAAATTGCAGCCTGCACTCGACCACTCACCACTGCCATTCCCGAGGGAAAAGTCCCAGAATACGCACATGACCTTGTCGGTTGTCGCATTTGTTGAAGCCTGAATCAATAACAATCGAGTTTGGGACGTTACTCCTAACGCAACAGTATATCAATATGACCAATGGGTAACAGTTTTGCTCTTTATACCAATGTAAGGATAGGGGAACGTGGAAATACAGAGAAGGTGAATGACTCGACTAAGTAATAGTTGACCCTTATAATCATCATCCTCAGCTTCGTCCTCCGCATTCTCCTGATTCTCCAAATTAATAATAATGTCTGAAAAGAAGTCAGTTTCCGACATACAATTGATACCCAATACTGGGACTAATCTTTGCAATTCGAACTTCCCTTCAAATTTCTTACGTGTGGCTGGCAAACAACCGAAGAGCAATTAGTATCTTGTGACTCCATAAACATATTGCTGACATATTCGTGGCTGTAATCGTATTCGTTAGCTTACCAAACCTCTCTACTCAAACAAATAAAATGTTACAACACCTGAAACTCTGTGACAACAGGCTCGGTCAAAGCCATCGGAGTTCCTCCTTTAATCTCCAGAGAGACCACGCCCTCAACGACGGAAAGGGACGAGCGGATCTTAGAGACGGACGGGAAAAGGCTGTCGTCCTCATACAGGATGAGAGTCACGTTGATGGGCGATGAAGTGTCAGATCCTAATGGAGGACAAGTTTGAAAGGCATCATACGACCAAGTGCTCAATAGCAAAGGAATATACATATAATAGCTATGTATAAAAGGAAGGACCAGCGTAAATCCTTCTTCTGTACTATAAATTAAGCGATTTGATTTTAATACACTACACATTGTATTTTGGATCTAGATTACCTTAAAGACGAATATAGTTTTAACGGACCATTATATAATAGTACTTTTTGCGAGAAGTATGTCTTCAGAGAACACGTCTTGCGTATAATCATGATGCTTTATAATGATTCTTTCTGTGCAATGAACTTTCATTATTTCTAAATGTAATACTCGAATTGACATACCACTACACCACTGCTTTTTTACACTTGTACTATATGCATTTTAATGCTTTTGAGAGCTATGTCAACGTACCTCTCAATCTAGTAGCTCCACTTAGTAAGCTACGATCAAACGGTCTTCGTGTATGGAATACTGCGAACGTAATATTGCAAAATATCATGTAATTAAACACTGTAGCATTTACACTGCCATCGTTATAAAATAGTCAATGTGGGAAATAAATGTGAATACTGAATCACATTTTTATTTAAGAGGGCACCTTTCAGGGCATACAATTCCGGTCAGTACCTTTAAATCGTCGATTCAATGACGTTTATACGGACGTTGTTATAAGGACATTGCAATGGTCAATGTTTCTGTGGGGTTACGACCACTGTAGACTAGTTTCTTAAATCACACCAGAGAAGCCAAAAGAAACAGGAATTGAATTTGACATAGAAAAGAAGTTCGATTGAAAAACAATCACCTTCTGACTGACTTGACACGTTGATTTTGGGCGTTGTGACCACCGTTCTCACGCTCTCGTCATTTGGTATAGTAGTTATGTTATCAAACAAAACGACCTTCGTTCCAATCAGTGTATTCCTTGTCGACAGAGGCTGCGCAGGTGCGGACGCAGGTGCGGACGCCTCCGGGCGCCTCTGGACAACAGCCAAGCTGAAACCGTCCTCAGCCTGGGAGGAGCTGACCGAGATCGTCTCCACGTGGACCGACTCCCTCTGGATGCTGAACGCGCCCAGTGCATGGAAGGTGGACCCGACCTGCATTTCCAACGACTTGATGACGGAGGGCAGATCTGCTAGTCGGGCGGACGCTGCTGGCTCTTGGCTTCTGATGATATCCATGGTGTTGCTGACAACATCCACAACAGCTTCCGCAACCTGCACGAACCATGAGAGTGATATTTATCATTTCTTTATCGTGCTGCTTAGCCCTACGACATGTTTTGGGTGAATTTTCGATAAACTATACAAGGATGGGAATGGAGTAAATCATTTTGGTCCAAGCTATCAGATCGGTCTTACCGCTGCCTGTCCAGAGCCTACGGTGGTGATATCCAGCAAGACGTCAGCTATGTCTTCCACACTCAGAAGGGACAAAGCATTGCTCCGTTTTTCCCAAGAAGTAAGATTTGCCAAAAGCTCAGCCACCTCTGCGACGTTACCACTTACCACTTCAACCTATTAAGAAAGCC
Organism: Luidia sarsii; assembly: GCA_949987565.1. Taxonomy (NCBI): domain Eukaryota; kingdom Metazoa; phylum Echinodermata; class Asteroidea; order Paxillosida; family Luidiidae; genus Luidia; species Luidia sarsii. Next base: position 25,257,623 of record OX465103.1, on the reverse strand, counting down.
CAGAAAAGGATACAGACTAATGGATGTGCAATCTGTTCTTTGCAGCGATTGGACATTATACTGTGCGAAATACTTCATGAATATCGTGCATTTGAAGTCGTAAACATATATATGCCAAGGATTAATGTTACGATAAAAGATTACTTGAAGGTTTGCATGGTGGAGGTACAACCTTAAGGGCTTACGGGGACACCATACAAGCTATCTCCTTTAAGAAGGTACATGGGTCCAAGAAGAGCCGGTTTCTGTTTTCAAGCTATTTTCAAAGGCTTACTCCTAGAATGAGATAACTTAAATGGTGTCACAGCAATCTTTCAGGTTGGAAGAAATATATATGTTACCAATGTGAGGTCCTTGATTGTAGTTCTGATTTCAGTTCCACCGCAGTCGATCGTCACTGGCTCTTCCCAAACGCTGTCGAATGTCACGTCATCAACACTCCTGGACGTACACTTCCTCGTCATCCTTGCTTTGCCCGCTGTGTAAATAAGGGTCGTTAGGAATAACGGTTGTAAGTCAGCGGAATTGTATAGGTTGTGATTTTACGTCATGAGATTGAAAAGGGAATGCTTTCTATAAACAATACGGGTCCACTTCCAAGTTTCGAATAAAATGGGTTAGGGTTTTTTATGACGATTTCTCAGAGGTGAGTGACCACGTCGATACTTGGGTGAGTTACTAACAAGGGAAACGAATATTCACCTTTTTCTGTGTGGAGTGGGCATCTTTCGAAGGACTCGATCACTAAACCACTCTGTGTAGATGGCCAAGTAACGGGACCAATCGCTGTATCTGTCACCTCTTCCGAACATTGTCCCTGGTCTAAGGAAATAGGATTGAAGAGAGTGTGCCTATTAACGCATGAACTTTCGGAGAGCCGAATGCAGGCTACAAATCCAAATAAAATATGATTTTTTCGTCGAATAGCATGTCATTCACTGAGTGTTTGCCCTCTGTGTGCTCATCGCTTTGACCGATAAATAATAAAGTTTTTAGGGAAAATGTAATTTACTGGCACCATGATATGTCACTACTGTATGCATTGCAGTATGTTTGAAGCGAAAATCTATATGAATCATCAAATTGATATCCAATATACAGCGCTTACCACTGCCAACGGTCGTAACTACTTCGGAAGCGGAGTCAATGGCAGGGACTAAGGTGGTCATAATAGGTACAGGAGTAGCAATCGCCTCTGTTGAACAGAAAATCAGGGTTTACGATAAGATTGACCTGAAATTAATGACAGACCGTCTGACTCAATTTGCGGCTATCATCCAACTCGATCATTTAAAGAAAGTACCTTTTACCAACACATAGAATGTGCAGTGGTAACTCAGATTGTTATGGAGATCTGTTGCATCCACTTTGACCTCCACCTTTCTGCCTATCTCGTTAGAGACACTGGTGGGACCGAAGAGATCGCCACTACGGCAGGGCCACGAAGCGCCCTCACCGTCAGCCATGCGACACGTGGTGAAGTTCACCACGTCCCCGGATGCGTCGGTCAGCCTCGGATGGGTCCAGGCGACCGGGAGCATCGACTGACCGCTTCGGCTGTACTCGACAATCGTAGGGCGCTGTCTGTCAAAGGGGTCTGGGACGGCCTCACGAGGGGGACACGTGGCTCCAAAGGCGCCATAGAGCACTGTCAGAGGTAAACAAAACATGTTTATATCATGAGTCTGCCATCAAAGACATTTCCATAATATAGCAAACTGAAGGGAAATTGTAAGACAAGGTGAACTTACACATACCTTTGCATAAAACGCCAGCGTTGTGTTTACAATGGTGGACGCTCACTTTCCACCCAGGAAATGGACAATCGGCAAGTCTGCTCTCATTGCCAGCGCAGTCAACAGCGTTCATGAGGTAGTTCTGATCGGATCCGAAGAGAGAATGATAGACCGGCGCCTCTGCCCCGTCGTAGCCCAGTTGGTTGCAGACCACGGTGGCATCCCGGATGTCCCACCTCGAATCGCACACTCGGCCCCACACGCCGTCGAAGAAAATCTCCACGTTTCCACTTGCGGGCGAAGAGCCGTTCACGAGACGGACGGGGAACGATTCGTCTGAATGGAGGACAAGTGAAAAAATAATGGCAATGTTTACATCACGCAGTGGTTATATTCCTTACACATTGCGAGCCATCCTAGATAAAATATGATGCTCTGCGCGCGTGGAGGGGAACGCTATTCAGTTAGGTTTGATTCATTGAATTAATTGCAGGTCATCCAAGATTTCCGCCTCTATTGGTGGTAAGGATTTTTTTTAATTTCTCATGATATTTCGTATCCATAAATAGAAATGAAACGCGGGAAGTATTCATCCCCATTTTGTTTTGTTTAGATCAAATAAAAGTTACGCTTATGAACTTTCATTGGATAGATCAAAATGGATATCAATTGATAAAGAACGTAACGTAACGAGAAAGACTTAACTCAGGAACAATGTCAAATACAGGCCTACATCACTTGATTCTTGTTGAAGATCCTTAGTCTGGCAGATTCTCAAAAGCAGGTTCTGCCTTTCAGTTAATCTTATGCAATGTACTAGGTCATAATAGGTCTATATAGGAACAAACCTGATTGACACCTAACACCTGCGTACAGGCCTGTCGCACAGAAGTGGCTACTTATTACGTATGCATCTCGAACGTCACAGTCCTTAAGTTGACTCTCGTTGCCGCGGCATTCAAGGCTTGTTAAGTAGCCAGACAGGTTCTCATCCCGGAAGTGGGAGCCTGCTACCGCCAGGTTGGTGCCGTTGTGGAAGCCTAGTTGTCTGCACACCACATCAGCCTCAGCCACGTACAACACGTTGTGACATATCCCTCCCCATTGACCGCGGACAAAGATTTCAATGCGGCCCTCTTTCGCCGAATTGCCGCCAGTCAAACGGACAGGGAGATCCCAATCTGTTATGAAAACATAATGACAAAATACACCTTTTGTGTTTATTGAGTATTTGCATAATTTATATAAAAATGTCACAATTTTACATTTTTTCAAAATATTCCAAATAAAAATCTGCTAACCTAAACAACTGTACAAGCTAGACACAATTGAAAAGTTATTCATTAAGTTTTTACCGAGATGGTAGATTGAAACAGTTGAGTCCCTGCAGTAATATTTATTACAAGATAGATAAGTGATAAAAATGCTTTCCTCAAATCAACGGAGAAAAGTTAACCAACATTCAGCCGCCATGACGTTCTGTCGTTGACTTTCCAGACTTTACCTTTCTAGGCTACTTTTAGACCCTCTAAATATCTGAGAGTCACTATGTGGGTCATAAAGCCCCTACACAACATTAGTAAGATCGAAAAACAGAAATGTTCACAGATTTACGTGAAACTGATACAGTTTGAAGATGGTTATAGTAGAAACCTCGCACTGAAATATTTCTGATTCAAATGTTGTATTTTGAGAGAAAGGAGTAAAAGAAATCGTTTACGTCTCACCGAGATCTAAACTATTTCTTTGCCTGTTTTGATTGAATTGCAGGACTATCTGAATGTAAAAGACTGAACGGCTTCGAAATCGAATGCCCATATGAACGAGCAGTCATTTCAAAAATAATTTAATCGAACCCCGTTTTGAGGTGGATGATTCTTCGCTGAAAATGGCGGGGAAAACCGATAATAAAGCAATAGACTCAAAATATGCAACCGACCTGCTTGACAAACGACGCCAGCTGCGTGTTTATGAACAAACCACAAGTAACGAAACGCGAAAGGTGCGGCAGAAAACTGACAATCGAAAAGCGTCTCCTCGTCACCGATGCAGTTCACTTCGTTCATGTAAACGCGACCACTCCCTGGCCCAAACGGGGAGCTTCCTAGAGACAAACTGGATCCATTGAAACCAAGTTGACGACATACGACCTTCGCGTCGGCGTTGTCCCAGTCTTGGTCATAAACGGTCACCCAGTTGTCGTTGAAGAAAATCTCCACGCGACCTTCTGCGCTGGTGGAACCGTCAACGAGTCGGACAGCAACGTCTTCGTCTGCAAGGGAAAAGATTAGTCAAATAGTAACTCAAGACAGGTGATCGATCATTACCGATTGGTGAATTCGGTATCGTTTTAAGTGGTGTGTGATTTATAAATGGATTGTCGAAAACCAAGTCAATTGAAAAAGAAATACCGTGCTTTACCGGCTAAAGACTGAACAAAGCCCACTTAGGAGTGTGATGGGATTGATGTGGTTGGCGTTCAGATGTGTTTAGGTTTAGATTAGTGATATAGCTAACGGGATACTAGTGATGAGTCTAACTTTACCTAATTGACAGGCAACACCAGCAAACTCGTATGAACAGGCGGTATCCCAGGATAGGTCACACTCGTCCAGTGTAAGCTCGGCTCCCTGGCACAACGCGGCGTCCAGGTAAAGAGGTGTATCATCAAGGGAGCGGACACTCAACGGTGCGGCCTTCCCGCCGAACCCAAGCTGTCGACAGACGACGGTGGCGCTCCTAACATCCCACAGTCTGGCACAGACGCCGGCCCATATGCCACTGAATAAGACCTGCACGCGCCCAGTGGTATTGGTGGCGCCATCTGTCAGTCTGACATGGTGAGTTTCACCTGCAGTGCACCAAAGGAGTTTTGAGGAATAAAGACCGTCCTTTTTCAACGTGAACTTGTCATAGTTTTCTTTTCATTAATAGCCCATCTTTGGACCTGATGGTGACAGCAAAATTCATAAAAAGTTTTTTTTTTACAGTGCTGAAATCAGTAAGCAGTTTTCAATATTTGTCAATTACCTTCATGCTATAAAGCCCGTTTGCTAACAATTATCACTCACCCACTTGACACACCACGGCACTGTCAGTTGACAATACTTCCCAGCCTTGAAACGGGCAGTCCACCAGCGTTGCCTCATCTCCGCTGCAGGCAACGTCGACCCTGCCGCTGGCGTGCAAGGACTTGCTGGTCACGGACAGGTTCCTGCCGAAGAAGCCGAGCTGACGACAGGCAACGCTGGCTAGAGACGCTTCAAAGCCTTCCGCAGGAAGGACGGCCAGCCATTGACCGCCGAAGGACACCTGAACCAAACCCGATCGGTTTCCGCTGGGCCCTTCCACAAGGCGTACTTGGTGGTCATCATCTAGTATTGAACAAAGTTGGAAAACATTTCAAACATTGTTGTCGAATTTCTAAAGTCATGATGAAGTCTTATCACTTTCGTCCAAAAGAGAGTGTCTCACCTTGATTTTCAATGGTTAAAATATTGCTTTATTTGCCAAACAGGCTTAAAATGATGCAAAACGATATCATGGAAGCAATTTTGGGATATTCACCTTTTCCTAACTTAGGTACATTTATGATTCTGCTTTATAGATCCAACGGTTACGTCATGATGCACTTTGCTGTTTCCTGTTTTAAGTCTTGTCACGTGACCTTTCGATGAGGTCACTGTGACTAAAAGGGTCGTAGCACCGATCGAAGGACCATTTTTCGGGCCAGCTTCGGTACAAACAAATCTTCAGACTTTCCCGATTTTATGTTTAATGCCTGCAAAGTCAATACAACAGATTTATAATAAATCAAATGATGACGTAACCGACGCAACTTTCTTTTTTATTTTGTCTTTGATTTAGCGAATTTTCTTGGTGCAACTTTGATATAGAAGGCAACGTCGTTTCGGATCTGACCTGCTAGCCTTTGTCAAGCAGTCCCGAAGACATGCGCAGTTCTCAATGTATCACGCCCTGCTTGAATCGGGCCTTGTAGTATGCATATTTCGTAGGGGCCAATCCCGAGACAGCATCGGGACTGTCTCCAGATTAGATGTGATTTGTTCCAATCAAGTACTCTCTACATGTAGTATCAAATCTACAATATCTGAATTGAGACTGCACACCTTCCTGACATATGATGCCGACTACCCTGTATATTCCATAGAACGAATCCGCAGAGCCGCGAGTGAGCAGACAGTCAGCGATCTTGTCCTCGTCGCCCCTGCAGTGTATGCCGGCGAACAGCAGATGACTCTGAACTCGGCCAAAGATGCCGTTCCTGGGTTGAACTTCGAGGGTGATGTTGGTGCCGGGGAAGCCCAGCTGTCGGCAGACAACGCTGGTGGCCGACTCGTCCCAGTTGCTCGGCCGGACGGTTCCCCACTGACCATTGTGGTACAACTGCAAATGTCCTTGATTGCTGGACAGCCCTCCGGTGAGACGGACGCTCAGAAAATCCTCCTCCGCTGTTGTCCAAAAGTAATGAGAATGAATTAGTTACTAAGTACCGGTAGCAAAGTACGTTATAATGTTTGAAAATAAAGACAGCATTGTTGCTGTGATAGAAGGAGACATAGCCAAGTTAACTATACTTCCGACTAAACATATGCAAGGCCGATTTACAGTTCTACGTTCCATGACTTTGGTTTGTCAACTCTTTCGACTCAAATATTCGGCCACCTGCTGAAAGTTTCGATGGTCTGAGATTGCGATCCTCGCTGGACCTTTCTCAAAACTTCTCTCGGACAAGCATGCTTGCATATGTAGGCCTAAACTGTCTATTCCATACAAAGTGGAAGGTTAACGGTGACACCATACAAATCATTGTTTCCTGCACACTTAAATGTAAAGGTCTTACCAGAGATGATTTGCATGGTGGCACCTCAAACCATTGCACTTTGTACTTCAACTATGCAAAATGTCAAATGTTGTCTGGATTTCTATAGACCAAGGTGAAGTAGGATCCAAAATCATGCGTTCAGCGCATGGGGTACATCTTTTGGATTTATCTGAATTATCTGATTTATCTTACTTACTTATCTGACAGGAGACATACACGTTCCAATTGCCAAAGAGGTCGATCACCCTAAAGCCCTCGTTGCTGCAATCAGCCAGTGCAACCTCGTCCCCGTTGCAGTCAAACCTGCTGACAATCCAAGTGTCATCGTCGTCCTCGCCTATAGCGTAGGATACATTGGCCCCGTGGAGACCCAGTTGTCTGCACATGACGCTGGTGGCCGAAGCCGTCCAGTGAACGCCTCTGATGAGCACCCATTGACCCCTGACCCTCATCTCAGCACGTCCCTCCTTCGACGTCCTATTGCCTCCGAGTCGAACGTCGAAAGCATCTGCGAGCCAGATTGTTACAGTGTGTAAGCCGTCATTAGTAATTTACAACCAGATATCTATGTCATTGCAATGCATCGTTGCCTACAACCTATATCGCAGGACGCCGAGTGGTACACAGTCATGTACAGAAACCGTTCACGGTCTACCATAACATAAGACTGGCTACCAGTCGTAAGCTGACGTACGACTCACCGTGCAGGCGATGCCACAGGTGGCAATTAATAATTAAAGGCAATCTTGGGGGATGCATCCGGTAACCTTCCAAATTAAAAAAAATACAATTTGTTTTGCTAATGAGACGCTGAAATGGTACCATTTGGGGGCAGATGGTTGCCCCACCAGTGAGTGCAGAAGTCGCCTCGTGGGACGTGGCACTGATTAGGCTTTGCCAAATCCAACTCCGAACTCCTACAATTTTTTTTTAAATGAACTGACCAAAGATATTCCTACCCATTTGACATTCAACGCCCACGTCTAAATCGTGACCGCACGAGGACCCCCAGCCGAGAAAGTCGCAGTCAGTCAAACGGCTCTCGTTGCCTCTGCACGCCACTCTCTCGATCAGCACGTGACCAGCACCTCCGCCGAAGTAGGCGCTTTTGATCGCCAAACTATGCCCGAAGAATCCGAGTTGGCGGCATACGACGGCAGCATCGGCAGAGTCGAACATGGCGTCGCCGCACACCGAACCCCAGGCTCCGTTGAAGTAAACCTCGACCCGCCCCTCCGCAGGCGTGTCGCCGCCTACAAGGCGCACGGGGTACGTGTCATTGCCTGCAGGCATATTTAGAGGATAGTGGGTGTTTAGAGGTGAGGGCTACTTACTTAATCATTCAGTGCGCATTCAAGGCATTCAGTCGTTCATTTGGTCACTTCTTGAGTCTGTCACTCTGATACATCGACCCCTTGACCAACCACCCATTTATCCATCTACTCACTTTTTATTCACTCTCTATTTCATTCGCTCGTTTACTTGAATCAATAAACACCTGGCTACTAGGAACCTTTGAAAATTACAGTTTTATGAGTTGTATACACACCGTCCTACGTTGTAGCATAGCTCTGCTACGGACATTACCCCACCTCCATGATTATGCTGTACTAAACAGTGTGTTTATAAACATGCTTGCCCGTACACTCAAGAATGTTAGGTTCTTAAATTTCACAAATAAAATATTTCCACAAATTTGTTATTCATAAGTTAGACATACCTCCTTACTGCCTTCTTGGCTATAAGAAACCACCCAAGGATCCATTTGGTATCAAAACACAGCAGATTTGATGGGAATCCACGATTCTGACAATCGAATTCGGCGCCATCTTTTTGATAGCACCTTAACCATTGGTTCTGCATATACCACATTATTGCTTCTTTTGGATGTATTCTAGAAATAACTATAGACGTTTTAGACATAATAAACTCTGTTCCAACCTAGATACCTTCTTTATACGCGTTTTGAAATTCCCGATAAGTTACATAATATGCTTGCTTCCTTCCCTCCACTTATTATCTCATCATACTTATTATCCATTATTGTAACGTTTGCTTTCAGTTTAATTCAAATAGACTAGTTTACTAATTGGGTAGGACGCGCAATCTAAGGGCTAGATAGCTCAGATGGTTAGAACGCTGGTACGCAGAAATAGCTTGCTTTCATGTCTCGGTCCAGTCAAAGTTGTCTTTGCCAACGTAGGACGGTGTGTATACAACGCATAAAACTGTAATTATACGCATTCATCAGACTGATGGACTAGTCCGGCCCATTCAATTTAAGTGAAGCAAAATGCTCATTTGATTTAAGAAATTGTTATCATAGTAACCGTAAGCAATTGATTTATGATCATTGTTTTATTATGTTCACAGTTTTTACGGAGCAAATGATGCGGCCAAAATAGAGAAAAAGGAAGAAATAAAATGGATAATTGTCACTAAAGAAATGAGTCAAGAAATCATTTCGTTGGATGCTACAGTCACCGAAATGACAGCCTATAATAAAGATATAGTCATCAATTATAGTTAATTCCAATGCCAGAGACCCTTCACAGCTAGGAAAACAAGCTTGTCTTGAGGCGTCTTCAATGCCAAAGGCCTATATGGCAAAAAATGGACGGGTGGGGCCACACACGGTTGTCCTTAGTGTGGATCGTATCGGTATCCAATGCGGATTAACTGCCTTGCATAAGGTATTAACTGGTGATTTATTACAACAGTCATCTTTGTTTTGGCACTCTACAACCAATCTGTCTACCTATTCCCTCCCTGCCGTCCACCGGTGCATAATATGAAGAAGTAGCTTTAGCCTCAAAAGCTAATGCCACTTTACTTTTGTATATTTTATTTCATTTGTATATTTGTCGGTTTTTATTGGTTGTTACATTTTAGCCATTTCATAGGAAATCCATGTCGCATCAGCTAGCAACAATGTACAGCCAGCTCCTGAACCATCGTTGCTTTGATACACTGATCGAGTTTCGACAAACAGTCTCTGTCTCATCACGGTTTGACATGTATGTAAACTGGACTCAACCGTACCGGCCAGTATCCAGTCTTCTTATCATGTCTACACACTAGTATCATGCGGGCTGGGAAGGGGCAAAACGGCATTCATCCTGTACTGGCCCCGTACCAATGAGAGTAAAGGCTCACTACGGGGCCAGTAAGGTATCATTCGTGCTGGGTAGGGGCAAAACGGCATTCATCCTGTACTGGCCCTGTACCAACGAGAGTAAAGGCTCACTATGGGGCCAGTAAGGTATCATGCGGGCTGGGTAGGGGCAAAACGGCATTCATCCTGTACTGGGCCTGCACCAATGAGAGTAAAGGCTCACTACGGGGCCAGTAAGGTATCATACAGGCTGGGTAGGGGCAAAACGGCATTCATCCTGTACTGGGCCTGTACCAATGAGAGTAAAGGCTCACTACGGGGCCAGTAAAGTATCATACAGGCTGGGTAGGGGCAAAACGGTATGGGCCCCGTATTACGCCAATGTGCAAAGTTCCACGGGGCCTGTACAGTCAACCGGTATTGGGCCTGTGTAACAGCCCGTATTGGGCCTTTACGGGGCCAATTGTGTAATGTTTGTTGGGTAGTCAGTCTTATCTAATCCTATCCTCGCAGTATTTTGGCGCGGAAATGAACGCTTAAGTGGAAGGCCGTGTAATCTCTGGGAAGGACACGGCCCTTATTCAGCGTGTGATGAGCCCACAGGGAAGCGGTGAATCGCTTCCAAAACACGGCCTGTATTGTTGCATCGCCCCATGGTATACACAGGAAGTCATGATTCACCTCCATAATTATACCAAAATTTACGGTATACAGCAGACGACCTGTGTCACCGGTCGACCTGTCTCAAGTCGAGCAGTCAGATAGTCCACTTGTCTGACTTGTCAGTGCACCACTTTGGCCCTTTACGAAGCTCTCGGGTTCAGCCTTTGTCCACGTCACACAGAACCTACAAAAACAGCTTGTGATTATCCCCTGAATTTACGAAACTTGTTTTCCTGTGCAGCGAGGAGATTTCCTTAGAAAATGTTGTTCAAAGCGAGCCATTTAAATCCTATGACCTTTCAATGGCTGACAGAAATGCACTGGTCACAGGTCAATGCACTGTCTTGAGTATTTCTTTCCTTCAATTTGTTACTTTGCATCTGTTTATATTTTTGCGGAGTTTATTTTCAGTTCTTCACATTCGATAGCATCTTTGCTTCAGAAAGTTTCACCGGTAGCTTAACAAAATCCCACCCTTAATTAGGAGTGGCAGTACATTGTATGTAATTTATTGACAATACCGTGTCAGTACATGTGCGCAAAGTGACTCGCATTAGGGGGTTTGGAACAGCAAGATATCTCGGCGTGAGAAGATGTGAGAAGGCCTGGTTTTCAATTGCCCTGTCCATGAGTATTTCAAGACTGAAAAGCTGACCTGGGGCTCCTGGGTTCCCGGTGGCAAGGTACGGAGAATATTAAGTCTGGATTGCTTGGCCGGGTTGGACACTTGGACTAGGACCATTTTGGACTAGGGCCATGGGGTGGAAATGAGTCAAGTGGTGTAAAAGCCTGGTCCTAATGAGCAATTGATTTGAATTGGGACGTAATCGGTCTTGATTATCTTGCTGCTGGGGCGGGGAAATATGAGTGCTAATGGAAGGACTGACTTGCTCCTAGCTCTAGTCTGTGACTCTCTTCTCACCGCTGAATTATGTATATCTTGTAGAAAGACCACGGCTGGATTTCACAAAGCTTTACGATGAATCGTAACTCAACTTACGATGGATAACCCATCGTAAGTTGTGTTGGACCGCATGGTTTCTGTGCATTGCTCATCGCCGTGCGAGTAATCGCAAGTTACGATGAGTTTGGTGAAACCGACCCCGGGAATGGTAAAAAGGCTCTAGATATTCAGGGATATCATTTAATTTATTGTGACCATAAAGAGTGTTATACATTATATTTACAGATATCGTCGCTGAACTCGTCCATTCCTTGTTGATTGATCAGCTGAGATAAAACATAATTGTAACGAAGCAGTATTCCGTTTCGGGTCTGATGACTGCACAGCAAAAGTTGTATACTCATTTTTGATAATATACGATCTCGTGTTCTTAAGCCGAGTATCAATTAGAATGCTAATACCCTTCTGGACTCTGCTGAGAACGTTATTATCTAAACGATAACGGCATGAAACAATATGTTTAAGAGTAAAGGAGAGGTCATTACAATTTGTTGATATTTCAAAGAGAGTTGACAGTCTGAAGACCATGATAACCATATACACGGTGCGCTCCACATTATTGTAGTCGAGATATTTTATGGTGGCTACGTGACCGCTGTCAATGTTGCGGCTTGCATGAGCAAACTGGACTATGCCTTTTTTTAGTATTCCTTCCCCTATCTTCTTACTTGAAGGGTGTGTCTTGTGGTGCTTTCAAGGTTTCTAATGATGGTATAATCATTAGCCTCATGAGGACACAGTTCCCTGTGGTCAATTTGGCAACTGCCAGTCGTAAAACATAATGGGTCACATAATAATTATGTGACCCAGTGTTTTGGGCTGTCCCATTACCTATACGTAGAAAGGAAACAAGGTCTAAGTTCTAAGAAATGTACGTGACTAATGTAAGAGCTGTACTATAGAGTAAATCAACAGTGATGCAATCTCACATAATATGAAACTCAAGACACTGCGCCTTGGTAGCGTCCATATTTCTGTAGCAGTAGTTCGGAGCAATGGATGACTAAACACAATGCCTTCAATGTCTGGACAACTAAGTCTAACTCAAAAAAGTAGAAGTGGTTCCTGGCAGTGCGCTTATTGGCATACCATCCCTTATTGAATTCCCTAGCTGTCATCGCCCGTAGCGCGTCGTCCGTCGCCTTTTGATTTTCGTTGGTCCCAATGCTGCCCTTTGCCAGTTCCATACACGCCCATTCCCGTCGAGCGTTGCCCGTCGCCCAAAATAAAAGGGCCCAAAATATGCGAGGTCATCATGACGTCATCAAAGGAAACAATTTGGAAACATATAACCCGAGGCATTGTCCAATCTTCTGGGAACTTGGTGGGTTATTCAGTGCGCTTTCTATGACGGGATAAATAAACCGATGCGGAAAAGCTCTAGGGTCTATTTCAGAAACAGATATACATTTCTGGTTTTCTTTCCTCTCCTTCTCTCCAAAATCCCGTAGTCTTCGTACACTTTTTTTCCTATACGCGACTTTGACGACATCATCGGCAAAATTTATATTGCAATTGATGACGCGATCCTTAGTCAGATTGCATACATACTTGGCATTTATCTAAGTTGGCTTAGGCTTATAGGCCTATCCAAAAATCGCCATCGTTTGACTAGGAAGTCAACTCGTAAATATTAATGAGGTCATGACAACTTCAGATGTTCACATTAAGTTAAGCATATTTTGCGAACTGAGCGAAATTTGTTTTATTTTGTCTGTTACCTGTACGTATAACTATTGGTAACATTCGCTTACCCCTCATACAACCAACTACCCCTGGCAAACCACCCCTTTCATCATCCAAAAAGTGAACCCAGTGCATCCGAACCTAACCCACGAGGCCTCCACCCTATGACCGAACCAATATCAATGGTAATCGTTTCCACACAACGGTTCAACGATAAACCCACGGAAACCTGCCAAATCTACTTTGAATGTCTTCATACTCCCTCACGTATCCAACGCATTCATCTACGGAGAATATATGTCTCCGATATGCAAGAGATACCTGAAGACTTCGAACAAACGGTCATAACTTGAAAACATTACTTAACCGAGGCTACTCGAAACCCGATATCGAGCTTGTTTCTAAGCAAAGTACTGTATCTCCCTTGTTCACTAACCGGAACCCAAACAATGCCAGCACCTCTGGTGTGTATATCACCACCAATAATCCTGCGATCAAACCCTGTGATTTACAACGAGCAAACAGCAGACACTAGCAACACATCCAAAGCAATGAACTACCCAGGGATATTTCCCCAAACAAACCCCCATTGCTTACCAAACAAGCCAAGAACATACGGGAATGTTGACCCGGGCCAAAACTTCACAAGCCCACAACAACAGGTGATTCTGATTTCGTTGAGGAACCAGATGAACCCCTGGACATTCTGCTCTCCTTACCTTTAGGAACAAATCACCCTATAACCCAACCCGGCCACTCCAACCTTTACCATACGGCACACCAAAAACTGAGATGAACGGATCTGCCAAGATCACTTCTGCAACTGACGAGTGCCCAGAGGCACGAAAACATGTTCTTGCAACACCATGGGAGCTGCAAAGCGTCCCTAGTCTCAATACCCTTGCGAGCACCGCTCTGATCTTATGGCCTGCTATATTAACCAACCGTAGCCAATGCATATTGCAAGGTCCTTGCTTTATGGTTAAACCGGCTAAAACCCACTATGGAATATAGCAAAGAACACGGAAAGTGGTCCTAAAATGTTTCTGGCATTTTTTGTTACACGGGTCACCAGAGAGGCAGCGTCACTGAATGGGAAAACACCATCCTCTTTACAAACAGATGTTCACATTAAGTTAAGCATATTTCGCGAACTGAGCGAAATTTGTTTTATTTTGTCTGTTACCTGTACGTATAACTATTGGGAACATGCTTTTGAAACACGTTCCGTGGCCTAAATAGCATGACGCAATTAGGACGTCATCAAAATGCGTGATTTTAAAAAACATATTAGCACTGCCCAATGACCTTTAAACTTGGTGGCCAGTTAGTTATTGAACTACAGATTCAAAATCCTAAGATTTGAATCGTTTGACTTTGTCTCGAAAGCCTGTGAATTTTTGAATATTAAAATCAACAGTGTGTCCGTCTGCAGGAGACTACTTGATTCTAACTGGGAGTGGGGCTCAAGTAGTGTAGAGAGGGATCCTGATGTGGGGATTAGCCCATGAAGGGTGTAGGGGGCAACACCAAGGGTTTGGAACAAAGGATGCTGCACTTGATCCTGGGTACAAAGCAGCATATGTTCGAAACGTCGAGTTCCTGCGATTTTTGTTCAGAACCACACATACTCACAAAAGAGAAGTGTTGCGTGGTGTCTCCGAAAACCTACTCCTCCTGCAATTCTCACCATGAAAACTTTCAAATCTCATTTGATATACGGATAATTATTCTGCATGTCGAATAGGCCGAACGGAAAGGCCTATCAATTGTGCACTGCTGTCATCGTGGATCGTATCGGTACCCAAGGGGGACTTAATACAAAAAGATTGCCGTTTTCTTGCCTTGAACAAGGTATTAACTTGTGATTTATTACTAAAGTAATCCTTTGTTTTGACAATCCACTGTCAATTTATCTGCTCACTCTCTCCCTGTCAGCCTCCAGTGAATATGAAGAAGAAACTGTGACCACGAAAAGTAATACCTCTTTCTTTACTATCCTTTCTTATCCAACGCTACCCTGTAAGTTATTAGGCGTGGGATTGAACGCAGAATGCCCTGAGCAATTAATCGTTGGGAAGGACACAAAAGGATACTGTAAACTGCGGTTCAAAGACAGTCATTTAAATCCTATGACCTTTCAACGGGTGGGAGAAATTAAGCCGAAGACGGTGAGCCTGAACCTGAGCCTTCTTTTCTGAGAATTGTTTACTCCTTACTTTCAGGACCTGTGTACAACGAGCTTAGCTTTTAATCTCTGACGTTGATTTGCACCAGGCAGACCGATGACCCTCAGCGCGGTCAGTTCTCTGTCTTGAGTCTTTGTTTTCCTGATGCCTGGGTGTGACCCATGCCTTCTAAGAAATCTACTTCCTTCAAATGGTTTGTTACTCTCCATCGGCTCAGTGTATTTTCAGTTCTACTGTTAGCATCATTCGAGCATCATTCTAGAGTTCTAAATTTCAATTTTCATACTTGGTTTTCAACTCAGTGTAGCATGTCTACATCATTGTGTATATTAATTAAAAATAGCACTAACTCGGGACAGGTGAATGAGTGTTTCCATGTTATTGTCATACTAATCAAATAAAAGACTTAGAGAAGAATGAAAACCAGAGAAAAATGTTGGCTTATCTGATTGGACGTTAAAAACAACCTACAATTACCTATGTGCTACTCACCTACGAGTTTCATAAAGAGGCAAAAATCATGGAATTCGGTGGTCGAATTCGCGTTCCCGTAAACTGCCACCATTTTGAATGGCCCGCCATTCACTGCGGGGGTATGACATCGCAACGGAAAACTCCCGCATGGGCCCTTACTATACTAGTATACTGCGTGCAGTTTGTATACACTCACGAGCTGAACGATGGTGTACTGCCAGGCTTTTGGATGTCAAAATGTCAGCGGGAAAAAGCTGGGGAAATCTTTCCGTGTATAGTTCCAAACAAGGACAAGAGACCTGAGTTGTTTAGGAAGTGGGCTGTGACCATCAAAGTTCAGAAATGTCTCAAAGTCGTCTACAAATACAGTTGAAATGACGTGATTTGTAGCGTGGTGGTTGCGTACAGTCTCGATCTACATAGCGAAGCTGTGTGTAGCTTATTGGGGACAGGGGTCATGCACTTCCCTGAAAACTCACTGCACACATAGCATGCAGCGCACAATACTGGTGCTGGGACAACTCGTTGCGGTCAGCGACCAGGGAATAAACAGTGATGGCGACTCAAGTCGCGTCGCCAATAGTGTGCAAATTGCAGCACAAATAAAAACAAGGCACGCTACGTATATCCCCCCTTCTTCCTCCATGGTACCATATATCATACGGCATGTTCCTTCAATATTTTTCTTGGTATATATACATGTACATGTACTGTACATGTAGTAGGGGTACATCCGTCCGGGCCCATGCGTGAGTTGTCCGTCTTTATGTCATACCCCCCGCAGTGACTGGCGGGCCATTCAAAATGGTGGCAGTTTGCGGGAACTCGAATTCGACCACCGAATTCCATGATTTTTCCCTCTTTATGAAACTCGTTGGTGAGTAGCACAAAGGTAATTGTAGGTTGTTTTTAACACCCAATCAGACAAGCCAACATTTTTGTCTGGGTTTCATTCTTCTTTGAGGCTTTGCAGAAGATGGCGGCTAGAGCATACTGGTCGAAACTTCGAGTTACCGCTCAGGTTCTTTTCAGAACCACACCTATTTTCAGCTTAGAACAAAGCCATACGAATCAGTACAAAGACCCTTTTTGCCACATGAATTGCAAGTTTAGCAGCAGTAATTGTGCAATTGTGGGACTTTTACTGTGGAGGATCGAGGGATACCGCGCTGCAGCTGAAAGCACGCGGGGACATTGTCTTTGCATGCCACACAGCCCAACGGTCGTCGGTCTGGCATTGGAATTCCCCCCACATTCTTTACCGTAACCTGTACGCTCGGTTGTAGCCGACCAACTCGAAGATTTGACTGCCTGGAGTGGAGGCTGGATCGAGTCTGCGGTCAGCGATTGTCAGTAGCGTACACACACACGTACGTTACGGTCCATTGACGATGCACAAAGGCCCCTTTTTCGAAGGGATAATCTCTTGACAAAAGCCACAACGACGTCCGAATTGTGCCAGGTTTTACTCTCTTGTACCCATAGTATACCCTTATCGATTTATGTCACAGAAATATATTGTTCCGATTGTTTTAGCGAGATTTGAAAATGATGCGTTGTTCAACAACCCCGTATGGCGGTCATCGGCGCTGAAACTCCCCCCCCCCCGGCGTGAAGTGGTTAAGAGACCTTATACACGGTGTCACCGCAAATCTTCCTATATTATTGTCACACTAAATGTTGACAGTTTTTCACCGCCTGCGCACTGGTTTGTATTTCAGTGATCATACAAAAAAAGTTTCAAACTGCTTACTGACTAAAATCATCAAAATACAAATCTCAAAATTTAGTCGGCCTGACGTTTCGATCCTAGCAGGGCCTTTTTCTGCCTTTGAGAAAGTTTCGTTACACGAAACTAAAAGCTAAAGCATGACATTTTAGGCACGAGGGAATTTGAGGGGGAAAAGGGAATTTTATTTTAGAAAAGACTGCATATCTGACACTCTTGAAGAGAATTTCATTGTAACTGACCTATGCAAGGTTTAGTTCTTCCAAAAGCAAAATAGTCTATGCGACTGTGTTGAAAGTTGAATAAAGGTTGACCAATGTTCTCTCTTATCATGCCCATGAACAGAAACAAATTTGATTTAAACAAACAGATTATTTCCAAAATGCAAAAGTCCGTATTGGGACTTTTATCGGAGACCTGAGATTTATCTTGCCAGTGCTCTAACCCCACTGCTATCCAGCTATCATACAATTTGAGTTCTTGCTTACCAATTTTCCAGATGATACTTTCGTTTAGTATGATTTTTTGTAAACTCAATCACTGCGCCGGGCTATCTTTTTCACCACCAATGAAAATTATTTACTTGAGTAATAATCTAAAAAGATATTGGCAAATACTTGTATACTTATTACATCGCCCACAATGCAAACATTAACGATTCAGAGGGCTGGACGTTTGTATTTTAGCAGGACCTTCATCATTATTTTGAGAAAGGTGCTAGGATCGAAGCATAAAATTATCATGATTCAATATGATTCAATACGCATCAAGACATATCACTGGTAAATTGGAGGACTGTACGCGCTCGCTAAGGGGCCCATGTCAAGAGAGGTGATGAGAAAATTAAGATAGATGTCCTTTGCCGGGAGTAGAAGTACATGTATAAAGGTAGCTTTTTTCCCGAGACCAAAAACTTACCGCCTTTAATTGACCTTGTTTAAATTGTTAGTCAAAATCTAAGCGATGTTCAAAGCCAATGTTGGTCAACAGTGAAAGTAATTAAGCATGTATGATTATTGCTCATCGTCAACTTAACTATTCAGTTACGGCGGTCAAAACCAAGATCGCATTCAAATCAGTTTAGTGAAAAACCAGACCCACAGCCAGGAAAACGAATTGATCACACACACAAAACGGTAATTTGTTTATAAATGCATTTCTGGAATTGATCACGAACACAAAACGGTAATTTGTTTATAAGTGCATTTCTGGACGTGGACTTGGAATCTGCGTTTCGTAATTTTTCATATTTTGGTCAACAAAAACATTGGAACGAACAATGTACTACTCACCATTCGGAGGATCGTGGGCTCCTGCATTGGGTCCGACTTGGAGAAGCAGTAGCACCGTAAACAGACCGGTGATGGGCCACATGGCAGGGCACCACACGTTGACTCGTGCCAGAAAACACCCGAAATTACCGTGGATAGCTGGTTTGTGTTCTGGGAGAGGGCCGATTCTGGCAAAACGGGCAAGACAAGAGATGGGATCCCGGAGTCCGCTCGTGAAGTCTCCGATAGTGAAGAGCGACCGAAGCGCCGCGGCTTATATACGGACCAATCAACTGCCAGTCAACATAATCCGCCGCCACGCATCGCCCCTCTACAATGCAGTAGGCCCAACTGTCAATGCGCTACATACTGCAGATGATCCTTGCCAAAAAGGGTAGGAAATGTATTTCCTTCATTATTATAACTATAGCCGTCTATTAACCCGCTGGACAACCCTCGGGCACTGAGCCTGTGGCAAGGTAAAACCAAGGAGGTATTAGGCGCGCCTAATACCTACTTGGTAAAACAGTGGCGACAGCTACTGTCTGAGACTCTGGCGGATTGACTAGTACAATGAACTTCAGCTCCATTCGCGTTGCCTGTGATTCAATCGTGCACAGCTAAAGTGAATAGTACGTAGTACGGGATGAGCACACGGAAATAAAAACACTACAACACCGGCGGCGAAACTGGGAGGCAGAGGGCCAGTGCCCTCCATGCCCTCCACTCTTGGCAGGTCCTTAGAAAATCAACAAAGGATCTTTGCTAGAATTAAACATAGAATTAAACAAATTGGTAAGAAAAGCAGAAAAATAAATAATTGGGAAAAAACACATTCTTTTTAAATCTAACTTAATCAATATTATTGGCTACGAACACAAAATTACCGCGTATTTTGTATCAGAATGTAGTATTTTTTATCATGCGCATGACCGACCATCTAGTAGACTTGAAATCAAGTCGGTAATTGAGCGGTCTTATTGCAACCCGCTACGCCAGGTGCATTGTAAACGGTGCCGTCTTTCCAGTCTTCGCACTTCGATCCTGTTCCTGATTTTGTATTCCGAGACTTGAACAAAGATTGAAAAAACTTTGAATTTGAATTGAAACTTGTTTTTTTTTGGGGGGGGGTTCAATGACAGGGAAATAGATTAAAAATCGGACAAGCTAGGGTACATTTGTTTTTAATGCCCGAACACACAGTTTGGTCTTGTAAAAGCATTTTTTTCGTCGTCCGGTTTTCCTTCCTAAATGATACGTTGTACCGCGGTGGGCCCATGTTCCTCAATAATGGCCTAGATGTACATCTACGGTCGCAGCGTAAAATCACGTTTTGAAAATTTATTTGGGCGAAATAATTATGGAAATTGTGCCACGGAAATAACTTTTCCTCCTCGCAAAATTGTACAGGGCATCCAAAAAAAATTACGATTCTCCGCGAATTGACCGTGTTGTTGTCAGTTACGTCGGCCGTGGCGCACGGTCAGAACACTGCTGCTGCGTGGATCATGTCGGTCATTTTCCCTCCTCACTCCATAGCTCTACGAAATCAGTTTAAAAAGAAACACTGAGAAAGCCCAGAAAATGCTCTAAAATGCACCAGAGAGTATCATACGTCCAAACTTTTACGGGGCCATTAAGCGGGCCACGCCATTAAGGGCTTCGCACTTTGTGAAGTGGACTCTCTTTGAGCCAAAAGCTCGGTCACGCGCCCGCCTGCTTTAGATTCACAAACGTCTTGGCCCAAGACTACGATTGCACGTGCGATTATAAACGGATGCAATCATGTAGTGTTTCCTGTGTTTACTAGTTGCTTTCCTACGCGGCTGTTTCGTCTGGTGACCACGTTCAAAATGTTTACGTCGTAAATGTAGTGATATTTGTTTTAGCAAGGCCCCGACTTTTTATCCACTTACAATGCTGGCGGACTCCACCAGCTGTCTATCATTTTCGGAGCCAGTGCATTTTGATTTTACGTAGGTCCGTACTAAAAAAAAAAGTATATAAGAACAAATATATTGCAAAACGGTAAGACAAGTGGCTTTAATTGGGGTTCATTTTAGAAACTAAAAACAAAAAGTCCAACTTTGGAGGCCGAAAGCGGGAGGGGGTCTACGGTATGCGTCGCGATCACGTGACTTCGCTAAATTGGTAGATTTGTGGTCTCACAACTGCCCCCCCCCCCACTTTGAAAATCGTTCCGCCGCCGGTGCACTACAATAATTAGAGGGAATATTATGGACAGACTCGACGCATGCGCTCTATGTACAATCTCGCATATGCGCACTTCGACCTTTACCCCTCCGTTCCCCCATGTCTGTGTGGTCTGGAAGGAACATCGCTTGCAAATCCGAGAATCAATTTTGAGCCTTGTTCGTTTTTTTATGCATAGTGAATATCAAGCTCTTGGCCGATGGCAATTGGTATAGAGAGCATTAAGTTTGGGTTGCTTGTACGGGTCTCAAGTATAGGACTAGAATCGTGGGATCAAATAACTATGAGGTGGGTTTTTTTATGAGATCTTCATGGGAGAAAATCTGAGTGCTACAATGGAAGGACTGACTTAGCTCTCGGACTCTCTTCCCATCGCTGAATTCTGCGTATACTTATTGCAGACAGGGACTGGGGCAGGATTGTGACCTCAAGACCCCTTCTGATGGTCTCCACAAGGGGAGTAGGCGGACCATTGCCAACTAGTGATCCATTGCTCAATATTGTCCTTCTGATAAAGACAATCAATAAACGTATTTTACTTTATCTGTTTCTGTGAATTTCGAGATTCTATAAACCCACGCGTTTGCGTGGATTTGGCTTATTCCGTGATTGATCTCATGCCAGATTTGGTTGGATTTTGGATCTTGCGTTGTATAAGTAGGTAAGATAGTAGATGCTAGGTATGCTGTAAGTAATGCGGGTTTTTTAAACCCATAGTCTCGTCATCAATCAACAATAAAGTAAAACAGATAGGAGTACCTGATGTTTTGATCCAAGGAGGACCTCTTCCAATGGTAGAGTAAATAAAGTCCACAGGGATTAAAGGCCGTCCACCTCAGACGACTCTCATTTTTGATACAGAAATTACATTTGACAATAGCGTGCACGTTTACGTTGAAATCATCTAAAGAAAATATAATTATTACTGTGACTTTTTTTAGTAGCTGTTTTGGGGTTTTTTTCTCTTACGACCTCCCTAAATCCTTTTTGGTGTTGGGAAAAAAATCTTGTGCCACAACTTTTGGACCCACAACTTTTTTTAAATAAGGGGTCTTTGGAGGCTAATTAACTGATACATTGTAGAACAACCTGGGGGTTCACTCTTCAATTTGGTATGTCATTTGGACCATATACGGCTTTAAATGTGACCCTATTTGGCTGTAGAAGTGGGGGGGTCCATCCCCAAATCCTTGCAGAAATTCGGCTTGGACGGCTTCACATTTTGGGGGTGTTTTTTTCTGGAGGTAATTAGCAAAACCATCTAATCGGCTAAGGGCACTAAAATTGAAAAGAATCTGAGAGATAAAGGTCCAAACTATAATTTTCAGTATAGCTACAAGAACTAAGGGACTTTTGGGTGTAGGATAATTGGCTTTGAAAGTGAGTGTTTTTGTAGTGTTCAATGAGAGCTCGATTTAGTGTTCTGCAACAATGATTTGTAAACTAAAGTTTGACTAAAGTTGGACAAAACATTTCGCAAGAGGGCGCGCTATTACAAACTATTCGAGAACGCACTCTCAATCCACGCTGACGTCTTGGCCCAAGACTACATGTATGTATCGCGTGGTGTAACACCGTCTTGTCAACCCTGTCAGGCCTAGACAACTTCGTTTCTTGGGACATAAAGGGCCTATTTTGAGGTTGCACGAAGACGAACTCTGATAAAGATAATATTCCGACTTTTGGATGTGGGATAATTGGCTTTCAAAGTGTGTGTTTTTGTACAGTGATATACAAAAATGTTGCAAACTGCATACTGACTAAAATTACCAAAATACAAATCTAAAAATTTAGTGGGCCTGACGTTTCGACGTTTTTGTATAGTGTTCAATGGGAGCTCGATTTAGTGTTCTGCAATGCAACCATAATTTGTAATAGCGCGCCATCTTGCGACATATTTTGTCCATGCTTTGTCCAACTAAAATTGAACAAAGTATGTCGCAAGAGGGCGCGCTATTACAAAATATTCGAGAACGCACTCTCAATCCATTATCGACCAGTCACTGACGTCTCGGCCCCAAGATCCATAACTTGCTGCTAAACCGGCCTTGCCTCAACCTGTTCCCGCAGACAACTGGATGGGATATCAAAGCTTTGAGCACCGCGTGTCTCCTGAGACGGTTCTCAAATTAGCCGCCATTTACGCGGGCCATTCTGCCTTTTTTTTCTTTCCCACGGGTAATTTCAACAATGGTTGGTTAACTATCAAAATCCCCACATAAGAAAATCAGTTTGCCGACCAAGCTTCCATTTGTCAAGGCAGCGTGATTGCTACGTTATTACATAATAATTACTCTTATAAAAAAGTAAACATCCTGATTCAAGTTGCTCCTTGAAACAAAGATACTGCACTTCATGCACTCTGATGGAATATTGACACTTTGCAGTAAACAATGCATCATTGACAAAACTCGCTATAGCTAGCTTTTATTTACAGGGATATATTGCACCTTTGACTTATTCCCATTTGTTTATTTTTTTACCCAAACAGTTTAGTTATACAATAATCCAGTAAAAAAAAATACAATATCAGATATACCATACACAGCTCTTTGCACATGATCAGGTGCTATTGCTCTTTGTGTATAATTATTTCGTTGAGAATGATTTCAACCCCTAAGGTGGCAGGTTTATGGAGAAACACACCTGAGGTGGTCCTTCAAAAATTGTGAGGAGGGCTGCCTCAAAGCTTGATAATTAGTATGCAGGGGAACCCCTTGGTTAGGATAGACCAGGCTAACCCCAGCCCCAACCCATAGCCCTTAACCCCAAGTTAAAAGTTAGCAGAAGGGATTTTGTTCAATCTTATAGATCATGCACAGCTCAAAGTTTTCGCAAGACACAGTTCAGTAACATGATTTGGACACACATCTGCATGTATACATGTATTTAACACTATTGGTCTGGTTCATATAATACATATTACTTGAACATCTTCTGTACACTGGTATAAGTAAACATGAATAACAATCTTTCATGCATATTCCTCTCGATGATTATTTTCATTAAAACCTTAAAAACTCCATGTACATGCATACCCGGTATGTGTAAAATGTTATTTCAGTTCAGCTGTTTCCCTGGCAAGCATTGACGAAGCGCTATGCATGATTCTCCCACAGCCATTTGTGATACTTGTTCAGCATATGGTCAGTTGGCGTTACCTATAAGGGATTGACAACAACAACAAACACACATTGAAAGTAATAATTAGACAAATAAGATTTCAGACTCAACAAATTGGCAGAATGCCTTTGAGAAAAGTCCTGTATTTGAGAAAGGTTCTGCTAGGATAGAAACATCAGGCACTCCTAATTTGTGATATTTGCACTTGGGTCACTTAAGTCTGTGAGCAGATTGCAACATTTTCATTATATTTTGATAACTTTATTAAACAAATTGATTGACAGGAACTACGCTCAAACTTTGAAAAATTGGACTGAACTATGAAAATAGCCTGAAGCAGTGAAAAGGAGACGCGTGTGACCTAGGTATGGCCAATAGACTGGTCACCAGTCTGCCAGCATTTCCATATCAACCCCCTCCCCATACCTTACCTGCTTCCATTCTCTGACACAAAATATTCGATAGGAGTCATTGCCGTACTTTCCTATGCCGTGAAGCTCAATCGGATAGGTCCAGTCCTTGCTTAGATATTCATCTACGGAAAAAAAAACAAGAGTAAGATACAACGCTGTAGTGAACTTAATTTGGATGTATCACAAAATGCACAATACTAATTTATCAAAATGTGTTATACTATCTTATGGAATGTTACTTAATGGCTAATTATATATTCTTGTAATCTGTATAGGTAACACTGTATAGAATAACAGCATTGAAATGAATGTAAAATGCAAATGTAATGTAAATTGTAAATGCACAATGCATATGGTAGCTGTGAGAGGGATTAAACCCTGGTACAAAAGGCGAGGCTTGCACTGGGTGAGTTGGGGGTAGAGTCACCAGGTCCCAGTGATGATTGGTACACTTAAGTAGGGGGGCTGGGGTGGGGGAAAGGCACTTTGTCGTACCCGAGAACCGTACGATCATCTGGGCTCTTTTCCGGTGCAAGCCCAGCGGTTGGAGCAACCCCACCATATCCTCCCAGTTGGCCCCGCGGGTCACCTCAGGGTTAGGCCACGAGTCAAAGAACTTCCACAGGACAGGAATGGCCTTGACACCTGAGACAAGGACCAACCACACGCAAGTCAGACTCGTCACTTGTACAAACAAGTGACAATAATGTTGGCATGCACTCTGCACTCATACTTATACTGTGGCAAATCCCATCAACATTCAGTGTTTCCCTGTAAAGCAACTCCTCCACTCCAGTCAGCGTGTTTCTACAAGCTCCAATGACCATGATTTAACACATAACACATGAGCCAATTCCTCTCTTCACTGGGTCTCGAATTATTATTTGCTTTGCAATTTGGCACAAGTTTTTCGCTGGTTTAAAACAAGCCCATGTATTACATCTTTGTTGGTTCTCACCATCTGTCTCTCTTTGGAGGACACACACACACTGACACACATATCACTGTTAGCTGTTTTAGTTGTGATCATGCCATAGTAAAAGTGTACAGCAATCTCCATTGTGTGTCTTCAGTCTACTCTTCACTAGTGTACCAAATCTCGTCCAACTTGCTGAGGGCTGGATTAAATCAGGCACACTGCGTGATGATCTTAAACCAACTTTAGGTTTTGAGGTTTTGAGGTTTCCTTTACCCACGACTTTCTTTCCAGAATTGAGGAAGGTAACGAAAGCGCTTCACAAATCATCATCCAGTCAATGAGGGTAAATGAAATTAATGAATATAATTTTTCTGCGCTCGTGGTTGTCACTGTCTTACCCGTGGTGCGGTTGAGGAACATGGTTGCGACCAGCAGCTTCCAGGGGTCATGGAAGAGGCTTTCCTGGACCAGACCAAAGGGGGACTTGGGCGGGGTCCACTTGCCGGCCGGGGGCCGTCGAGGAGCCCTGGTGGCCCCCTTGCCGAAATATGGACTCTTCTTGGGGCCTTGACGCAGCCGGGTCAAAGGTCGCTTCAAGGGCGGGTCGGAGGGCCTGCGAGTTCTTAGCTTCTTCACCTTTTTACGATCTGGGATGATTGAGAGGATAAAAAAAGTGTTATTAAAGAAAGCCCAATTATCGGCTCCTCTAACTCTAAGAGTAAGAGCCACTTAGCTATACTCTTTCGCAAACTTTCCATGTAAAATTGTAGGTTCCTTACTTCCTTGTACAATCCGTATGACAGTATAAAGAGATTAAAAAAAACACCAGATGAGGGAGACAGTAACGTTGTGTATTAACTATTATTACACAACTGTTTAAAATTGCTTACTGACTCAATGACCAAAAGGTAAAATGCAATTCTCAAAATTTAGTGAGCCGACATTTTGATCTAAGCTCTAGCACTAAGTTAGTAGCAGGACCTTCTGCCTTTAAGAAAGGTCCTTGTACTTCTAGCTACTTGATCGAAACGTCACAGTACTCACACCCACATAACTTAGAGAAAAACAAATGTTACAATTTAGGAGAAAAACTAAAACTTAAAATGGCTACATTACATACAGTGCTGTGTGGTACAGTAGTACTAGTACTAGCAATTGTAAATGATCATGATCATACCATGGAGGTACCTCCATGATCATACCAAATTACCAATTACCATTCGCACCTTGTTTTAAGAGGTTTCCTTTGAAGCCACTCACACTGGTACTGGTAGTACTAGATTCTCCCAAATCGCCGGGGTCGCTGCTGCAACTCCCACTTAATTGGCTGATCTTTCGCTTGTTTGTCTTGCGTTTCATGGTGGCCGGCAAATTTGGCCGAGTTCGAACCATACCATGGAGGTCGAACTGATGAAACAGTCAATTCACTGTGTGACTGTGTGTAACCAGTATTGACACACATACACAGGAACAAAAACACAAATATTTACTCGATAGTCGATGCACACAGGACTAAACTAGGCATGAACACTTGCCACTCTGTTGCAATTGAAGTACCTCAAGATCAAGACAAGAATTCATCTTTTTAATACTACTACTTATTGGTCTGGCCGAGATAGATGACACGTACGGCCCGCCTGGCACTGGCAGGGCACATGCACAACGATCAACGTTTGTTTGTGTGTACAGTTGTTATGCAATACCGCAGTTCGCTGGTGGGCCGTGTCTCCATGTCAGAGGACAATTCACGTGCGGCCGATTACCAGCGGGAAAATAAGATGGCGGCCTCCATGATACGTAACTCCTTGGCGTTGTGCCGAACGCCGACGTTTCTAAGGTTAGTTTGAAATGATAAGACCTATCTTTAATTCAACGATTATGCGGTTTTTCATGTAGAAGTACATGAGTATTCGTTCATATTCGTTCCGGAAATTGTCTTAATCAGTTTAGCCTTTACACTTACATTTACAGGCTTAATTTACTATTTACTAATTTAGGCCACTTCGTTGCCACCTGGCCGTTACCACCAGAACTGTGGGGTTCTACTACCCCCAGAACTGTGGGGTTCTACTTCGTCCGCTGCTCTCCCGACCGGAACCCCACAGATAACTAGGCCTTTTTCCCATAGGCTTCTGTGTAACGTTCACAAGTGCTGTGGCATAGGGATCAGCAGGTTCAGCATAAATCATAAAAAACTGCTTCATTTGGCCCAAGATTTCTAGCAAATGTGGTTTACATACCACGCACCTGTGTGCAACTGTCCATCACTTGTGAACGTTACACAGAAGCCTATGGGAAAAAAGCCTAGTTATCTGTGGGGTTCCGGTCGGGAGAGCAGCTGACGACGTAGAACTAGAACCCCACAGTTCTGGGGGTACTGGCCGTACGGTACGACTACGATAGTCGGAGTAACTTGGACCCGGCAAGTCACCCTTTTTTATCGAATTTTGAAATGTTGAGATTCGGTGACTGTCACTCGGACTACGACTACGACGAGTACGAATGTGTTCCATGCATCATTTTGCTCAGTCGAGTAACTTTAACTTTTATTGACGTTTTACTGACATCTTGCTTGCTATTCCTAAATATCGGGACTCTGTCTTGAGACTGAGAGTGAGAGATGTGACTCCGACTCATGAATACAACAAGTCTTCTCTTTGCTTGCACATTCTTCCCTCCAGGCAAGCTTGTAGGTACATGGGCAAGCTACACCCTACTGACGATGAGCTGTATGTACGGACTACGATCTCTTTGCTCTCCAAGGAGTCTGAAGGCCTCCCATTCATCTCCAACTACAGTCAGTATGGCTTCACCATCAGCGGGGACAAGGTGTATGGGCCGATGGCTGTCCTACCCAGAACTCTTGTCCATTGGAATGTAAGTCATGGGAGGGTTTACCCCAACTTAGTGGAATGTGAGGCATCCCCTCAAAATTCTAGTTGCGGTAACTGTAACCCTAATCCTCGTGAGGGTCACCCCCACATACCAGTAACCTTCGTGGGCCACCTCAGGTAATTGTCTTCAAAACTGCCACCTCAGTGGTTGAAAATCGTGCCATAAAGAATGAACACCCACACATTGAATAAACATTTAAAACCCCATGTCCCCATCTAAATTTGCAGAAGTTGTGGTGCCAATCATTTTACCTGTTGACCAGTAGCTGCTGTATGTGGCTCATTTAAAATGGCACATTGGTTTTGTTTTTAAATGTGGCGGTTTTAGGCACTGAAAAGTGGTTAGGGTGCCAGTGTTGACGGTATTCATGGGATTGGTGTTGTTTGGCAGGTTGGGAGTGCAGCTGATATCAATGAGGAGAGCCTGTCTCTGTTTCACTTGCTAGAGCCAAAGATAGGTGAGTGATGCCCAACCCCATGAAACGGTGTGGTCCCCTGTGCCGGAACTCACCCCTGCCCCATCCACCCTCAGTGACTTAGGGTCTCCTATACCCAAAGCCAAATTTCCCGCCGGTTTTTCCCCGCACCCCAAGCCTGTGCATGATCTGACACCTCCATGCTGTTACACACATCTTCCATCTATTCCCAGAATTCAAAGGCCATGCCTTGTAACACCATGCCATGCACGCAACTACTATGCACGCAACTGCCCATTGTTTGCCATCTGGAAACATACTTAAGTGGTGGAGGATATTTGCAGTTGACTGCCTGCCTGCCTCCAAATTGTCTGTAAAAGTCTATCATGGCCCCAACTGCAAGATTTGGCTTGGTGCTGCGAACATTTTGTGAACTACATGTACGTACATCACCCAGTGGATTCTAACCTCACTGAAATTGCCAGGGAAAATTGCAGTGGAATAGCAGCAGAACCAGTACTTGTTATGACCCCCAAAACGTAGCCCAGTGAAAACCATTTTTGGGGGGGTATCAGTGTGTGGCAGTAAGAAATATACAGCTGTACCTTGAAATGGTGTCTATCTTCATAATTTTTATATGGAATTCACTCAGTGCATTCTAACCTCACTGAAATTGCCACAGAAAATCAAAGTGGAAAAGCAGCAGAACCAGATTTTCTTGTGACCACCAAAACGCAGCCCAGTGAAAACATTTGATCTCAGTTTGTTGAGGTAACAAAAACACAGCTGTGCTTCAAAATGTTGTCTATCTTTATCAGTGGCTTGAATCCAATTGGTAGACAGTGCCATCGCACAGCCCCCTTTATCTGCCAACATCAGCTGGCTTCGTTGCAATTAGTTGACAGAGGTCGGTGTACAATCACAATTTTTTTATTCCAGTGCTGGCTCATTCAATCAGAGATATCTTGACTCCCTTGTATCCAGAAATTCTTGTCCTTGGTGTCGGTGCTCACAACCATAAGCTGGACCCCGAACTGCACAAGTTCATGAGACATAAAGGCATAGCACTAGAAGTACAGGACACAGTAAGTGATTGCAAACTGCTAATCTCCAAAACTTATCCAGTATGATCTATCTTCAGCCTCTCTTCTGCTTTTTGAAAATGTTCTTAATAATTTTGTAATTGCTCTGAATTAAGTTTATTTCCTAGATTTCCTAAATTTTCGAAATTTTCGATTTTGTTTGTATTTTCTAATTTGTCTAGATTTTCTAGATTTTCCAAATTTTCTGAATTTTCTACATTTTCTGGTTTTTTTTTATTTTCTAAATTTGCTAAATTTTCTAAACTGTCTAACTACCGTACTCTAAATTTTCTAGGGCCAGGTTTTCAGCAATTGGTTGTTTACATCTGGATTAAAGTGGGTGCTTGATCCCTTAAGATATACGGCAGTTAATGGTTAATTTCTTCTGACTGGCGCCCCCAAACCAACAGAGATTAGTAATTAGTTGACTATTTGGAATTAGGGCCACCATCCAAGGCCTGCATAGCTGCTCAGATGGTAAGAGCATCCAATCACATTTTATTTTTTTTATTATTAGTATAAGGAAAATATTTCCCTCGTCTTGTATCCTGCAGCCCCATGCCTGTTCAACTTTCAACTATCTGGTGAGTGAGAAACGTATCGTGGCAGCTGGTCTTATCCCACCGGAGAAGACGAGCTGATGAGATGGGTAAGACGAATATCAGCGGTGGAATCATATCGATGCCACTGTGCATCGTTTGTCAAAGGATGGGGGAATGGCGCCCTCTGTCTGTCACGGAAGTTACTCCGAGAGTCGTAGCCTCAGAAACTGAACTCGAAACTCCCTGTGCCAGATGTTTGGAAGAAATCGAAGCAAAGAGAACATGGGTGGACTTGAACCACTCACCAGCCATCTTGGTGAATGCAACAGACTCCTCTCAGCCCTTGAACATGTTGAAGCGGGGGCCTCTGACATAGACAGCCATCTGTGCTGAGGTTGGGGATAATAGTCTGAAGCAGTGTCAAGACAGCTGATATAATCTAACCAATGGACAGGGGACAACTTAATATGGCCCTTGTTGCAAAGCCTGACATAGTGCTACGGCACCGGCTTCATCTCTGTTATCCCAAAGCTGGAAACAGAGGTTGGAGTTCTTTCACTAACTCCGCCACCAACCACCCACAGGATTAGGATCCTAGATGATCCTCCTACCAAGATCTTCCCACCTAGAACTTTTGCCAAGAGGTTACGCATCAATGAGCATATAGACTTCCACAATCCTGCCTGCTGTTACTTAAATCCAACCCCGACACCACACCAGCATTCTTCCTCCTGAAGACCGGCAGAACGAAAGCCTTCGGTTCTTTTCAAAAGCACACTCACTCACTAAAGAGATTCTCGTAGATGGTGTCACTATCTCACCGCAAACCTACTTTTTATTAGTACCACTACCATGCAAAGACTTCAGTTGTTATTATTCAGACTGGGGCTAGATTATTTTCTTTGTCTGCTGTGCTTCTTTAAGACTTGTTGCCGGAGCCTGCATTGAAAAGGTTTGTGAATAAGGGGTGTGACAGCTGAATTACACTGATCAGGGTATGCTGTGATAACAGGGCAAGTTTTTAACAAGTTCCTAATATCATACTTGTTGTTGTCAGATGAGTTTCCAGTTTCTGGCATCACGGTACCGAACTAAGGAATCATTGTTGCAATATTGTTTTATTTTCTTCATCAGTAAATAAAACACTGTTTAAGTCAAACAAACTGACTGGGATCTTTTGAACAAATTGAAAAATTGACAAAGAAAACTTTGAGTGGACCAGAATTTGAACCCCTGACCTCAGGTTTTGCGTACCAGTGCTGTACCTCTCTCTAGAATGCTGGTATCAGGTTCAAATCCTGGTCCAGTCAAAGTTTTCTCAGTATTGGTAGAAATTAAGAAGGTTTATGCTGTGCTATCTATCACAGGCTTTGAATTTCTTTCAATGTTTAGGGAATTTTTGGGGGGCCCTGACTGAGGCCTGCAGCAGATTTTAAGAAAAGTTGCTTAAATTACGCAATGTACAAATGTAAGTCTTGCACCTCTATGACTCTTTTCAGCAATATTTAGTAAAGACAGCAAAATGTTGCGTAAGTTACGCAACAAAATGTTGTGTATGCAACATTTGATGTTTCGTGAAATCAGCTGCTGGTGATTAGCAAGACACCAAGACCATACTAAACCTGCCAGAGAGGGGGACAAAGGGCTGGAAACCAGTTTCAAGTGTCCTTAAGTACATGTATACTCATGTGTGGTGATCTTGTTTGGGATCAGAGCCATTGCCGCAGCCACACAAAATGTAAAAAGTCAAGACCTGCTGTGCACACAAGTTTTGGGGGGTTTGAAGCAATCCATTTTGTAGCTGGAGATGACAGAGCAAGCAGATGGAACAGGAAAACTGGGGGCCTTTTCGAAACTGCTGCTCGAGGTCTGGCTGAAGCACTGGGTTCTTACTAACATCGATTGCTGGATAAATTGGGCCTACCACTTGCAAACAAATGGTCTGCCCTGCATACGAGAACATACATGTAGCTTCAACATCAAAGAAACAGAAGCCCCAAGCTGTGTCTTCAGCCGTTAGGTGAGGATGACAAAGCCTGAGCTTGTTTTTTATAACCCCATTTCACCCACTTGTGAATGGATTGCAGTGACCAATAGAGGGTGGTATTTGATTAATTGAGCGAAAAACAGCTCGGACCTCCCTGAACCAATTAGCTATGTCTTATTCATAAAGGAAGAATAAAAATCCAGGGAGAGATAAGCAACCAGGCAATTAGCGAATTTAAAACACTGGCTGAATGCACTCCTTCTCATTGACTATCACTAAATAATTGACTCAGTACAAAATAATATTATGCACATATCATTGGTGGTCCAATGTAGTGACATATCTCTCAGTTATTGATATTTTTTAGATAACTGCGTTCAAAATTCCCTGTCTTTGACGACGCATTTCAGTACCTCTGATGTTCAGTTTTCATGCCATTAACTTTTGAGAAACAAGACCCTAAATGAAAGTTTGTTTTATATTGGTAACAGAAATCAGCTAGAAACTCATTTTCACCCAAAATTCAGATACTGTTGATCATGACTAACGGAATATTACTGGTACATACAATAATGATATACCAATTCTGTATCACACATTTATTCCACCTCCGAATCGTTGGGCCTGGGAAATATTTTACATTACAGAGTTATTAAATAATGCAAACAAAATATTACTTCATGCCAATGCCCATTGTCAATCTTGGGCACATGGGAAAAAGTCAAGAGCATTCAGGCTAACAAGTTCACAATTTTGTTGGGATGTTGATATCAGAATAAGACCTGTATGTAAAAGTAATTTATGTATTCTTGAAACTTCACACAAAATATAAATATGTACACTATACAGGTATGTTCATACTGTTCATTTTTGAGTTAGTCAGTTTTAACTGAGACAAAACTATTGATGCAATACACCATGCTATATGCAAGTTATTGAGTGAGATCTTTTCTATTCTTTAGATTTGTAAACGTTATACTGTACCACACCTGTTATTATTATTATTTTTATCAAGCTCGAGTATCAAAATAGTTCTTGACTTTGGTATGTTTTGGGATGATTAATGTAATACAGGTTTCTTCATCTTTATACATCCATGCATAATTTATACAGAGTTTAACACACATGCACACAAGGCACTGCTGTGAAAAGTGATTGAAGTAAAAAACAAAATCTTGATATACTGGAATCAGGCCCTTTTCCAAAACCCAACTTAGGCTCAGGCTTTGGCTTTGTCTTTATTTCTTTTGTCGATTTTAAAGTATATGGCATGAAAGTGGGAGGCCTTTGGCTAAATTTTTGAATGTTACACTGCATTTTGAAAAACTAATCCACAGCTTCAACTTCAACAAAGGTCTCCAACCTGTGTTTTCAGCTTATGGGTAATAGAGACGAAGCCGGATCCAAAGCCAGAGCCAGGTTTTTGTAAAAGGGCCCAATACTGGAAGTAAAAATGAGTCCGAGGCATGAGACTCGTAACATTACTGCACTCTTCATTTAGAAAAAAACCTGATACGTGTATATGGTAGAAAAAAATAATATTGGAAATGAAGCCCATTGCACACGTCACAGACTGACTAGTTTTGTTTCTAGAACCAACATGAAGCTGTTTAAGTCTTTGCAAAGGAAGTCAATCTGGATATTGTCACGTCCCAGTCAGATCACATCGTCCGCATTTTCACAAACTGGCCCATCCATCTGCACAGATGAAAAGAAGCATTTTTGAAAATAAAGCGCTGCGAAAGTTAACGTTGTATACAACGTTGCAAACTGCTCACTGACTGAAAGGCCTGTGAAAAAAGGTCCTGCCAGGATTGAAAGTTACATGTAGTAAAAGTAATTGAAAATGTTGAAAAAAAAATTAGCATTTTAGTAACTGTCATAATTAACTTTTAAGAAAGCTTAATGACACAGAATATATTAAGAAACTGTTTAATGTTTAACAAGCATTTTTGCTTCATCTTTCTCTTTGCAGAAGGTGGGGAAGTGAAGATTGTTATATTTTCTTCTTTCTTTAATATTGCACACACGAAAACAAATAACTGGCTAAAATTAGGAAGTTGGCCATTCATATTTACTCTACATTAACAATGATGTGATAATGCTATTGGTAGGTTATTGCATGACTACAATCTGACGACAATTGTATCCAGTCACTTGATGTTGGTAGACAAAGGGTTGGTGTGTGATGGCCCTGTCTACTAATTGTATCCAGTCACCTGATGTGGGTAGACAGAGGGTTGGTGTGTGATGACCCTGTCTACCAATTGTATTCAGTCACCTGGTGTGGGTAGACAAAGGGTTGGTGTGTGATGACCCTGTCTACCAATTGTATCCAGTCACCTGGTGTGGGTAGACAAAGGGTTGGTGTGTGATGACCCTGTCTACCAATTGTATCCAGTCACCTGGTGTGAGACTAAGAGTAGACAAATGGTTTGCGTGTAATGACCCCCGCCCCAGCTATGTCAGACGTTTAACATCCAGTGACATTTGTAGATGGCCAATGATCACTTTCCTCTCCAGCACCGACTAACTTTTTCCCTTGCCACTCTAAGGTCTAATCCAAACCCATCTCCCCCCCCAAAAAAAAAAAAAAGATCCACACCCACAGTCTCATTAGTTTTGGCTAAATACTGTAACAATAATCGTGACTATTTGCAACTCAACACTTCCATATTTCGTAAACAAAACAGCAGCAATACTAGTACATATTCATTCAGCTGTGTCAAAGCCGCTTGACAAATAAAAACTTGTCGGTCGGACGCAATCTGTGTCGGCATACGTATTGCAAACACGCATCAAAACAACGTACACTTCTAGAATCAAAGTACACTTCTAGAAGTCACTTCAATATGCACAATTGCAAAACATGTCATCTTATCCTAATAAATAACGGTTTCTATACAAGTCAAGTAAATATATGCACCTCAGTTTAACCATTACGCACTCTAAGCATAAATGAAAGTACCAATCTTTATATATAAAGCGAACAACTGTCTCTATTTTCAGAAAGGAGAGTTTTGGAAAAGGGAGGATGTACATGTATTGCCTCTTTCATCTGAAATATAACAATCATTTGCACTTAAAAACAGGGGGCGTTACAAAAAGGCACAGGCCTGTGAGGACCAATATTAGTCTGGTGCCTGGAGTTCAGTGAACCCAGCAGTAATGCAGCACTAATACATTACAGTGTACATGTATGTGCAAGTACATATATGTAGTACATGTAGTCATGTGTACGTACACGTGTACAATGTACGTACACGTCAAGTAACTGATGTACAGGAACATTTAATTCATTTACATGTACATGTGCATGCACATGTACTGTAGAGTACATGTACATGCATACGAACATACTGCACTGCCTTGCCTGCAGAGAGGATACTAAACTAGGATCCAATTTCATGGCTCTGCTTACCAGTGCTTATAAAAGGCACAATTCTGCACTAAACTTAAGTGTATTTCATGACCAATATTATTGTTTGCTTCCGTAAGCAAATCAAATGGTTCACTACACGAATGCATCAATTGCTTCTCAGACTGGGGTTGTCAGCTAGAATAATGTCGATGGGCTGACGAGGGGAATTCAGTACCCAGACAACGGGGGCAAATGCACCTCTTGCCAAATAGCAATAGAAAATTACAGTAAAAGAGGAAACAGTTGGGCTGCTGTTATTGTGTTTACCCAAACTGAGGACACAGCATCCCAGTTGCAACACTGTTTGGGGTTGAAACCTATATATTGCCTGATACCCCAGTCAGAGAAATATTTGATATTGGGTTTGATCAAAAGCCAGCGTTAAGCACAGACATTTTCTGCTAGCTCTTTAACCACTTCGCGCCGGGACCTCCGAATCTGGAGCTCCATTGGCTTTACTATGCGACGGGGCCGTCCGATTCCGGGCAACACTATTGTCCACATTCTAAACAAAGACTCTTTTCAGCTTAGAACAAAGCAGTA
Organism: Luidia sarsii; assembly: GCA_949987565.1. Lineage (NCBI taxonomy): Eukaryota > Metazoa > Echinodermata > Asteroidea > Paxillosida > Luidiidae > Luidia > Luidia sarsii. The sequence goes on along the minus strand of OX465103.1, from coordinate 25,221,396 downwards.
CGAATCAGTACAAAGACCCTTCTTTATGCAAGTTGCCACATGAATTGCAAGATTAGCAGCAGTAATTGTGCAATTGTGGGACTTTTACTGTGAAGGATCGAGGAATACTACGCTGCAGCTGAAAGCACACAGGGACATTGTCTTTGCATGCCACACAGCCCAACGGTCGTCGGTCTGGCATTGGAATTCCCCCCACATTCTTTACCGTAATCTGTACGCTCGGTTGTGGCCGACCAACTCAAAGACTTGACTGCCTGGAGTGGAGGCTGGAGTCTGCGGTCAGGGATTGACAGCGCCGTACACGCACACACACACACAAGTCCGTTAGGGTCCATTGACAACGTATAATGTGCCCTTTTTCGAACGGATAATCTCTTGACAAAAGCCACAACGACGTCTGAATTGTGCCAGGTTTCACTCTCTTGTACCCATAGTATACACTTATCGATATATTTCACAGAAATATATTGTTCCGATTGTTTTAGTGAGATTTGAAAATGATGCATTGTTCCAAAACCCCCGTATGGCGGTCATCGGCGCTGAAAAGCCCCCCGGCACGAAGTGGTTAAAGCCCCTACACAACATTGGTAAGATCGAAAAGCAGAAATGTTCACAGATTTACATGAAACTTAAACAGTTTAAAGATGGTTATAGAAGAAAGCTCTCACTGAATTTTTTTTCCTAAAATGTTGTATTTTGGGAGAAATGAGTAAAAGAAATAGTTTACGTCTCACCGAGATCTAAACTATTTTTCGGAACAGTACGGCTTTGAATGCTGCATTTTTGCGAAACAAATGAAGCGGTTTTCACTATTTTCTCGAAACTCGGTTGGCGGATTGAGCTGAAATTTTCACAGGTGTGCTATTTCATGCTTATGTTGGATGAGACAACGTATGGATGCTATTCTTTGACCTCGACCAATGTTGTGTAGGGGCTTTAAGTGCCTAATCCTTGCTTACAGGATCCATAAAATGAATTCTGCACTGACGGCGTTCTGTCAGTGCAGAATTCTACATTAACCCTTTCAGCCCTACAGAACGCCACAGAGATCTTAAGGCTCAGACCTACAGAACGATGTGGAGTTCTTACAAAGGGCAGTGTCAATATTAATTGAGTATAGGGTTTGACCTCTTCACAGCAATTCAGTGCTAAAAAGGGTTAGGCAGAGCCACGGAAATTGGGCCCAGCCCTGGGCCAGGCATTACAGTATACTGACACTCCTCCCCATGAAATTCTCGTTGGCTCGCCGGGAGGAGGTGAGAACCACCGCCTCGCCGCTGTCCTCGTCCTGGGAGAGGAGCACCTCCGACTCCGGGCTGCGACCTTTGTCCTTCGCCGGTGCCGGCTTCAGCTTGAAGTAGCGGGCCTGCGGCGCCTTGCCGTTGCCCGGGTTGTCCTTGAGCTTCTTGCGCTTGCGCATCAGGAAGTTGTCCACCACCCAGAACATTATCGCCTGGGATGGGGGGGGGGGGTTTCACAGCGGAGCGGGAGACAAGATTAATGAGCAATGTTTGAAGGTGAGTACCGGTATGCATCAAGACACTTGCTTTCTCTTATAAATGCAGTCAATCGGGCAAAAAGTACTGAACACACAGTGCTTATTTTGTCGAGTATGGTAAGCCCTCATTAAATTTACAATCTCCCTGATGCAATCAATCTATCATAACACTTTTTTAACTGACAGAATGTATATTTGACGTTGCCGTGAATGGCTGATTAATGTGGACACTGTTCAGCTACCATGGCTGAGCGAAAAATTTCTGCGACCAGTTCAGGGCGGGATTTTACAAAGCCTTAGGATGCATCGTAACTCAACTTACAATGGATAACCCATCGCAAGTTGTGATCGGCTGTATGGTTTCTGCACATCGCTCATCACCTTGCAATTGATCGTAAGTTACGTTGAGTTTTGTTAAATTGACCACTGGCCTGTTAGTTTTACATCAACTTTCGAAGGGACATGAGTTTACGTTGAATTCCTATTGGATATAATTTGGTCATTCGTGATCAAAGTCACTGTAGTTCGACACAAGGAAAGTCCTATGGGAACACTGCTTGAGGCTTGACCAAACCTTCTCTAGATATTCTAAGAATGAGAAGATTTCCCATCAACTTACATTGAGAACAAATGGCACAAGGAGCATGACGATCACCACTTCTACTTTGGGATTGTGGATGGGTGACAGGAGAGTCCTGGCAATCTGAAGGAAAGAAAAATAAAATTGAAAAATTGGCAAAGAAAATTTTGACTGGACCCGGACTTAAACCAGAGACCCCACAATTAATGTACCAATGCTCTTCCATATAAGCTATCAAGCCCTAAGATTGTGGCCTTCCCTAATTAATTAGCTAGTCAATTCGCGACAAGGACTAGTTGACTATAAGGGAAGGCCACTACCCTTACCCTAACCCTGAATTTCAAAGTTTGCACAATGGACCTCACACAATCCGAAAGATCGGCACAAGGTTTAGAGAGCCTGACGACAAAGACACACACACAAAAAGCCCTGGTAAATGTCATTCACGGGTCAGCGGTCATGCTCACCTCCGACCAGACGTTCAGACTGGCGAAAATGGTGATGACCACCTTCTCGATGACGACAATGAGGACGAAGAGACCGCACTGGCCTACCCAGGCCTCGCACATGGGCGGGTTGCCGTACTCGCCAAAGTAGAGCGTCTTGCAGTTGCACAGCTTGACAAGGCACTGCGAGATTTTCACACTGACGTAGATGAAGAACAGGCCAAAGGTGGAATCCAGGAGGAAGTTGACAATGTACCTGTAATTCAAAAGAAGAGCAAAACAAAATATATACTGAATGATGATTCTTTGTCAAAAGTCGCTTTAGAACCAGGGTCATATTTCTGGGAAAACAAAGGGATTCGAGTGACAGAAAAATCTGACTAGACCTGAGCTTTTCTTGCACTAGACCAGTAAGTACTGTAAACGAGTTTCACACTTGGCATAGATGATGGCACAATGGGGCATCTCCTCCAAAAGTCCTTTTCGAGTAAACGTCGTTATAAGTCAAAGTTTTGTCAAAATCAATTCTATTTTTCTTTTTTTTTACATTTTTGTAAAGTTTTGTAATAGAGAATCATTTGTCCGAACAACTTGAAGGACTTGATGACCTCAAACTTTAGAGCCAAATTTCTTGAAAAGGGGTTTCCGCGGCTGAGCGTTGCCTCGTCATATTTCTTTAGAAAATATTGAAAACTCAAATTTGGATGAGATTCCTCATTATGCCAGAGCGGGTCACATGCATGCACATAATGCATTGTCTAACGGGCAATCATAACTCCTGACAGTGATAAGCCAGTTGTAGCTGAGGGTGGACTGGAGAAGGAGGGCATGCCGTGGCATTTAAAGAATCCGAGGCCCCGGCTTCAACATGTTCAATCAAGGGCTGGCAGAAGTCTGGTGCATTAACCAAGAAGGCTGGTGAGTGGTTCCAGTGCACCCACGCTTTGAGATGACTCACCAAATACAGGGGTCACCATTGGGCAACTCAGCGGACAGGAACACGTTAGCAACATGAATGACGCCAGCCCCCAAGGCTTGCTTGGAAGTATCATAAAACCTGCATTGAATCAAGAACAGGAGTCAAGTTTCATAAGAATGAAAAAAAAAACTGCATCCACTTGAAGTAGAACATTTAGAGAGCTGCTATAGCCAGGTTTACAACAATTGGTTGCACTTGCATCTGAATGAAAGCGGGTGTGTGACTGTGATCCATGGAGATATATGGCAGTTAATGGTTGAATTGCTTCTGACTATTCAGTATTTGGGAAAGCCACCATCAGATGGAAGAACACTGGTACGTTAATCCAGAGGTATCGGGTTCAAGTCCTGGGTCCATCCAGTCAAATGTTCCTTTCCAAATTTTTCAGGATACAATTCACTTAGCAACCTGGCTACTTTGTATGAAGCAACTTGGGTATGAAATGATCAAAGATCACAAGAAATATGCTGTAGCACAATCCATGAAATAGGGCCCTAAGAAGCCGGTCCCAAGCACCCAAGCACCGTTGTCTCACCAAATTCTCCAGGATCTTCTCTCCTCCTTGGGTTCCCGTAATCTCTTCACTGGAAAATAAACGGGACAAAAGGCAGTCAATCAAAAATGGTGAAATCTTTCATTTCAATACAAAACTCAAGGTGGTTTCAAAAAGTACCAATCTGCAAACTGATTAATATTAACTTCAATGGCCAAGAACGCAAACCCAAAGCATAAAGGGCCGGATGTTCCAAACCTAGCACTTAGCAGTAGCATAACTGTTTGAGGATGGAGGAAGGTTTGAGAAAGTCCTCTTATTTTTTCAAATAATAAACAGAAATGAATTGAACAGGGGAAATCCCCTAAATTAACACAATGTTGACACTTTAAAATTTAATCTAACTGAAAAATGAGTATACTCCGCTAAACTCGAATACCACTTTGGATCAGTCAATACATTGATTCCTGGTTTATGACTTCAACAATGACAACATCATGACGTGATTGGTGAGGTCTGAACATTTTGTTTGGAAATGACAACTGTCCAAAGGAATGTATTAATACTACTATTATTATTAATTTTGGTAGGCATCGATTGATCGAACTCACATATTAAGCTGCTGAATGCCAACACGGCCAGGATGAGTTGGGTGATCATTCCGAACTCGTCGGTCAGGGCATTCTGTCGGCAGTGTTCGGTGTGAGAGTCGGTCAGGTTCAGCCGACTAGAGCTGGTGTTCACGACCAGGAAGGTGTCGGCAGTCAGCGACGCCCTCTTCACGGTGGGCGACCCGCGGTCATCACTCGTGTCATCTCGGGCAAAGGACGTGTGATGGTGGAAGATGCAGTCTGCTAAATAGGGGAGGGCAGTCACGCACGAAACGAGCAGATAAACGGACATACTCGGAAGAATGCCCGCTCCCGGAGTCACCACATCAAGTGTAAAGTTACTCAAGGTATTCGCTAGTCCACTGGGCACCACATGGCGACCGATCCCGAGTTCAGATTGCCGTAAAAGGCCACTGGTTACTCGAAAGATTACAACTGGACACGGCCCAGTTCTTGCTCAATGTATTCGTTACCGTTCCTCAGTCACACACACAAAACAGAGGAACAGGAGATGGGTCAAAGGTCACAGATAACTGGCACCCACGTGCACACTGATATTTGCATTTTGGTAATGGTAGCCATACAGCGCGCCAGACTCCCGCTGTTCTCGCTCATAAATATTCATCTAACAAGTGTTGACGTTTTTTCCCCTGCCGGCGTTCCACAAGCATCCCCGTGTAAATCAACAATTTCTTAGCGAGAGGGGGTGAGACAATCTACGTGGGAGACATGGAAATATTTTTTAGCCCTCCATTCGTATCTAGATTTGCTTATAATAAGATAGGGTGAATTAAATCAAAATTCAATAAGCCAACAGTCATTTTGCGGCCCCTGTCTTGATAATCTTTCCCAAGCGAACTCCACCTACCCTATGTTGATTAGGACTCGTCGATTACTGTTGATTGCAAAGGGGTATCTAAATATTGTGACCATATTGTTATCTGTTTCTTATTTCAATACGTTTCTATCATAAACAGGATATAGTATGCAAAATAAGAGGGTCATTTTTCTATAGTTTTGTAATATAGCTAATTCTGTACACCAAGACTTGGAAGGATTAATATTTATTTACAAACGTCGCACAACATGTGAATTACCTATCCGTGAATGGACGATACTACACATGCGCAATGTACTTTACCAGGTGCCATTTTGCTCAATATCGGCGAGGAAGATCGCGACCGAAACGACTCGAATTTCTTCCTAAAGCATCGCAAAAACAGAAAACGGTAGGTTGCATATCATTTCGTTCACAAATGGGAGAGTCATACGATGTACGGGTGGTATTTGCTTGGGAATTTGTTCGTTTTTGGTGGATTTCTTGACGTTTTACGGTTTGGCTTTTAGGTCGGAAGGAAGTTGTTTTTTTTCTGATGTAGCGTTCGAAGTATATAGGGCTATTGCGATGTTACAGTCAGTACGTGGTTCTTTGCATACTCATTAGATATGCAGAATGGTGCATGCTTGAGCCCGTCGTTACGTTTGCCACGCAGAAGAGCTGACCTCTAATTTTCGTCACTAAACTTCGGGGAAAGTGCCCAAGTCTGCCACATTCCACCCTGAAAATTGCGTGCACGGCACAGAAAGATCTGCCCATGTGCCCTAAATACAAATTTCGATCGTCTATGATGGAGAGCATTTTAAAGTGGCAGTTTATTTTACGGTTTATTCCGCTCGTTTCGTCAAGGTTTCGTCGACGATTTGTCGATTGAAAAAAATGTGAAAATGGAAAAAAAAATAACACTGTTTTATTAATTTCATATAATTTTATTTCCTTTCTACATCAACTCGATATTAACCACATATTGTAATAATAATCACAATCATGTTTGTCATGTGATTTCCATGTCATTATTCACAACATTTATTTCTGAAAATTTTTATTATTATTTTTTAAGATTTTGGTGTGAAACTGAAAGAAAAATTCCTCACTTATAATTATACATGTATTTTGCCGGCCAGAATTGCTTAAATGCTTCATCATTGATGCACAGTGTTATTCTTGAAAACTGACGCATTGATGTACTTTGAGTTCAGGCTGTGTCAGCATTTTAAACAAATATATTGTTTGTGTTCTCAACAAATTTTTAAACAATCAGACTTTGCTCTGGACAGTGCACTTCTCACAAAATAATTTCAGATTTTGGGCTGAAGAATGAGTCAATTTTTCACAACATCATTTAGACACTTCGGAAAAAGATATAAAAAATTGTTCTGGAAATAACATTTTTCTTATACTATTACTAGACATTTTTTTGTAAGAAGGCTACCTACATGTAATCTTACAATACAAGGAAATGTGTGGTTAAAAAATACCAAACATGTACCGGGGTAGTTTTCAAAAGACGAATAAGCACTTTTCTCTAATTTGTCAAGATTTTGAAGCATCGGGGTCAAGGATGGATATATTTGGAGAGATGTTTGCCTTCCTCCATGCTTTAATACAGGCCCTTTCTGTTTTATCAGGGAAGGGGTTGCAGAAATAGAATTGTAAAGGAGTACGTGTAATGTCATTTTGGGTCAGTTATAAAAACATCTGACAATTTGATTATTTTTCACTAGTCTTTGTTCCTGTTGTGCAGTTGATATTCGTGAGTGCATGCGTTGATGTACTGCGCATGCATGAATATTAATGTCATATTAGAAAATCATTACATTTTTTTTTGTCTGCTTAATTTATTTATTTCTTACATGTAGGCCTAGATGTTTATTGCGGAACCCATTTAGTGTCGTAAAACATAACCTGTTCTCCCATGAGTCCCAAAAGTTTAGGATACATACTGTATGGTAAAAGTCTGCAGAACACCATAGGAAAATTAAACCCTTAAATAAAAAAGATGAATAAAATACCGAAACTACCAGATAATAAAAGATCATGGCAACAAACAAACAATGATAAAATTCGATGTTTAAAAGATCAAAAACACGCAGGCAGCTGCAAAGAGCGCCCTGTGGGTGAGAAGTATAGTGCAAGATGAGATGTCAGGCTATTCATGATGGACACGCTGCAAGTCAAGAGTCATTTGCAGCAGCACCCAGGCAAAGTATTAAAATATCTCCCTTGTGTGTCTGTGTGGTTAGGGAGAGATTACGAGAGAACCAATGGACTCTCTGCGATGGATATTCTTCATCTTACTCTTAAAGATTGCCCGGAACTATGACCTGTGTGACAAAACACTGGATATACATACATGTGAAATACAAAAATGTTGCAAACTGCATGCTTACTGACTAAAATTACCAAAATGCAAATCTCAAAATTTAGTGGGCCTGACGTTTCGATCCTAGCAGGACCTTTTTCATAGGCAGAGGGAAAGGTCCTGCTAGGATCGAAACGTCAGGCCCACTAAATTTTGAGATACATATTATATTATTAGGCCTATTTAACAAGATTACAAAGTAAATGTAACAAGAATTCAAGGATGCATCCAGTGAGCCAATCAAATTGCCAAACTACTAATTTCTATTACCTAGAAGTATACTTTTCTCCCTTCACTGGACAAAGGCCAATTGCCACAAATGCCCCTATACTATGCCAGGCGTTCTCAGGTATCCCAGTGGCAGGTGGAAACAAATTTTTTTAGCAGCAGTCTCATGATGACAGGCAGAGCTATACATAGGCCTACTGCAAGAAATATTGAGTTGTTGAGTCAAAGCGACACTCCATCTCACAAGAGATGCATTATTTACAAGGTGTCACTGTCGAGTGGGTTTTAAACCCGAGGAATGTGGGAATCCCCCTAAATACGAACCCCTAGGTGAAAAAAAAACTCACAGAAAGGTGGTTTGAGGGATGCTGGGGAAAGGTCTGTGACCATGGGGTCTTGCTGATTTCCAATCTTCACATAAATCACGTTTCATCATCTTACGCTGTAATTACATGTACTTCGACAACCAACAACAGTCTTTAGAATACATTTTTGGATCAGTGGACATGGTGGAGAGCCACTTTCCCGTTCTCCCTCTGAGAAAGGTCCTGATAGGTCCGAAACGTCTGGCCCTGTAAATTGTTAAGCCACCATCCCAGGAAGTCATGTCCTGTGTGGGTTTTGAAGAATTTTCCTGTCATTTTATTTCTGTTTTCATTACATTATTGTCCCCTTTCCACCACATTTTGTAATTTTGATGTCAATTTGTCAATTCCATTTTGGCTCGCAGTCAATTGTCTGTGCCATTTCGACACGCAATTTGTCACTCATTTTGACTTCATCAATTTGTCACTGTCATTTTTACATTATTGGCATTGTCAATTTTTTTCTTCTAAACTTCCAACATTACCTACAGATTATCATGAAAAATATGCAGTTGTTAAGTCCTGATTAATTATGCGTGATCATTCAGCGTCTGAATAGTATTTTTATTTGTATTTTAAGTTCCCAGTCAGTTTTTCATCAATTTGTTTGACTTGATTTAGAAAAGCTGCATCCACTTTGTGAGTTCCCCAAGCTGCTGTAGCCAGGTTTCCAATGTTATTTACAACACCAATGAAAGCATGCACTGCAGGCATTTGATCTCTGGACATATACGGTACGGAATTGCTTCTGTCTGGCACCCCAACACCGGCAAAGACTATCTAACTATCCAGCCTTCATTTAAGGGCTGGATAGCTCAGATGGGAAGAGCGCTGGAACGCCAAACCAGATGTCTCAGGTTCAAATCCGGCTCCAGTCAAGCCTCTTGTTTTGCCATGTTTGCGTACCAGCACTCTCACCATCTCAGCTATCCAGCTAAATGGTGGCCTTCACATATGAACTACAGAGAGGGGGGGGGGGTGCAGCCACAAGCATTTAACCATAATATTATATCCTATATCTCCAGGGATCACACCCCTGTTTTTCATGCAAATAACATATGGCCATAAACCTGGCTACAGCAAACACTGACTGGGACATGTTTAAACAATTTTAAAAAGCAAAGACAATTTTACTGGACCGGCAGTTCCCTTTTTTTCCTTTTTTTCTCTTTATTTGAAGTAATTTTCTAAGTCTTAATAGTTAATTAGAGTTGGGTACAAAATCAAAGACCGACCGGGAACTTATGAAAAATTTTGAAAAAAATATCCACAAATGTTTACAAACTAAAATGACCAAAATGGCAATGCAAATGTTAGGAGGGCCTGATGGTTTTTATCCTAGCATGACCCTTAGAAGTCAAAGGCAGAAAATTTGTAAGTGTTGAATCATGGCCAGATGACTGAACAGACCAGCCCAAGGGTCAGTCTAAAAACTGAAAAAAAGCTCACATGAGACTTGAATGGCTTACTGAAACTGAAAGAAGCATTTGTGGCCTGTCACAGCAGAAATGACTATACCTCTGTTGTCATGGAAACTTGGTTAGGAGACCCTGGAGGCAAGACATATCCCTACACAAAATGAAATGCTTATTTTTCAAAAAGAAAAAACAGATTTGATTGAGTTTTGTGCAAAATGCCAACAAGTTGTTTAATTTTGTGTGTGTCTGTTTTGTGAGTGTGTTTTGTTTTTTTTTGGGGGGGGGCAAAGTGCCTGATTAGATGCTCTTGCCAAGGCAGTACCGACTACCGGGTAGGCGGGTAGGCATGGCAATCTTTCCCTACAGTAGATCATGTTCACATATTCAAGCAGTAACCATGGTAACAGATTATCATCTACTGTAAATCAAAATTTAACAGGAAGTGAATGATTTATGGAGAATTGATTTTTTTTTTCATTTCCCGTGAAATTGAAAACAACAGCTTCAGCTACGTCAACATCCTGTTTGATGATGTCTGAAAGCCATAGTGTAAGATACTTTTCTTCAGATGATCTTTTTCTTTTCAAGTCATCGACCTCTCGAAGAGAGACCCAGTGGTTTTTATCCATATTTGTACGAGTCATATTACCAGTGTACTCTTTTTGATGGAATGTTTTACAGTTTGTGGGGAAATTCACCATCAAACTGGCAGAAAATTCTGCTTCTGTGCATAATTCAATTTGATGATTTGCTAGAAAACGTATCATACAAATGTTGAGTTTTGATTTCCCTCTAAATATTACGGTTAAATAAGAGTTGATTGAAACCGAATTTTGGAACCATTAGAATGTCCTCAGTCCTCTTTTTGCCATGGATCTGCATCCTATTGCCGCTGCCCCTGGCTGTTTGTGTCCTGATTGAATCAAACATTTCAGGCCTACATGATTTTTGAGATTTGCATTTGGGTCGTTTAATTCAGTCAGCAGTTTGCAATACCATTTTCTACTTTTAATTAATGAGAAGAACTTGTTCAAAATATCCTGATTTCCCCCATTTTGGAGGGATGACACAAACAATTATCATGTTTCTACATTTGGAGGTCCCGGCCTGTGGTTTCCATGTACATGTATTCATGGCAAGTTCTACTCTTTGGTAATAATGTACATACCTACTGTAGTCCTAAGGTCTTGAGAAAGGCAACATCAGGCATTTACTTTACTTGTAAATAAAATTGGAATCACTAGTACTCCCATCCCTCCAAGGACTAGGTGACTGTTTGGGAAGGTCACCACCTACGGTACATGTAACTATACATATGTGCACACGTACACGTGTATGTACATGTAGCTTAGATGGTAAGAGTGCTGGTACGCAAAACCAGAAATCTCTGGTTTGAATCCCCTGTCCAGTCAAAGTTTTCTTTCCCATTTTTCAAATTGTGAGTGAATTAAATGTTGCTTCTTTCCTCTGAGTGGTAACACTGTTCCTGGTTAACACGTGGCTATTTTTGCCCTCAACTAACCCGTGGTAAACATGTGGCTATTTTTGCCCATCTCGGGACGTGTGCTAGTCAAGGCAGCCAACTCTCTGGCATTCCCTCTTACAAAATTGTACCGCTTCTGTTTTGAACGTGGGTGTTTTCCCGAGCAGTGGAAGATGGCCAATGTCCTACCTGTTCACAAATTTGCAAGTCTCGAAGCACATCCAGTAACTACCGTCCAATCTCTCTGTTATGTATTCTCAGCAAGGTCATGGAGGCCATGATGAACTCTGCACTTCAAAAGCATCTCCTCAGGAACGGCCTCATCTCCGCCTGTCCATTTGGCTTCCGTCCAAATCATTCTGCCTCTGATCTTCTTACTTATCTGTCTCATCAGTGGCACTCAACTCTGAGTCAAATATCAGAAGCACGTGCTGTAGCCTTGGACATCAAAGGGGCATTTGACCGGGTTTGGCATGCTGGCCTCCTGTCCAAGTTAAAGACCAACGGCATTGCTGGAAAACTGTTGGTGTGGATTGCATCTTACCTTAGTAGACGCTCAATTTGTGTGGTTGTAGCTGGTCAGTCCTCAAGCCAGAAACTCATCTTGTGTTCCTCAAGGAAGCATTCTCGGGCCAACCCTCTTTCTGGTATACATCAATGACTTTACCGACTCTATCAGACACAGTGAGGTGGTAATGGATGCTGATGACATCACTCTTCATAACCAGCTCAGGTGTGAGGATGGCTCGATGCTGTCTAGAGATGATCTTGCAGCACAACTAAACACGGATCTGGAGGCTGCTTCTTCTTGGGGAAGGCGTTGGAAGGTGATTGTTGAGGCTTCTAAGACACAGCGTATGGTAATTTCAAGAAAAAAGAATCGAAACCATCCGCCCTTGTCCTTCGATGGCTACATCCTTGAAGAGGTTGATGAACTTAAGCTTCTTGGGGTCACCTTCTCTTCTATGAGCTGGAAGACACACATTCAGGCCGTGGCTGAAGCAGCTCGCCAAAAGTTATTCATTCTCAGAAGATGAGTGCACCTGAATCCTATCTTACATGTAACATTTTACCACATCCAAGAGCAGTCCATGGCTATCATTGGTGTTGTACCAGGTGAGGCACTTGCATATAATCTTCAACCCCTTTGTCACCGGCGTATAATCAGTGCCGTAGCCTGCATCTATAAAATGCATTTGGATTCATGGCCGTCACTTCTGAGAAGTCTTCTTCCTGCACGAGCTGTAATTCCCAACAACCGTTGTCAAGCACTACGTTCTTCTGTGGCAGTGCATCCTTTCTCTCTACAGCACCCTCTTCCTCCTGATGCAAGAAGAGCCCAGACTCTGCTGGACTATGACAGGAGTTTTTTGCCAGTCGCTGTCAACATCTGGAATAGGCTTCCCCCTGATATCATTGGGCAGCCCTCAAAGGAGGGGGCTCAGAGTTTTAAGGAGGCTGTACATCATTTCTTGATTGGCCAGACATTGTCCACGGCTTCATGTATGTACAGTGTATTACAGTTCAGATTTCCCCAGCACATTTCTAGGCATCTTTTTCTTAAGTCCTATTAATGTTGCTGTGCGTGCTCTTTGCCTGTTGTATTTTGTTTTTGTGAGATTTTTGAATTCCCTCCAGCGCTGTTTGTCATTCTTGACTGTAGTTGGCGGGATTGGGTTTTGTATAAATAATTTTTGTTTTTAATTAAAAAGCAAGGGCTGGGTATACATGTATACATGTATCTGTAAATTGCTACAAAGTATGCTAATCCATTGCTTGAATGCTAATCCATTGCTAGTATGCTAATTCCATCATGCTCATTGCTATGGTAATCCATTGCTACGTAGTACACATGTATGCTAATCCAGTGGTCTCAGGTTCATTTAAGTCTGTAATCAGTTTGCATTGATTTTACTATTAGCCTATTTTGTTACTTCTCTTCACAGTCAATCTACATGTCTTCAAAACCAATCTGACCATGAGAAGCAGGCTGCAGATGTGAAGGCCAAGAGGTTGGTGATGTTCTAGTGAGGGGGCTATGCTCCTTGGTGCTGGACTTCATAAAGTGATCGTACCAGACAGGGGACAGAATGGCTGCCACCCCGCCCAAGAGTCCCAGTCAGCTGCCGGCCCTCTCCCCGACCATCCTCATCGTGCCTAAGGTGAGCCTGCAGCAGGACAGGAACCAGACCGCCGGCCAGTTGGTCGACAACACCAGCCAGAGCGGCGCAGGGCCAGTCCAGGCCGCGCCTCAGCCGGTGGTGCCAATGCAGCAGCAGCAGCTGCCGCCACCGCTGCCGCCGCCCAGTGTGTCGGGCATCCCGCCCGGCTCGCAGGTGCTGCTGAACTTGCAGCAGGCTCAGCTCGGCCAGAATGCCGCCAACATCCCGTTTGGCAACAACATCACCCTGACGGTCCAGCCAGCGCAGCAGGTGGGTCCGGCCGGCATGGTGCCGCAGCAGCTGACAGCGGCGGCGGCGGCCCAGGTCAAGGTGGACGTGCGCAAGAGCGACACCCTCAAGCGGCCCAACAAGGTGGGCGCCTTCCTGAAGCCGCCAGCCAAGCAGCCGGTGCAGGTGCCACAGCGGGTCTACAAGCGCTCGGTGGCCGCCATCCAGATGCAGCAGCTGAAGCAGATTGAGAAGCAGGTCAAGACCAGCGTGGCCGGTGTGCCAGGGGTGCCCGCCAAGGCTGGCGGCCAGCCCGGCCAGTTCCCGGCCATCCTGGTCAAGCCCAAGCCGCTGCTGGGCGGCGCCGCGGCCACCGCCTTGTCGGTGGTCACCACCAGCCAGCCCGCGGTCACCACCGCCTCCCCCGTCAAGACCAGCGCGGCCAGCCCCACCTCCGCCCCCAGCAAGAGCCAGCCGGTGCTGGTGCAGACCGCCCTGTCGCCGAAGATCATTGTCCAGGCCGCCCCGACGGCCGGCGGGCAGCAGTCCGGCCCGGGTAAGCCGGTCCTCTTCACCGGCGGCCAGAGGTTCACCATCGTCCCCAACACCCAGGGCGGGCTGCTCTCGCCGACCTCCATCACGCAGACTCCCACGGCCGTCGGCGTCAGCAGAACGGTGACTCCCACGGTGGCCCAGTTGGCGCGGCAGCAGCGCTTGCAGAAGATAGCCCTGGCAGCTGCTCAGCATCCACAGCAGCCGCAGCAACAGATGACGGCCAACCCCGTCAACCAGAGGCCGCTGGCTCTCAAGCAGCCGGCCACTGGCGGCCTCCATATCTCGCCGGCCGCCTCCCTGGCGCCTGGCCAGTTCCAGGCCGTCACCACGGCCGCCGTGTCCGGCACCAGTCTGGGACAGATCCAGTTCACGCCCCGCGCCCCGCTGGCCGTCACCAGCCAGGCCCAACAGCTCCAGCAGCAGCAGATCCAGGAGCTGGCCTCCAAGTCCAAGATCACCCTGGGCCAGGTGGGCGCCATCTCCAACGTGCACCACCTCAGCGCGACCACCGCAGCCTCCACCAACTCCACCAGTCTCCCCGCGGCCGGTGCCGCCGTCGGTGTTGCCGGCATGAGCACCACCACCAACATGGTGCCGCAGCAGCAGCAGACTCCGCTGACCATCATCCCCAAGCAGATGCTGGCGGGGGGCGGCCAGTTCATTCTCTCCTCGGGGATCCCCGTTCCCTCCAGCCTGCAGGGAACCTTCAGTCTGCAGCCCGGCAGCACCCCTCTGTCCACTGTCCAGGCCAAGCTGATCCAGACGCCCGTGCAAGGGGGCAGCTCCAGCCAGCCCAGCCTGCACACCAACATCATGCTGCAGGCGCTGCCCCAGTACACCCAGGCGCAGGTGAAGGGTGTAGGCGGCACCACACAAGCCCCCGCCACGGCCGGTCAAGGGTCACCGGCCACCTCCATCGTCCAGCCCCAACTGATACAGACGTGCGGTGCTCAGGCCACAATTGGTCTCATTCAGGTGAGTGAATGAAATTACACAATACAAGCCACACAGATTGTCAATATATTTCTCTCTCTCAGAGTTAAAACGTGAAAATCAATGCATGCATGTACTTTATAGGTGACACAATCTTGCCACAACCAAAATACAAATGGGTAAATCCATAAATCTTGGGTCGAACTCGTGACGTTTTGGTGTTCCCACTTGCATATGAAACCATGCAGCTTGCAAATTAGTGAAACGTTACTGTTGATTAGAGAGTACAGTATACTGTTCATGTAAATGTATAACATACTGTTCAATCTATGAAGTGGTTCATCTCATTACATTGTTATAATATTACATGCAGGAAAGCTGCATGATTTCATATGTATAGGTACAGTGGTGAGAAAAGAATTACCCAAATACTGTATCTATTGAAAAAGGTCCTGCTAGGATCGAGACATCAGCCCCGCCTAATTTATGGTACAATCTTGCTATCTTTCCCCCACATCCCAACCCACCCCAAACCCAGGTGAACCTATCCCAACCCCAGCAGTCTCTGGCCACAGTCAATAGCCTAAGCCAGCCCATAGTCAGGGCCACCATCCAGGCGCCCATCCCCCACTCCCAGACGGACGGGCCCAGCCAGCCGGCCCCCGCCTACCGACCCCAGCTCCTGCAGGTGACGGGCCTGCCCAACCAGCAGTACCTGCAGGTGGTGCCCCAGCCCCAGCCGCTGCTGCAGATGCCAGCAGCTGCGGCCGCCGCAAAGGTGAGCTCCAGGAACAAAAACCAGGGATGTAAGACTTCCGGAACTTTCTGGATTTCCGGAAATGGCGTGATTTTTTAATTTTATTTGGGGGGGGGGGTCAAACAGGTATCTCAAACTGCTCATTTTTGTCGCACAATTTTGTCGGTGACTTGCATCCCTGAAAAATCCATGCTTTTAAATTAAATGGTCTAGTTATTTCAGTGTTGGTGTAATGCAGTTGTTTGTCGACACTTGACTGGCTGCTGAGAGCTTTTTTTTTTCTCACAATTTCATCTTCCCTGTGGCTTTCCCCTTTTGTTTGCTTCCCTTTGATCTCCCCTCCCTTGGTTGGCATCTGCATTCCACTCCTTTCCCATGTGTGTCAGGGCTTTACTTCCCCTTGCTGTCTGTGTAAGTTCTTGTCACTTTGCCTTTGAGAAAGGTCCTGCTAGGATCGAAACGTCAGGCCCTCTAACTTTTGAGACAAGGAAGAAGATACCGCGTCACTTTTTACATATGATGTTTTAGCGACGTGCGCCTTCAAGATTTATGTGTGGTTGATCTTTTAATGCCTTGAATGGGTCAATGGGATGCGTATGCCTTGTGTGGAGTTCCCTACCGTGCCTCAGTGAGCTCCAATTGCTGGTACCCATCTGTCAGTCTGCGCCACACCGGTGCCATTGTGTGCTCCACTGTGCTTGCTAAGCTTGTGTGTTTATAGGCCTTAATGCTTCCCACCATTTTTCTACCAGTTTTCATTTTAGTTGTCACGCAGACCTGGAGACACACACCTCACCACAATTCATTACAGATATCTGATTAGACCTGAAGGTTTGCATGGTGGGAGCACCAAGTGGAAGGTTTGCAGTGACACCATGACACATCTCTTTTGAGACAGAGTATGGCTCTGAGAAGAGCTGGTGACATCGTCTCTCTTCATAGCAACACACTCCTTCTCAAAAGAGATGTCTTACATCTGCATGGTGTTACCACAAACCTGCCACTTATGACTTAGATGTCTGATTAAAACCTTTCATTTCATGAGTTAACTTTATAACTTTATAACCTTAACTTTATAACTTTATAACAAGTTTCCCTTTCTCGACATTTGTAGGCGGCCGTCTCTACCCCAGTGCCCATCGCTCCCCGCATCACCTCGCCAAAGCTCAGTGCTCCCCACCCAATCCTCACCCCCATCAATGCCGAGAGCGACTCATCCGCTCAGAAGGAGACGATCTCAAGCATCGATGTGGCTCTCAAGTAATCACTTTTTATTTTCAATCAAGCATGTGAAAGAAGAACTGACTGGAATATTTTCAAACAGTATTTGAAAAATGGACTTACATGGTCTCAGTCTCAGACTTACATGGTCTCGGTCTTAAACTTACATGGTCTCGGTCTCAGACTTACATGGTCTTGGTCTCAGACTTACATGGTCTCGGTCTCAGATTTACACGGTCTCGTTCTCAGATTTACATGGTCTCGGTCTCAGACTTACATGGTCTTGGTCTCAGACTTACATGGTCTCGGTCTTAAACTTACATGGTCTCGGTCTCGGTCTCTGACTTATATGTACATGGTCTTGGTCTCGGTCTCGGTCTTGGATTTTTATGGTTTCGGTCTTTGTCTCAGACTTACATGATCTTTGTCTCGGTCTTGGACTTTTATGGTTTCGGTTTTGGTCTGGGACTTACATGATCTTCATCTCGGTCTTGGACTTTTATGGTTTGGGTCTTGGTCTCAGACTTACATGATCTTGGTTTCGGTCTCGGTCTTGGTCTTGGACTTGCATGCTCTTGGTCTTGTACTTACATGGTCTCGGTCTCAAGTCTCAAACCTTCAGGTCTCGGTCTTGGTCTCGAACCTTCAGGTCTTGGTCTCGGTCTCGAACTGTTGGGTCTCAACTACATCAATGTTTTTAGATGCCTGTGATATTATGACGAATAAGATAAACATGACCGAAGACTAAGCCCGAGCCTACATGGATGCCTTCATTTCAAAAACGGTCCAAGATTGAACACAATATCACAATGTGCAAGCTTTCCACATTGTGCTTCCACTGTGCAAACCTTCAACATGTTCAAGTTTCATCATGTCCTGCATCCTAGGTATAAGATGCCCTATCCACAAGCACCGATCCCCCACCGCAAACGGCGGCACTCGGAGACAGAAGGTGAGGAAGAGGAGAAGGAGGAAGTAACGAAGGAAGTGAAGAAAGAAGAATCCGTCAAGGAAGGTCGGTAGCAAGTCCTCAAATCTGCAAAATGGAATAATAATCAATGTTAATCAAATTAATCAAATCAATTCAAATCAGTCTAATAAAAACAGATAAATTAAATTGATTACAGAAATCAAATCTATAAAATAAATGTAATGAATCACAAGGAGTAGGTTTGCGGTGACACCATGTTAAAGTTATCTTATGTGAGTAACTTGACGTTTCGAACAGTGTACTCTGCTCTTCTTCAGGAGAAATGCAGAGTACACTGCCGTTTGAAACATCAAGTTCCTCCGGTTCTTTTCAGAACCACACTTACTCACAAAAGAGAAATTTTGCATGGTGTCGCCGCAAACCTCCTGCTATCCTTACCATGAAAACCTTTAAATCTCATTTAACGAATAAAATTCATTGTATTGATCAGATTGATCAAAGCAATGAAATAACCAGACTAATAAAATGGACAAAATCAAAGACAAAATAAATTTCCCATGGGAAGTTTATTTTTCAACATATAAAAATTTAATAATCATATCTGCCAAGCCAGCCAAATCAGATTTGAATATCCACGCATTCAACCGCAAAGCTGACCTAGAAAGGTTACAATCAAATCTAATTTTTCTCTCTTTAAACAAACGTTGTTGTTTTTTTCAGAGGGGCAGGATGAGGACAACATTGAGTTTACTTGGGAGGACTACCTTGAAATAACAGGCTCCAAGCCGGCTCCTCACAGTGCTTTCAACCATGTGAGTTTGCAAAGATTTTGGACCAAATGTGAATCCCTAGCACTGTCAAAGTAAATACAAAAAACTGTTGCAAGCTGCTCACTGACTGAATGACCTGCAATCTCAAAAGTTAGAGGGCCTGACGTTTCGATCCTAGCAGGACCTTTTTCAAAGGCAAAGTCCTTTGAGAAAGGTCCTACACTTTGCCTTTCAGAAAGGTCCTACTTTCAAAGAACTTTAGCTACGTTCTAAATTCTGAATTTTTGTGACATGAATTGGCACCTCTACTACAGATTAAAGCCTGGGATATGTATTTTACAATGAGTGTGTTCATGACCACCACACAAAAAATTCACTCAATCATCTGAAACACGGGAATTAATCAATAAGCGTACATGTACACTGTCCATCCTGGCAAAAGTTTTGATGCTTTTGTGAAGGTATTATCAACACAAATAAGGGCCCATTGTGTGTAGAGCAATGAAACGTAGAGTTTGTGTACTAATGGCCCTTTGACCGTAGACTAGCCTCCCCTCTGGATAGACAAATGTTAGCTTCTGCCTTTGAAGAAGCTCCAGCTGGGAGCAAAATGTCGGGCTCCTCTAAATTTGTGAAATTTGCTGTTTGGTCCGGTAAGCCGTTTTTTTTCATTCGGATGCAAACAACCAATTGTTGTAACAGGGCTACAGCAGCTAGGGGATAGCACAAAGTGGTTACAGCTTTGTGTGTGTGTGTGTTAATTGGACGTGCTCTCTGCCCAGGTTGAAGCCAGCATCAGGTCAGGCGTTACCATGGGGATGAAGGTGGAGGTGCGCAACCGGCAGAGCCTGTTCGTGCCCTACAAGACCTACTGGATCGCCACGGTCATCTCCGCCTGCGGCAGCCTCCTCTTGCTGAGGTACGCCGGCCACGGCGACAACCGCTCAGCCGATTTCTGGGTCGACATGGCGACGGGGGACCTCCACCCGATTGGATGGTGCGCCAGGAACGGTCGTGCCCTTCGACCTCCGGACGGTAAGTCTCTCTTTTGTTTCTTAAAACTGTCAGAGTTATAACGTCATGCTGAGGCAAACCCAATGCTACCGTTGTAACTGATTCATGCTGTGATACCAGCTGTATTGATTCTCGGTTTGGGAAACAAAAATAACTACAATGACAACTCTCACTTGTATTCGTACATAATGCATGACAGCAGCCAACCATTCTTTATTGTCATATTTGTTTTATTCTTATGAAATCACGAGTGTTTACATGAGTTACATGAGTTACATGGGTTACACTCTCAGTCCAAACGATTAGGCTCCCGTGGAACTAGCATGAACTAAGGCTTCAGATACGAGTGTGCCTTCAGAAGTAACGGGGCTCAACGTTGATGGCCAAAGTTACGCCTCCAGCCTCCCTCTCCTAAGGCTAAGCACGGTCAATTTAATTTCGTTGTAAACTCTCTGCATCCTGAACAGCGTGAGTGATGCCTTTTTTCTGTCCCTCTTTCTTTCACAGAGCTGATGAATAAAGGTCCCCGGAACTGGGAGGAGTTCATGATCACCTTCCTGACGGGAGCCAAGAGCATACCAGAGTACGTGATCTACATCAGGAAGGTGAGGCCAAGGAAACAATTGGAAGAGGAAACCCAGGTTTGCCCTATTTCGATGAGGGTTTGCCCTGCTGGACGTGACAAATACTGAATGCTCAGTGATTTGCCCTATGCCTGATTAGATATCTCAGGCAGCTCAGGTGGGATTTTAACCTGAGACTCCCGCTTTGTAGTACGGATGTCTTTGAGCCACTTGACCACGGAGCTGGTCAAGGTTGTGTGGTGGAGTCAAACATTGTATAGCGGTGCAAACCCTCATTGAATTACATTTTCCTCGACGCAGACATCATGTCATCTATGAAGGTTCGCCCTACTCGACATAATAAGCAAGCAGTCATCATCATCATCATCACCGGCCGGCTGCGGAGCCGGCGACTACAAGCTGTCTCAAACCACTGCCGTCTTGAGCAGAGTTGACAATATCATTTGGTTGTAGCCTCCCTTCATAGTCTCACATTAGTTGTTGTATATACTGCAAGCACAGTGTCCTGGGCCTTCCTGATTTCCTTTTTCCATGTGGTGGAATGTAAAGCGCATACTGCCGTATAAATTCACCATCAGTCAGGCGTAGGACATGGCCAAGGAACCTTAGCTGCCTGGTTCTGACCGTCGGCCAATTAGTGGAATTTTGGCAGCCAGGTTGTACGCACTAGCATTTAGGATCCTGTCAACTTGTGTGGTGTATGCGGTGCTTTTACACCAATTGCCTGCTGAACACAATACAGGCAGCTTGGGCAGGATTCAAACCCGCAACTACAAAGTTGAGTAGGGCAAACCCTAGTTGATTTACATTCTCCTTGATGACAAACAATCGTATGATATCGTTTCTCCTGCAGGTGTCCAGCCCGACGCCGGTAGACCGCATCAAGCGGGGCATGCGCGTGGAGATCCTGGATGATTTCAACCCGCGGCATGCCTGGATAGCTGTCATCAAGGAGACGTACGGCGGCCGGCTGCGGCTCCGCTATGCCGGCATCGAGGACGACAAGGACGACTTCTGGCTCTTCTACCTGCACTGGAGAGTTCACCCCATCGGCTGGGCCAAGGAGAAGCTGGTCTTCATGAAGGCACCACGCGGTGAGTAGATCCATGGAGGACTCCTGCCCCAAGGACTAGTCCCAATTTTTTTTTTTTGTGGAAATAAATATATCATCAAGTTTTGACATCTGAAATGATAACCCAGGATCATAGGTGCAATGCAGTGTAGTACCTGCCACTTGACATATTTGAATCTGCCACACTACCTCGATCAGCTTAGGGGTTTAAGAACACCACACTAGAAAGCAGGTTCGAATCCATCCCGAGCTAACTGTACAATTTTTCAGCAGGCTTTTGGGCTGAATACTGAGCATAGTGTGAATTACAAATCGAATGGGGGCCAGCGTTGTTGAAGTTAAACCCAAGATCACTTGGAATCATTGATGCTGGTTCACGCACTGATTTATCGTATGTGCAAGGCCCTCCGCAAAGATAACAACGACAGACTTATCTTATTCCTCCCGTGTACAGTCTTGAAGAAACGGTTTCCGAACAACTCTGAAGCAGCGTGGAATACCTCCTACCAGTATGCACTCTCGGCAGCGCTCAAGGAGGCCGCTTTCCCCAAGGAGTTCTTCAAGGTGGGCTAGTCTTGTCTTCAGACGTTTTGAGGCATGAACTTTGTACCGGGCCTGCCGGATGCTAGGACCGTTGTGATTGAGACCCACAGCTCGGTTTGATTTGGTTCGGAAAAATCTCAGAAAAACTATGTGTATATAATTGATCAAGACTCCTTTTTAAGATCTACAAAATCCACTTGGGTTTCGCTCACTTTGTTTGATAGCATTTTTCATACGATAGGAAAATTGAAAGATCCAATGCATCCATCTTTGAATCTCAAATATTTAGAGGTTCCTACATTTTTAACCTAGCTGGATCTTGCTTTAATGCAGGAAGTTGCAAAGTAAATTTTACAGTTTTTGCAATCCATCCTGAAACCTTTTTGTCTTCCAGTTAGTTTGAAGAGTCCCCCTGAAAGACACTAGTTCTTTTGGGCAATCTGACAGGAGCTTATTGAATGTCGTTTTTGTTTTCATTATTTTTCAGTGTTATTTTTGTTGTTGTGTGCAGTGCTGTGATGTGTAAAGTGTGTAATCCCGGAAAATGGAAATTAGTGAATGAATAAATTTACAAACAAAAAAATCGATGAAACCTTGCTCTTAGGACCAGCCCAAGATCCACTGCCACCGCTTCAAGAAGGGCATGAAGCTAGAGGCTATCAACCCCAGGGTGCCCTCGCAGATCTGTCCGGCCACCGTCAGCGAGTGGCTGAACGACAAGTCCTTCCTGGTCACCATCGATGGGCCGGCCGATGACAAGGACAAGATCACCTTCATGTGCAATGCCGACTCGGGCGGTATCTTCCCCATCAACTGGTGCGAGAAGCACGGCTACCCCCTCACTCCTCCTAAAGGTGGGTCCACCCGATCACACTCTTGAAGGCTTTATAGTGGCATTGGTTTCATACGATAAAAAACTTTAAACTAATGCAAAAAAAACGTTTGCAAACTACTCAGTCTAAAATGACCTGCAATGCATCAATCTCAAAAGTTAGAGGGCCTGACATTTCAAACCTAGCAGGATCTCTTTTAAATGCAAAGTTAGAAACTTTGAGAGACCGACATTCTGGATCATCACAGAATCTTTCCAAAACAGACCTTCCCCAGAGGTCATTCAGGGATGCAAACATAAGCCCCTTTAATTTTTAGCGGGGCCTGATGTTAAGCTCCTAGCAGGACCTTTTTCAAAGGAAAGGTCCTGGGAGGATCGAAACATCAGGCCCTCCCAATGTTTGATATTTGCATTTTGGTCATTTTAGTCAGTAAGGAGTTTTGGTGTATTACTCCGGAGTGGTCAGCCTGTTAAAATTTGTCAAGATTTTATTATTTAAGGTCATTTGTTTCAGTGAGCAGGTTGCAATGAGTTTTGTCTAACTATAAGTGCTGTCTGTCTTCCCTGCAGGTTACGAAGGCACTCGACTGCATTGGGGCTCCTACTTAAAGAAGTGCGAGGCTAAGGCGGCCCCCAGGGAGCTCTTCAGAATCGTGAGTCCAATCACACCCACACATCTCAGCTGATTTCTTTGATTTCACACTCACGCAAAGAAAATATCAGTCTGCATTGTTAGTTTTTGAAAAATGGCAAACAAGACTGCTTTTTATAATCCCTATTTAACTACATTCAGGTTGCTTTTGAGAGCTAATATGCCACCAGGAATGGGTAGGAATAATTGGAGGCAGTGTCGGAGTGCATTCTTAGTACTCCAACAGCATTTTGGAAATTCCTCATTCCGGCTGGTTCTGCTTGATTCCTGCTGACTATGAGTGTGACGGGGCCTGTAGCCAATAAAAAATGGGGCATGATCCCCAGTACGGCGGTTATCGGTTAAATGCTTCTAACCTGGCCCCCAACCCGGCAAAGACTAGTTGACTCTTTGAGAAGGCCACCATCTAAGGGCTGGATAGCTCATGATGGTAAGAGCGCTGGTACCCAAAAAACAGAGGTCTCAAAAGAGATCTTTTACACACTGTGTCACGGCAAACCTCCCCCTTGGGGTCGAATGTAAAAGCTCTCAATCTCATATCTCTGCCCTGCACCAATCTCCTCCGCAGTACTACCGGGACCACGAGTTCCGCCCCAGCATGAAGCTGGAGGCCGTCAACCCCTTCAGTCCCTCGGAGATCTGTGTGGCCACCGTCACCAAGGTGGTCTACCGCCACATGTGGATCCACTTTGACAACAGCAAGCTGCCCAACGTGGTGGTGGACTCAGAGTCCCTGGACGTCTTCCCAGTGGGCTGGTGTGAGAGCAACGGCTACGTGCTCAAGGCACCCAAAAAACTCATAGGTGAGGAGGGAGCCCAACTTAGCGGCTATAGACCCTTCTTACTGACCTCACGTTGCTACTAGAAACAGCGAGATCCGCCATCTTGGAGTACACACATACGCTTTCGCTCGCACGTTTGTGTTCGTTTAACGTTACGTTAGTCATCGAGGCGAATTCGATTGCTGCACGGTCGGCTTATTACAGTTCTCTCGACATTCTCGCCTTTATTGCTGGAATAGATCCATACACAATTAACCTGCGAAAACCATTTTGTCCATCTTTTTAGTGAAAGTGTACGAGTTGCGTCACCTTCTTTTGTCAGTACAGTGGGTAAACGATAAAAAGATTTCTTATCACGATCCCCCTGCTTCCACAGCCAAGGACAGCGCAAAAGTTAATCATCTTTCAACAAAACAAGTACCTCCAATCCATGGTACAACCACGGAGGAATAAAAAAAAAAGATTCCTCCATGGCACAACTAGTAAAAAGCAGTACTAGTAAAAAGCAGTATTAGTAGTACAACTACGACGAGTTCAAAACTTGTCGCCGTGCATGTGGAGTTGTTTGTATGCACAGCTGACTTAGTAACGGCGGTGACGTGCTCATGTGTGTAATCCGAGGTGGCCGATAAACAAAATCGTGACGTCATCGAAGACGGGTCTATAGCTAGCGGCTACAGCTGAGGTTACAGCTGTATGGATGCAGCTAAGGCTGCAGCTATGGCTAATAAAGTTTAGCGGCGGGTACAGCATTGCATCATGGATATAATATGATTTGCATGTTTTGCATCAAGGAGAATGTAATTCAATGAGGTGTTGCCCTTACTCGACGTGATAAACACCAAGTGCTCAGTGCCTTGCCCTGTGTCTGATAAAAATATTTCAAAAAGTAAAGTAAAAGTAAAGATATTATTCGAATCCACCACATGACCTTGACCAGCTCAATGGTCCAGTGGTTAAGACGTTCATACTAGAAATCGGAAGTCGTAGGTTCGAATCCCGCCCAAGCTGCCTGAAATATTTTTATCAGGCACCAGGCAAGGCACTGAGCACTTGATGTTTATCACGTCTAGTAAGGGCAAAACCTCATAGAATCATCATAACTTGATTTAAAACGGATGTCTTATCAAATGCTATCGGTTATATAGCACCGTCATCTATTAATTGATCAAAGGTTTACCCTGTTTTTCTGAAATGGAACTCTAGTTTGTGAGAAACTCTACATTGACTTTTTTTTCTTGTCTGCAGCGAGGAAAGCCAAGAAGGTAGCCATCGTCTGGCCAGAGAAACACAGGTAAGTCTGACATCAGAAGCCCTCTGTAAGCAGAGAATGGATGGGCCCAACCTTGTCATTCAAGTCAATGGAATATGCACAGAAGCTCCTCAAAGTGTGCCACATCCTGTACAGTATATGTTAAGAGGAACTCAACAATGTACTAACGATAAGTGATAAGTAGCACTGAACATTTTTTTTTTACTGAAGTGGGACATGATTCTCAGACCTATTTCTTATCCACCTGAGCTATCCAGCCCTTAGGTGGGGGCCTTTCCAAATTGCGCGACCAATGTTTCCATGCCATCACGTAACTTATAGTGGGTATTTTTGCTTCTCAATTGGTACAGAACATGAGTGGAAATGAGCAAAGAATACTATCATATTGTCCTCATTCTTCTTTGTACATATCCATCACTGCTCTGTGCCAAATGAGATGAAAAAATATCCACTATAAGTCACGTGATGGCATGTAAACAGTGGTTGTGCAATCGGTCTATTAACTTTGTCAGGGCTGGATGCAAAGTCATTGGATGAGGCTTCAAATTTTACACAAGTCTATGAAAGCCGCTAGCCAGCAGTTACAGGCAGTCCCCATAGGCATCTGTGTTTGGCTACGGCTTCAGTTTTTCACATGAGTCTATGGAAGCCACAAGCCAGCAGTCACAGGCAATCCCCAAGGATGTTTACTGATTGGCTACAGCTTCACTTTACACACAATTTCATGGAAGCCTTCAGCTAGCGGCTTGAGGCAATTCCCATATACGCAAGTGTTTTGCCACGGCTTCAGTTTGCCCATCAGCCTATGGAAGCCAGTGGCTTTTGACAATTCCTACAGGCTTGTGTGCTATTCCCAGCCATACCCATTGAATTCAGACGCGCCAAGGTGTCTGTTGAGGTGGATTTGGCTAGTTTGGGGTGAAAGTGTCAACTCCGCTAAATGTGAAGAGCACCCTCTTATGTCCATGCAGCCACCACCCAGCCATCTCTCCGATGAGTCCTGGCAGGGACCTGTACCAGAAGATACGACAACTCAGTAGGGAGGACGAATCCTCAGACGGTAAGTGTCCTACCAACAAGATTTGAAGGTATGCATGGTGGAAGTACTGAGTGGAAGGTTAGCTGTGACGCCATGTAAATCATCTCATGTAAGATGGAGTGTCGCTCTGAAAAGAGCCGGTAATGTTTTGGCCCTTGGGGCAGTATGTGCTCTGTCTGTCATTAGGAAACTGCTGCTAAGAAATTACATTGTTTCCACTGGGATACCTGAGAATGCCTGGCAATTGGCCTTAGCTACATGTATGTCCAGTGAGGGGAGGAAAGTGATTTTAGAAAAGGTTTGGCAATTACATTCCCTCAAAAGATGAAAGGATGAAAATCACTTTGATTCTTTGTTACTACTTGTTTCATTTCCTCTGTGTTTTTTCTCACCAGTTTAGTTCTGTGCAATCTCTAAGAGGAAGAATATTCATCACAGAATTTCTGGTTATTTCCTCATGATGATGACCGAAGACGATAATGATTGTGATGATAATGGTGGCGGTGGTGGCAATGGTGATTGGGGTGATAGTGGTAATGGTAATGATAGTGATGATGACAATCATGATGACAGTGATTATGATGATGATAGTGATTATGATGATGATGATGATGATGATGCAACGTTTTATTAAAATGTACTTTCCACTCTTTTTTTCTCCAATCTCCCATAGCAGTCGGCCACGGCCTTGACTGGACCACCAAGGTCTACTTCAACCACAAGTGCTTCTCGGGCCCCTACCTGAGCAAGGGTCGCATCGCCGAGCTGCCCAAGGCCGTGGGTCCGGGCATCGTGGTGCTGGTCCTGCGCGAGGTGCTCTCGCTGCTCATCAACGCCGCCTACAAGCCTCCCAGGGTGCTGAAGGAGCTGGAGATTGAGAGCGAGGAGACGGCCGGAATGAACGGCCATCTCCAGGCCATGAAGGCCAAGTAAGAACCCTCGCGTCGCGGCCAAGCCTCCTGAGCCTCGGGCTGTGCGATCCTTCCCCGGGGGGAAAACACAACCTCCAGCATTGAATCACATTCTCTTCACGATAGGGCCTTTCCCAACTGGACAAATAATCATGATTTGAATCGAGCTTCAAGAACCGGGGCTTGTTTTGCTTGGGTCCACACAGGCCAAAAAGTATGGACACAAACAAAAAAATCGCGAACTGATTGTGGTCAAATGGTGGGTGTGTCCTTAAGGATGGCCCATGCAGAGAGACATATAAACAAGCACATCACTCCCGGACGGTCAGTTCCCCGGTGTGAGTGGTGCATTGTGGGATTTTAAAAAGAAATTTTAAAAAACAACGGTGTGATTCAGCGAAGTGTCTTCACAAGCAACGCATGGCAAATAAACACAATTTTATTGTAAAGTCTCATTAAAGAGTTCGAATCGCGATTCCAATCCCACTAATGATCGCATTTATTTTGTCCATACATACGTAAAAAGTGGAGTTTGAATCACGATTCAAATCTTGTTCCCAATTATCACGTTTTTTTTGTTAAACAAAGGAAATGGCCCTTATGCCACCTGGACGTGAAGGTGTGGGTAGCCCCTTCCCGTGAGAAATACCAGAGCCTCTGTCTCCTATTGATGGAAGCTGGAGGAAACTTAACCACTTGGCCCCAGGACCTTCGGAGCATCGTTCATGCTGCTATGTGCCGGCCCTCCAAATCTGGGCACCACTATTCAAATTTTAAACAAAAACTCTTATCAGCCCGCTACAAAGCACTGTGTGGCCGTGCAAAAACCACACAGACATGCAGTTGTGCCAGGTCTGACTTGCTCCTATAAATAGTACATTCATTGCTATATTTTACTGGTATTCATTGTTCCAGCTTGTTAGCGAGTTTTGAAAATGGTTCATGATAAAACCCCCCCAAAAAGAACATGTATGACTGTCATTGCCACAGAAAAGTGGCCCACTGCGAAACGGTCAAAAGCCCACATCTTCAGATCGCCACTTGGTTGATTTGACTGAAACTCGGGTCGCAGTGACAGAAACGGTGTCCAGTGAATCCTCACTGACGGACAGGAAACCCAACGATTCCCAAACGATTCCAAAACGATTCGAAATGGTCTAAAGCCCACATCTACAGATCGCCACTTAGTTGCTTTGACTGAAACTCGGGTTGCAAAAACGGTGTCCAGTGAATCCTCACTGACGGACAGGAAACCCAACGATTCTCTGCTCGTCCTTCCCCCACCCGAAACCAGGTACAAGGGCAAGAGCTACCGGTCCCTCGTGGAGATCTGCAAGTCGTCCCACGAGATCACCGAGTACCTGAGGACGGTCTGCATCAAGCTGGAGTGCTGCCCCAACCTGGTCTCCCTCCAGTGTGTCCGCGACAACGAGGAGTGCCCAGACCAGTGCACCAACCTCACCAAGACCAAATACAGTGAGTGATGGTTGCAGGAAATTCATTGCAAAATGGCCAAGAAAACTTTGACCGGACCAGGACTTGAACCCGAGGCCTCTAGATAAACCTTCCAGTTCTCTTCCATCTGAGCTATCCAGCCCTCAGATGGTGGCCTTCCCTAATAGTTGACTAGTCTTTGCAAGGGTGGGGGTGCCAGTCAGAAGCAATTCAACCATTTACTGCCGTTTATCTCCAGGGATCACACCCCCGCTTTCATTAAGATGCAAGCAACCAATATTTTTGTAAACCTGGCTACGGTAGCTCGAGGATCACACAAAGTGGATGCAGCTTTTCAGTGCAGATTTTTTTGTTATTAAAGTGGCGGGATGTTGCTTTCTATCCTTTCATCCAATGGTAGCCTACCAGTACGGGAAGAAGAGGAAGTTCCATCACATTGGGCGGCCGCCCGGCCGCAAGCCAGCCGCCAAGCCTCTCCTACCGCTGGCCCGCAAGGGCGGCAAGCGGCGCAAGAAGCGCAAGCCCTTTGTCCACCGCAAGAAGCACAGCATGCTGATGGAGGACGGGGGCCTGGAGGACAAGAAGGACGAGGAGGAGGAGGAGGAGCTGGAGGAGGAGCGGAGGCAAGAGGCGGGTCGCGGCGGGGGGCTTTCCGGCGTGAAGAAGAAGAACACGTCACAGACAGTGGCCCACGCCTTGCTGCAGTCAGCCAAGAGGAAAAAGGTGAGGGCACACTCTACGGGGTATGCGGACTGCCAGGACTGTGAACTCAATTTTCTCAAAAAGTTAGAGGGCCTAACATTTCGATCCAAGCAGGACCTTTCTCAAAAGCAAAGTCCTTGTTTTTCTGTGAGCGAGAGCCACAGGGATGTAAGACTTGCAATAGAAAGCATGAGCGAGAGCCACAGGGATGTAAGACTTGCGGATTTCCGAAAATGGCTTGATTTTGTTTAATTTTTTTATGTCAAACAGGTATCTCAAACTGCTAATTTTTATCTGTTAAAACCCTAAAAACTGAAGGGCGCCTGCACCCCTGCCATGAATCTCTCAGTCGCGTAAGCGCTCACTCGCAGTTGCACAATTTATTGGCCTTCGGTGATTTTCAGGATATGAGTTTGTCGGTCACTTACATCCCTGGAGCCACTATCCATTCACAGGTGTGATTGTAGTGCCGCTGAGAATGTCAGACAAGTTGCCATACCCAATGTGTGGTTATCTCTGTATACAGTGTATGGCCATTTCTTTGCAATAGAAAGCATGACTCTTAGGTTTGTCCTGAACGCTATTAGTGCAGGAGCAATGTCACTGTCATATTCATTGTCGTCGCTGTTTATTTCATCGTCGTCATTTGTCATATTCATTGTCATCATACTTGTGTTGTTGTCACTGACATTGCCATTGTCACATTCCTGAGTGTTGGACCTCCGCATCAAGTTCTATCATTTTCATTGTCAATCATCTTCATTGCTGTCATTTTTCATTGTCACTGTATGTGTTTTGTCACACTGTAATTTTCATTGTCATCACTGTAATTTTCATTGTCATAACTGTTATTTTCCATCTTGTCATCGTCACTGCCATTGTCATTTTCCTCGGTATTGGGCCTTCAGTTTGGGCCGACCAGTTTTCTAGTTTCCATTTGTCACTTTCATATTTGGCGCTGAGGGTCACTGTCAATACACTGATCCAGTAGGCCAAGACAAATTGACCAATCACAACGTGCGATTTAAGGTCCGACAAATTGCCGCCATTTTGTCTGACATAACGTTTTAGATTTTGTATTCTTTACTACACACTTTTCGTTGTGTTTACTTTTGTTTCGTATGTACCAGGCAAATCCTTTGCAAACCTGAGTTTTATCCTTAACCATGGTCAAGCGGTGTTTATATTTTCATTGTAATTCTGACTCGATACCCTGACATGAGAGGAAATGTACGTTTTTGGCCTTTTCCAAAACCAAAGTCCAACGGAGAGAAGTGTGGCCGATTGGGACATGTTGTGTGCATGTGCGCGGTTGCTTGTTTGTTGCTATGGTGGATGTGGCCTACTGGATTGGTGTATTGTCACTGTCAATTGTCATAGCTCTTGTTGTTGGACCTCCGCACAGATCCATCCGGTGCCTCCCAAACTGATCCTACCCCACCGTGAGCGAGGCACCAAGCTCAAGACCTTTGCCGCCATACTCACCTCCAATCGGGCCCAGAAGAAAGTGGAAAAGGAGAAGAAGGAAGCGCTGGCAGGCAACAGCAACCCCAACCACAACAAGGCAAAGACAAAAGTAAGTTGAAACAGTTTTAGTGGAAAACTTTTTTGGGGGGGGGGGGATGAACCACTGAAGATATGCGGCAATAAATGTTTGAATGCTTTTGGCTG
The DNA here is from genome assembly GCA_949987565.1 of Luidia sarsii. Lineage (NCBI taxonomy): Eukaryota > Metazoa > Echinodermata > Asteroidea > Paxillosida > Luidiidae > Luidia > Luidia sarsii. The sequence continues at coordinate 25,190,008 of OX465103.1, read as the reverse complement.
GCGCCCCCACCTCAGCAAAGACTAGATGACGCTTTGAGAGGGCCACTGTCTAAGGGCTATATAGCTCAGATGATAAGAGAGCAAGAACGCTAGACCAGCGGTCTCGGGTTCAAGTCCCGGTCCAGTCAAAGGTTTCTTTTCCTAAATAGAACTTTTTTGTCTGCACTGAATTTCAAAGAGCTGTAACTATCCACACCTACATGTAGTTATGCTGTTAAAGTTGAAGTGATATGCAAAAATGTTCCAAACTGCTGACCCTTACTGACTGTAAATGAGGGCCTGTTTCTCATTGATCTTAGCAGGACCTTTCTCAAAGGCGGAATGATTTGAGATTTGATATTTGTTACAGAGATCTGTTACAGATTTCTGTACGGTCTTTGAGAAAGTCATAGGCCTAGTTTAATACTCTCTTCCAGAATTGCGGTACTGATTCCTCAAATCTACATATATTGAAATATATATGTTTACAGGCATACATATCATATACGTACCGGTATGTATCACCATGGCAATCACTGACAATTATTGACCATGATCAAGATGACCTTTGACAATCACCTTGACAACCACCGACAGCTACAGTTGCCTAGTGTAAATGTGGTATCTTTGTATAGACACCTCTGTCAAGAGAAAAAATCAATACCATCCCAATGGTTGTGTTTTGAACTTTTTTCTTTTTTTATGAAATTGAGGCATGTACAGTACATGTGCATGGACCTGCACATTGCACATTGTGGAACAAAAAAATATTTTTTTAAAAGAATATAAAAGACATACAGCACCTCGACTTTTCAACAGATTTATAAGAGAGAGCAATAAAAAGGGTTATGCTCGGATCAAAATATCAAGTTCTCAAAATTATTTGAAAGCGAGAAAATACACTCTATTTTATAGAGAGAAACAAGTTTTTCTAGATCAGTTATTCTAAATGAACATGTGTTGCCCTTTCAAAGGCAAGATCAATAACCTAGAGAAACACACTGCCTCCTCAATGGAGATCCATTTTATGGGTTTGAATAGATTGAAAGAAAGAAATTCTGTTAAAAACGACGGAAGAACTGCAGGATTTCTTCTTTGACATTGTCCAGACTCATATCCATGAAGCGTTTGACCTACACATGACATTTTACTGAATGAAACATGTGATAGCCGTCCTTTTTCAGCAATGCATGTCTGGTTCCCGGAGGTCCCTGGGGAGTAGCTCTGCAGACTGATAGGGCTCTTTATGTCGAGATTATCCCCTGATCAGGTGACCAGTCTGCACAGTGTTGTTTATTATTCTTAGGAGGTTCTTTCTTTTTTTTCCAGACTTGACATTTTAGAGGTTGTTGTTTTTTCTGTCTTTCTGTCTGCTGGCAATGAAATGAGATATTCCCTGCCCTGGCTTGGGGATGTGTTAATGATGTAGCTGCAATCTGCAGAGGTGGTGGGTGGGGGGGGGGGCATGAGCCTGATAGAATTACCCTGTACTACTTGCTGTTTATCATTTCTGGCTCTACTGCTGCATAGATTAAGAATGAGAAAGCCCACGCCTAATGCTGCTGGGATCTCGCTGAGATCCCGGCACTAACCTCACAGAATCTGTCACTCTTTCATTTTTTCCCCCTAGTTTGGAAGGTTTGCTTCGTAAAGATAAAGAAAGTAAAGAAAATGAGATTGTTTGGTCACATAATTAGACAAAATTGTATGGATAGACCAGCAACAGCTTGTTTCAAGTTATACATGTACATGTAGATGTAGATAACACTAGGACTGACTGAGGTGCTAAGCAGCCTCCCATCTGGCAGCTGATAGGGAAGGTTGGCGTGATCTCATCCATTTTGGCAAATAACAAAGTGCTAAACAAAAAATTATGGGAATTGTGACTGCTGACTCGATCAAATGACCCCAAATTGCAAAGCTCAAAATATTGAGATGCCCTGAGGTTTTGACCCGAGCTTGACCTTTCTCAAAGGCGGGATGTATCCAGCTAGGATAGAACCATCGGGCCATCTTGAAGAGAAAAAAAATCAATAAAAATTGCTCACATTTTGCAAAGAATGTTTCAAACCTTTTGTTAGCCTGTAGCATTGCGTTCAATTCTCATCTTTCAGTCACCCATTTGACCCGCCATCCCATTGGGATCTCCATTTTGATCTTCCCATCTTCTTCCCCTTGATCCTCATCTGTCAACCACGAGCAATCCTCCTTTGTCCATCCTCTGGCCTCGATATCAAATTACTTCACCCACCCCTCCCTCTTTCTCTCGTCTACTCGTCATTATAGACTTTGAGAAGGATCTGGCCTTCTCACCCTTTTTTTAAGATTGCCATCAGGTTATTATACTAGCCCAGTCAGTCAGGAATTTGCAGCATGATTGCATTGCTTTTTTTGTCAGCGTGATTTTGTGGAGTCTTGACGCGGGCCTCATAGAATCACACGCTCATCAATTATTAAGCATTGGAAGGCTTAGGCATGGTGTTTGGTTGCATTGCTCTGCCCATTAATGCGACGGCCAGGTAGTAAATAACAAGCCTTGGACCATTGTGCTGGTGAATACGTTGTATCAATGGAAGTAATAGGATTTGAAGATTTTTTATCGACTTACTGGATCAAATTCCTCGAAGTTAGACACTATCCTATTTAGTGTGTTTTTGTGATATCCTTGCAATATGCCTGTTGTTGCCATTGATCAGGGGGAAAAATGAAAATGATGTTCTGTACATACATAGTTATAATGATTTGTGTCACTGAGAAATGAGAATGCAATTCAAATAGTTTAAAATGCTCTTCGATAAGTTCCAGTGTGTTTTCAGTAATCTACGTACATGTACAGTACTTGTGCTTTTGTAGAGAGCCTGATGTTTTGATCTTAGCAGGATCTTCCTCAAAGGCTGCGTGAGAAAGCCTTGGAGAAAGGTCTGGTGGGCCCTGTACCATTTGTATATTTGCAGTTCAGTCTGCAAATTGCAGACTGAAGATTGTTCATAATTGTCACATGGTCTGACTAGTTTGCTTCCTGTAAATGTCTGTTGCTGTGTACATCTTAACCACGTCACAGCTGGTTACATTTCAGTGTCCATGACCTCCACACAGGGATTTTTTTTTCAATTATGTACCATTTAATAAATAACTGAATACCTTGAAACTAATCAAGAAAAAAAATGACTGGGAACTTTGGAACAATACAACCATGCTTCTTGCTGGCGCCCCCATCCCAGCAAAGACAAGTTGACTATTTGGGTATTAATGGGAAGGCCACCAACCACCATCTACATGTAAGTGCTGGATAATGTACATGTACAATGTAGCTCAGATGGTAAGAGCGCTGGTGCACAAAACCAGAGGTCTCTGATTCAAGTCCTGGTTTTCTTTGCCATTGTGTTCAATTTAAATAAATACCTGTTAATATATCAATAAGAGTGCACTGTGTTTACATTTACAAGCTAGTCAAACCTGGCACAATCAGACATTTGTTTGACTTAAATTGTAATGCTACATATTTTGAGGGGTAAGGCTGAAAAGAGTCTTTGTTTAAAACATGAAGGATAGTGGTGCTCTGATTCAGAGGACCCGGTACAATATGTAGCAACACCACCCACTCTCCTTGCAAGGAGTGGTCAAACCAAGGTCCTGCCGAACGGCATTTGTCCTAATAAATCCTCTATCATGACCACTCTGCTTTCTCGTTCATGTTTCAGACTTTCCTGGCCAACAGCAAGCCTGACGATCGGCTAGTCCTCAACTCCAACCCTCTGAAGTGGACGACCGATGAGGTGGTCCGATTCATCAACAAGACGGACTGCGCTACACTAGCCAGGATATTTGAAGAGCAGGTGAGATTTCACGGCGAGTCAAGGCCAGTCATTCCCCCAAGAATGTATTGAGCCAAGCCTCAGAGACTGTACTGCATTAACTAACCCTAACCCCCTAGTATTGTTTACTTGGAACCCTCCTTTCACAATCCTCCACGATCCTCCAGTGTAAATTTTACAACCTTCCTCAATCCTCCACAATCCTCCACAATCCTCCACAGTCCTCCACAGTCCTCCCCAGTCCTCCGGTGTAAATTTGAAACCTTCCTCAATCCTCCAAAATCCTCCAAGATCTCATTGTAGCATGCTTCCTCAATCCTCCACAATCCTCCAAGATCTCATTGTAGCATGCTTCCTCAATCCTCCATAATCCTCCAAGATCTCATTGTAGCATGCTTCCTTAATCCTCCACAATCCTCCAAGATCTCATTGTAGCATGCTTCCTCAATCCTCCATAATCCTCCAAGATCTCATTGTAGCATGCTTCCTCAATCCTCCACAATCCTCCAAGATCTCATTGTAGCATGCTTCCTCACTCCTCCACAATCCTCCAAGATCTCATTGTAGCATGCTTCCTCACTCCTCCACAATCCTCCAAGATCTCATTGTAGCATGCTTCCTCAATCCTCCACAATCCTCCAAGATCTCATTGTAGCATGCTTCCTCAATCCTCCACAATCCTCCAAGATCTCATTGTAGCATGCTTCCTCAATCCTCCAAAATCCTCCAAGATCTCATTGTAGCATGCTTCCTCAATCCTCCACAATCCTCCAAGATCTCATGGTAGCATGCTTCCTCACTCCTCCACAATCCTCCAAGATCTCATTGTAGCATGCTTCCTTAATCCTCCACAATCCTCCAAGATCTCATTGTAGCATGCTTCCTCAATCCTCCACAATCCTCCAAGATCTCATTGTAGCATGCTTCCTCAATCCTCCACAATCCTCCAAGATCTCATTGTAGCATGCTTCCTCACTCCTCCACAATCCTCCAAGATCTCATTGTAGCATGCTTCCTCAATCCTCCACAATCCTCCAAGATCTCATTGTAGCATGCTTCCTCAATCCTCCACAATCCTCCAAGATCTCATTGTAGCATGCTTCCTCAATCCTCCACAATCCTCCAAGATCTCATTGTAGCATGCTTCCTCAATCCACCATAATCCTCCAAGATCTCATTGTAGCATGCTTCCTCAATTCTCCACAATCCTCCAAGATCTCATTGTAGCATGCTTCCTTAATCCTCCACAATCCTCCAAGATCTCATTGTAGCATGCTTCCTCAATCCTCCAAAATCCTCCAAGATCTCATTGTAGCATGCTTCCTCAATCCTCCACAATCCTCCAAGATCTCATGGTAGCATGCTTCCTCACTCCTCCACAATCCTCCAAGATCTCATTGTAGCATGCTTCCTCAATCCTCCACAATCCTCCAAGATCCCATTGTAGCATGCTTCCTCAATCCTCCACAATCCTCCAAGATCTCATTGTAGCATGCTTCCTCAATCCTCCACAATCCTCCAAGATCTCATTGTAGCATGCTTCCTCAATCCTCCACAATCCTCCAAGATCTCATTGTAGCATGCTTCCTCAATTCTCCACAATCCTCCAGTGTAAATTAAACATCCTTGCTCAATTCTCCGCAATCCTCCAACTAGAAATTGTCTTACTTGCCTCAATCCTCCACAATCCTCCAACACAACCCGGAGGATTATGGAGGATTATGGAGGATTATGGAGGATTATGGAGGATTATGGAGGATTGAGGAGGGTCAGGGTTAAGACGTTTGGTTGAAATTCGTGACTCGTTTCCAAAACCCGGCTTAGCCTTCAGCTCCGGCTTCGTCTCCGTGATCCAAAAGCTGAAAACACAGGATGGAGTTCTTTGTTGAGGTTGAATCTCTGTATATTTTTTTTTAAACGCAGTATAACATTAAAAAAAACTAAGCCAAAGGCCTCCCATTTTCATACTTTGTACTTTCGAATGGATGAAAGAAATGGAGACAAAGCCGGAGCCTGAGCCTAAGGCAGGTTTTGGAAAAGGACCTATTGAAGTAGTTTTGTCCTTCTACCTTTGAATAAAAGGTCCTGCTAGGATCGAAACGTCAGGCCCTGTATTTTGGTCTCTAATTAATAGTCAGTAAGCAGGGTTTGTAACATATATTTTTGAATTTTACTAAAGCAGTAGGGATTTAAAAGTACAGGCTTCTCTGGCCTTTGGTTGGAGATAAATAGCCTGTTTTGACATTAAGCGATGTTTGGAATTTGGCCGGAATTATTCATTTAAACTCTCTGAAGGTGATTTGCTGATATCGTAAGCCCCTCTCAGGAGGACAGATATGCAGAGCAGCAAACCCGAGTTGGTGAGGAGAGAGGATTAGGCCTTTCCCTGAAAGGAAAATATGCACAAATGATCATAAAATTATCCCCATATTCATCAAGGCTTTAGTCAAAATGTGGCCTAAAATGCCACCGCCTTTTTTCACTAACTAGGCAGGTTCTTAGGCTATTAAAGCAAGTCATTAGGATAATTAGACCTGTACAGCGATGTATAGCATGGTCAAGCCAGAGACATTATCTGACCGTCCATTCCATTAATATTCTGGTTTTCTAGTTTGGAACCCACAGTATGCAGCCTTTTATTGAACATGCATTTATTAAACATGCATGGGTGTACATGTACAGTATGTGTATGACTGTATGGCTATACACACACAGAGCCATAATCTCCAAAGAGATGTTTTACATTGTGAGTTGGTGACACCGCAAACCTTCCACTTTGTATTGCTATACGTGCATAAAAAGATCTTAACCTGAAACCTTGGGGTGGGATCTGTGCAGATATATTGGCAGTTAGTGATAATTGCTTCTGACTGGCGCTCCTACCCCAGCAAAAAGAGTTGACTATTTGGGAAAGCTTGGATGGTAAGAGGAGCTGGTACACCAAACCAGAGGTCTCGGGCTCAAATCCTGGTCCAGTCAAAGTTCTCTTTGCCATTTTTCAAAATGAATCTAATTATTTTCTGAGCTGCATGTACTCCTACCTTAAATTCTGTCCCCTGTCAAATTGTTCCTTTTTTCATGAATTATCTACACTTGTATTCCCATGTCACTGATGTCAGTTTCACTTTCTCTAATTTAGAGGCCTGGTTGGTTTTTTTTAAGAAAACAACAGAAATCCTTACTAAAGTCATCATGAGAATGAAATCATGATTTGAAGGTGTGTCTTTTTCCCTAACCTTTTTTTTTATCCTTGTTTTTTACCTCAACGTATAAAATATATAATTTTCATTGTCGTTGATGGCAGATGGCGCATGAGTTATTTCTGCAGGTTGCCATAATTTCTCATTAGCGCAACAGCCTGAAGCCAGTGCGGCACTAAGCGTCTGGCTTCGCTGTCAAGCCTTCGCCGTCCCCATCTGAGCCAATGAAATTGCTATTATTGACCAAGGACAGTCACTTCCCCGAGAAAAACAACAGGAAGTGTATAGGAGGTTTCACAATCCCACGGATGAGGTTTTTGGGGTTTTTTTTGTTTTTACATCGCCACAGGAATCACGTGTGATTGGCATTGTTATAAAACTCATTAGTGGCAGTACGGATCTGTACATTATCTGCACTCATTACCATTACCTTGGAGACTCAATCAGGCTATAAGAAATGCAGTTTTCGGATACATGCTCCTGTGAAAGCCACCGTTGACTACTACAGTATCAGCGGCCTTCCGGGGGATGTTTCTGAGAACTGAGTGGGCGTAGACTAGAGTGTATCTAATGAGAGACACAGCCTCGCCTCTGTGTATTTATCAGAATTATATTTTTCTTTGATTTTTCTTCTCTGCGGTCTCCTGTGTCCAAGCAGGAAATCGACGGACAGGCTTTACTCCTACTCACGCTACCCACCGTCCAGGAGTGCATGGACCTGAAACTGGGACCAGCCATCAAACTCTGCCACCACATTGAGCGGGTGAAGATTGCCTTCTACGAGCAGTTTGCCAAGTGAAGGGGTCGGAGGTCAAGGGTCAGAGTGGAGTTAGGGTTTGGGCCGGTGGGTGGAGTGGGGGGGTTCTTGGGCCTTTGATGTAGCTTCCGACCAACCGGCTCAACCCACAGACCCACCCCCCACCCCCCCCCCCCCCCCCAGCATATGTTTATCCCATTCCCTTCCACCCGCCAGATTCTGATTCAGAGCAGTGTACTCTCCTCCACCTGTTCCATTGGGCACCTGTGGACTAAATTTATAACTGATAATATCCCTCGTGGGCAGAACCTGTCTTGTGTTCTGCCCTGGGATCTGACAAGCCCAGACAATTTGCAAGAGTGGCTCTTCTAGACACTTTTATTAGTTTCCTGAGCAGGCTTTATTCCCCGAAAGGAAAACCACTTATGGATGGAACAATTCAAAAACAAGTCTTTAATAGAGCGGTTCAAGAGAACGGTTGGATTATTGCTTTTCCTCTGTGTGGTGGCTTTTATGACTGAAATGACAAAGCCATGTTCAGTCTGATTCAATCCAACTCAAAAGACAAACTTCTCTAAAAATCATTTGTTTCCCTCCTCGGCGCACCTTACACGCATTTAAAACATCTATTTGCTACAGTTTTGAATAAAGAAAATGCTGTTTTGCTGTACAAAGCTGAACTTGATCTATAGCTGAATGCTCACACTCTTTGACGTTCAGCTTTTTGGCGATGAGAGGCAAAGGCAGAGCCCAAGATGGAGCCTGACTCGGAGAGTATCCTTTCATTTTTAATGCTGCACATTGAGGACACCACCCATAACGTGCCACACATACAGTCGCAGCTTGTACTTAAGGCAATCATCTGTAAGTCACCACGCATGGCAACTGACCACTGCTACTCTTCTCAGTCTTGCGTGTCCAGCTACCCAAGAGCTTCATTTGTGCAATATCTCACGTGGCATTGCCATGGTGATAGTTGCCATGGTGCATCGCCGTAACAACAAGAGGGAACAGCTGCAAGTCTGGACCAGAAACATAAGACTGATCATGGAGGAGTTGATCATTTGGGGTTGGGAGGGGTTTGTTTTTGAATCTTTGTTTATAAACTAAAATCAAATCAAAGAACAAAATTAATGTCATTGCTCTGTGCAACCTGGATGCAATAGCTTGGCCATTTTTAGACTTTCAGGCAGAGTTCGTTTCATGGCAAGATTTCACAAAGTGAAAGGTGTTAATGCTGTGCAGGTTTGTAGTAGTAAATTCCCGGCTGTTATTCGTGATTGTAGACAGAACAACTGGTCGCAGAATGTCAGTGGCTGCCATTTGATGATTATTGAAGGTGGGGTCACAGATTTCAAACTAGTGGAATATTGTGTGTTACCTTTGCCATGTGATGTGTAATTGGTACTTAGTGGTAAGTGTATCAGAGCAGAGAAAAACGGCGGGTTTGGGACAATAGAAATTGCTCTGCTAGTTCATTGGAGTTGACTTGGATGCAGAGAACCCAAACAGTCCTGACAGTGTGACATCTATGAATGTATTTTGAAAGATATTCCTTGGGCGAACTATTTTGAATGACTTCGCTTTTAAGCACTTCGCATTGGGACACTTTACATTGCCCATGACTGCCACACACCTTCTTTTTTTTTTTTTTTTTTGCCATTTTCAAAACTCCCTAAGAAATCAGGCATAATAAATACCTATAAGATGAATCTACATGTATGTGTACAAGCTTGTCAAACATGGCACATTGTGAGACCTGTGTAGCTTTTGTCATGCTACATGTTGTTTTGTGTTAGGCTTTAAGGAGTCTTTGTTTAACAACTTGGACATTAGTGATCCCCTGATTTTGAGGTTCCGGTGCAAAGACATCCAGAAAACAGGGAGGCAAGTAATTAGAATTTTATGTTGATGCTCGTCTATTTTCGTTAAATTTGCTTTCCATTTGTTTCCTGATTTACATTTGATTTGATATTAAAACAGTTGAAGGATGGGTTACCCTGTCAAGAACCAATTGTTTTACTGTTTGCAAAATAAAACAGGTATTTTTTCTTTTTTTTGAAGGAATTTACTTTACAAATATGTAACATACATCTATATTCTTATGGAATAAATGTACAAATTTGTTAATTGAAGTTAAGGAGATATTTTCAAAGCACCTGAGTGCAGATTGTGTCAATTATTTCTGTGTGTTCGTTAATTTAGTTTTAGGATTGGTTTTTGATTGTGCACAGGAGACTTGTAATTGAGTCACCAAATATCAAGTTCGGTCTAAGGCTGAGACATTTTTAGTTTGAGTCCTGAGTCATCTAGGTTGAGCCCCAGTCACAAGTCAGTGAGTCACAAAGGTTAATTCTTGGGTCTGAGTCAATGTTTGTTTCCAATGTTTGAGTTTTCTAAAGTCACAATAGTTTGTAATAGACCTTTAGTTTTTCCTTTAATTGACTTGAATTAAAAAAAAGCTGCATCCACTTTGTGTGACCCCCAAGCTGCAGTAGCCAGGTTTACAACATGAGTCATTCGCATCTGACTGAAAAAGGAAGAAAATGAAATTAATGGTTGAATGCTTCTGACTGGAATCCCTACCCTGACCATCGAAGACAAGTTGACCATTAAAAGTCATCACCTTTGGGATAGATATAATCACAGTACACTGGTGCTCAAAACCACAGGTTTCAGGTTCTAGTCCAAGTATAGTTTGAAGTTTTCTTGTCCTTTTTTGGAAATAGAAATAAACCTGTAAAATTTTAATTTGTGACCTAACGTTTTGATCCTAGCAGGACCTTCATCAGAGGCTAAATGACTCAAAGTCAAACACACAAGGGGACAAATAAGATAGTTTGCCTGGGGTTTGTCAAGTGGAAGGAAAGCCACACATGGTCAAGCAAACAGAACAACAAAAGGGGAATTAGGGATGGGGCTGAGGGGATGGGAGGGGGGATTAACAGATGGAAAGAAGATTAGTACCAGCTTGGTGGGGGTGTGGAAGGGATGAATGACCAGCTAAACACCTGCTTGTGGACAGAAAGCAAAAATAAAATTAAATACCTACAATTTTGCATTTTACCACCGGTTGGTAAGCAGTTGGTAACAGATTTCTATTGTTTGTTCTTAGTAATAAACCTGCTGGTAAACCAGTGAGATACAATGTTTTTATCACCCCATGTACTCCAATATTATGAGTCTCTAACTGTAGCTGTCTTGATCCACACGTGTTTCAAGAACCAGTGATTTAATTGGTGACAATTTTTTTTAAGGAATGAGAACTGAAGACTGATTTTTCTTGTGTTCTAATTTGATGACTTTCCAAGAAAGGCTCTTGCTAAGAGATGAAAAGCATGGGGGATTTGTTAAAAGATGTCATTCTGCCTGGGATAATGGGACTGAAACTGAAAGCAATTAGTCTTTAAATTGGGGTGAATTGAATTGAAGACATGGATCAGCTAGTATACTTTACATAGCATTGCTGACATAATGTGTACTGTATGTTTTTACCCTAATTAAGTTGTTCAAGGCGATTATAAACTTCCTATAATTATTGTCTTGATCTGCATGTTCATGATCTGACAAAATATGAAAAAGTTGTCACTGCAATGAAAAATATCATTGAATTCAGTCATGCACCTCACTTTTCAACAAGTTATACTTCTAGTTTGCAACATACTTCTAGTTCAAAACTAGAAAGTGTCCTCCCAATACAACTACTGGGATGTTGCATGGATGTTGTTTGTGGGGTTTAGGTTTACAACTACGTACATGTACAGGGACTCCCTGATTCCTGTGAACGGACGTAAACAAAAGTTAGACAGGATACTACCAAGACAGTTAGATTTTCCATGAACCACGAGCGAGTTTGTTTACAGGATCCCTTACACAGGTGGAAGTTTTATTAAGAAAAAAATAAAAACACCCCCAGCTGCGATGGCCTTCAGTTCTTTAGCTTGTTATGATTCCCAAGTTGTGACGCAGTTATAGCTGCATTGACTCCCCTCCCCCCCCCCCCACCCCCTCCGGTTTTCTCATTAGCTATGCAAGAATCTGATTGGCTATCTAAAAGTTGACCTTACATCATTCCGTCAGATACGGCGTTTGATTGGTCGGGGCAAGGCACGCTTCTGACGTCACGGCTGAGTCATTTACATACAATCCATCACAGTGCGCACTGGCCTAGCTTGACTGTACACACAGGCGCTGTTACAGCAATCCGTGCAATAACAAGGCCTTTCTGTTTCGGGGGACGGTCGTAGACAGCTCGCAAAATCGACCCTCCGTCTGTGCTGTAAATATCGCCCGTTTCCCCCTTGTTTTTGCCGGAGTTTTGGCTATCTGCGTGATGCCTGCACCCTGGTGCCGTCATTCATCGATGGTGTCCACGAATTGATGCTCCTTTACGTCGAAAAATCCTGCTGCAGTGCAACCCAGTTTTACGTGCTCAGCATCGTTAGACCCTACAACAGGTTGTATACAAACTGTATAACTGTATGTAAAATTGAACATTCCATTCCTTCTCGTCAACTACTGAACCAGACGTACTGTTCTACTGCAAGTACTGGATACCTGCATACTGACTAGCCTTGTTTGTAGTCAGCCTTGTCTCCGAATGTGCTGCAGTCCTCGGAACTGGCTACCTCTGTATTGCATATATCAGCCTAACTTGATTTAAACATAAAAACAGTAAAGACTGCCCAGAAGAAGGCTGTTCATGATGAAGGAAGAGATCACCAGTGCCGTTCACTTCTTGCTGAACTTTCTGCGCTCGAGCAGGGACCTCGGCCAGCAGAGTGTTCGCCTCGAACGCTTCTCCCAGATCCTCATCAACCTAGTCTGCGAGCACTACAAGTCCCACTGGTTCCCCGAGGCGCCATTCCGTGGCAGCGGCTACCGGTGTCTGCGCATCAACGACATGCTGATGGACCCGCTCGTCGCCAAGGCGGGCCAGCTGGTCAACATATCCGTGGAGGAGATGCAGACCATGTTGCCCAACGAACTGACCGTCTGGGTGGACCCGGACGAGGTGTCGTACCGCATCGGCGAGGAGGGCTCCATCTGCGTGCTGTACGACGGCGCCACCAAAACCACCTCGGAGACCAAGCTGAGCTCCCTAGACTTGCTCAACTGCAAGATGCACTTGCACAAGCAGAATGCGGCCCGCCAGAGCTCAGAGACGGCCGATTTTAACCGAAACGATGTCACTGTTCAGGCGTGAATGATGGGCTGGACAATTCTAACTGTGTTCACTTAAAAGGCTGGATTTCACCAAAGTTACGACTGCTTTATCCTGACTATGGACTGAAATGTATTCTATGTCACTAGTATGGGTCATTGTTACAAGATAGATGTCAAAGTGATTTTTTTTTCTGACAAAATGCCCATGATTTACCATTTTAATGTTGTTGTTTTTTTTAATTCGAGAATCCCTAACCAATCCCCTTTTGCCTTTGAGAAATGTCCTGCTAGGATCTATCCTGAGGACCTCCACATTTTTGAGAAAGTCCATTTATAATGACACAAACCTTTCACAGTTTCAGCTTCATCTGCTGGAAGTTGCTCATCATTGCAGCATGTAACAACTGTTTTCAACCATTACTTGTTAAAACCTGTTAAAAAGATATCAAGTTGATTTGATCAATGGACTGAGAGTCCCATCTACCTCATACTAGACATTGCACATTGAAGAAATATTCCCATGTTCACTGATCACGTGTTTTATCTAGACAAACTCTCTAGACAAACCTCAAGCATGCAATGAACGGCATTCTAAAGCCAGCACAAACTCGTGTAAAACTACTGTTGTCATCTTTTTTTTTTTATTTATGCTGTTGAAGCGGTTTTGCCACATGATAAACCGTGTATGAATTATCAAAAAAGAATGCACTGAGTATCAATGTCAGTACCACAAACCAACCTGATTTTGTTTAAATGGAATGGAGTGATTTGATGCATTTCAATCATTCACATCAATTTTTTCAATATCCTGAATTTTACAGGCTTGGGTAATTTGCCACACGTATGCAAGATGCAGTTGACACTTCCGAAATGACATCAAAAATACCTGATATCAATATCATTATGGAGCATTTCATGGTACCTACTATTTATTTTCCGAATGACTGTTTTTTTGAAATGCTTTTAATGTTTAATGAGTTCTGAAATTGAATCTACTGGTAGATTTCCCCAAAAGTGCCATCGTTAAACTGTAGCAAGGCCTACCTCGAATATTTCTCCCCCAGGTCTGTCCCAGTTGCAACTGCCATAGAGAATCTCATTTGAGTTAACCCCTTTTTAGTAGACTTGTTTTATGTACAGAACATTCGGGAACTGTGTGCATTTTCAAGCACTACGCTTAAAGATTTAAGTACTGTGCTCTGTAAGTTTGTACAAAGTATTGTAAAGAATTTGCTATTTCCAAGGGAATAAATCCTTAATGCACAAAAGTTGTTCTGTCAAACAGGAATGTGGAAAAGAAAAAACATACAATTGTAAATGTTTTAAAATTTAAAACTTTAATTTGATATGGTGCTCCCAATAGCATTATGTACATGAATATTGGACTTTCGTCTACAAAGGAGAACATTGTGTATTTTGTCAGAAGAAACATATTTTGATCTATCTCATTAATTCTAATTAAATACCTTCGTGTTTGTAATAAAATGTTAATTTACCACGCATTGAAAACATTTGTCAACTTAAGTACCTTTTGTGAAAAGACTTACTGATAGCATCTTCGGACTATTCAACCACATGGTCTCAACATCCAGGAGGGTAATGACTAACACCATGCAGCTTTCTGATAATCCTTCTTTTGTGTTCAGTCCTTCACACTTCTCTCTTTGATCTTTCCCCCTCTTGTCACTAATCCCTACCCTACTCCTTGCCCTTCCCTTTGATCTCTCCCTACTAGCTTCACTCTTTGTCCTTTGTTTCTCATCCGTGTCCTATTCACTCCCCCCCCCTTCCTCCGTGTACATGTATCTGTTTTGTCCTTGTCACTCTGCCTTTGAGAAAGGTCCTGCTAGGATCGAAACGTCAGGCCCACTCAATTTTAAGATTTACATTTTGGTAATTTTAGTCAGTAAGCAGTTTGCAACATTTTTGTATATCACCTTGATACAAGATAGATTATACAAACTGTTTCATTCAAATTTCAATGATGGAAGCAATCTGAAACAAAATATGATGGTCAACAGCCTTTTGCATTTCCTCTATGAATTGTGTTCCACGCACAAAATGAGATAACAAATTGATTAGAAAACCATACTTGACTTGCTAACTCCACCATAAGCCACTGAGCCTGAAAATGTTTCCCTGGGTTAGCTCTGTACACGAATTGAGAGTAGCTTCTCAGCGTTAATCCACATCACAAAGTAAAATTGTATTTGAGAAGGGTCCGGCTAGGATAGAACCGTCTGGCCCTTCTGACATAAATATTATGAGCTATCTCAAAAACATTATAAAATTCCCTACTAAATTGGCATTTGGTGATTGGTGATGCCAGAGCTGGATGACCATGGGATGACCAAGTTCGGTGAGTAGACAGTACTAACTTGTCACTGTCATTGATGACAGTCATGACCATGAGTCTGGATTTCACTGTATGAATATAATATATAACATTATTATGTAGATCGGAGTCTGCTATACCCCCACTGGAGCTAGTAGCTGCAAATCGACTAGCACCAGATCGTAGTTACACTAACAGTAACTGCTTCCTGAGGAGCTTTATGGTTGCTAAGAGTGTGGTTGAAATTCACATTCATAAACTGGGTATAGCATTAGCAAGACTGGACAAGAGCTGCTGTTCTTTGAGGGCAGAATGGTGGCTGTAAAATCAAGGATAAGCTTCCCCCTTATTGAAATTATGCTACCTTGAGGCTTTTTAAGCCAACCACGAAGACGCTTGATTAGACCATAGCTCCATGATTAGACCATGGAGCTATATCGACCAAAACATCGCTTGCAATGCTCCGTATCAAAGGTCAGAGGTTATTATAATAGAGCGGCGGGCAGGGGGTGGGGACTGGGCCAATGAAATGTCGACCCCCATCACATACCATAACACTATGGAGGTAGATAACACCAACCCTACCGCTTGGTCCTTTTTATTTGGCACGCTTCGGAGAAGGTTCTTTGCTTTACCATACCAATGACCCCACCGGGGGCCAACCTACCCAGTCACAGAGGGGAGAGATAAACAGCTGATTGGTAGAGGCTTGTCAGACTGCTCGCCCTCGACAAGGCCGAGTGTTTTGTCAGCTCTTGGTGTCTGCACTCTGTATTCCCATTATTTGCTACAGGCATGTTGCATTTATTAGGGACCGACTTGGAACATCGGTTGGCCACACTGCTGCCGTGTGTACATGGTTGAATACCAACTACAGCTCCATGGTTGAACAACAATGACAAGTTGGGACTCGTTTTGGTCGAGATTAGATGAAGCGACCCGCTGATACGATACCATGTACCGTACCAACGCCGGGTATGGGATGGATTAGCCGGTTGATGAGGCATTGTCTGTGCGATCAAGATATCATTATGCCTTTCAAACGCTTCTGGAGATAAAAATGTGGTAGAAAGAAATGGATCGTCTTGGAGCAGGTTCATCCGTGGGTCGGCCTGAGATAAATAGCCTGTGTGAGCACTCAGGAACAAAATAATGGCTGGATTTTCAGTCGGACTCGGTTCCAATTGCAGGGTCGGAGGTCATCGGTCATTACTTGCAATTCAACACTTCTTGGGCCGAACTTTTTTCTTGAGCGTAGGGCCTATAGGCTACACAATGCTCTCAATTATCTCAATAATAACCAGACCACACATTTTCCTATTATTGTTAATAATTATTATGCATTTTTTGACGCTCGACAGTCGAATATGCATGCGAATTAATTATACACGTAGGCCTAATCGTCAACATGTTTTTTTTGCTGTTTCTAAAGTATGACTAAAGTAATGCAACTAACTTATAATTTTCTATTGTTAGATCCTTGTTTATTATTTTTGCTTTCTTTTCCCCCTCTTAATTATTTTGGTTTTGTCACAGGGTAGTAGTTCGGGCCTACTTTCATCTAGACCTAGGCTATAATTATAGGGCCTACAAACAATACTCCATATTAAAATTAGCACAACATAATTATTTCAAAACTTCTTTGTATAATTAAGTTATCGTTAAGAAAATCCTGAAACATACAGTTATACCTCGATCCATGGGTATAGCACAAGAGGTTTTATCATTATCGGCTCGGAAGGAATAATTATAATGATTGCATGACTTTTTCACAAAGCAAAACTTGACCAAAATAATGAACTCTTAAAATACCATGTGATACTTTTTAAAACAGTACTAATAACACAGTCTGCAAACTAACTGCATGCTAGGCCTATAATTATGTTGTTTCAGTTTCTCGGAATCGAGCTTGAGACGACCCCGATTCCACTAAAGTGAGAACAACAAACCGAATCTACCAGCTAGGGCTTTGTTTACTCGCATACAAGTATAAGTCGGGCAAAGTTGATCAGCCATGGCCTGCGGTTATGCATCATTGCATGCAGTAGTGTGTGCAGCTCATTCCACACAATGTCGCTGTATATCGACCATGCATCGACCGTGTACCCTTGCTATGGCATCGGATGGCGTGCCATAACCTTAGCACGGTGTCGTACTCTGTATAAAAGGCCTGTTGTTATACAGGGCCTATAAATCTAAACTCGAATCAATTTTGCCCTGTGTGGGGTCCACAAATCGGGCAAAAAAATGGGCCTACGTACACGATCTCGTCTTTCGAGTTGAACCATGGAGGGTTGAACAACCACTAAAACGTGAAAGCCCTTTTTTCGGGAATCGACGTAATTATAATCTTTATCCAGAAAACGGTCTCAGCTATTTTATAAGGCCTAGATGAGGTAGTACATTGTAATAGTTATCATGTATCAACTATCATACTTATTATTAATTTTGGGCAATGGGGATGGCAAAGGAAACGTTGACTGTGTGACCCGTCCTACTAGACCTCTGGTTTTTCAGTGCATGCCGCATAAACCTTTTCCCATCTGCGTGAGCTAACCAGCCCATAATGGTGGCCTTACCAAACGTCTTCATTTTTATTCCTCCATGAGTTATGTATAGTCAACACGCCTTTGATGGGGTGGGGGCACCAGTCAGAAGCAATTCAAACGTATAGCTGCCGCATATCTCCAGGGATCATCACGTACACCCCCGCTTTTATTTAGATGCAAACATGCACGTACGTAGGTCATTTTATTTATTTATTTTTATTTATTTATTTATTTATTTGCTCATTTCCTCTTGATCGCGGAATTGCTCTATTTCAGGAATTACGAAAACTCAAGTAGCCTAGGGATCTACATGTATGTACGTGTTGAATTGTCACATCTCCATGGTAACCCGGAGCACGTGGTGCAACTTCGATGTGACACGTGTAAAATATAATTAATTCAGGTAGTCATTCCGCCGTGCTCATCCAGCTCACGTGTACTGGAAACGTGTATAGGTCTATGTTTATTTAATTATACATCTCGAAAGTAGAGATGAGCCACGAAAACCTACGATTTCCGGTCATGAATGTTGATGCAAACGGGAAAAGCTGCATCGATAAACGATCACTGCTACATGTACATGTACAATAGTACTTTCATACGGACGATGAACTTTATGAAGGGACATTCAACCAAAAGTTTGAATGATTGTAGCGCCCTCTCTCGGCGGATTCCTTCAAGGTTTGGCTTACGTGTGACCCTCTTACTCGTACAATCATGTACATGTACAGTACGTATACATGTACCTGTAATAGCTATAGCTGGCCAATATTGTTATTCTAATCTTTTATCTGACTAACACTGCAAGACTGTATCATTATAATTCACCGCGTATGGGCCTATACGCCTTAACAAATTCTATAAACCAAGTCCAAAACGGGATTTTATTATTGGGAAGGACATTATAAATTTGTTATTGCAGACTACTTTGATGAGCACAATTTGAAATTAATAAAATTACTTTATTCCTAGAGGATTATATGGATACAAAAATTAATGAATTATATTTTGTGTGACCTCGGCACCAGGCCCTCAGCACCAAGTTACGCGGCGCATATCACGCTGCGCATTGCGCATTGATCGCTACGCGTGGCATCGTCGCCTGTTTCTGTACTGTGTGTTATAATGTCTCGGCGTCGCGTATAATTAGCGCCGTCGCAACGTCGCGTAGTGCCGTCGCCTCTTTTGTACTGTGTAGGCTAGGCCTGTAGGCCCGTTTCGGCGTCGCATTATCGTGTCGTCACATTTGGATTTTCAGGGTCTCTGGCTGTTCATGCCGTCAATATGGCGCATATAGTCGCAAAGTTGCGTCGTGCCGTTGCATTGTCGCATCGTCGTATTTTGGGGGATAAAGGCCTGTCTTGATGAGTTTTGTCATTGGTGAGAGCGCACAAGCTTCTGAGTTGCATAGGCCTATGTCCTAGTATAAGATTATAACGTTAAGCCTTAAGGTTATAAAAAAATTATCAAGGGTCATCTCAAAGGCCCTGCTAGGATCGAAACGTCAGGCCCTCTAACTTTTGAACTTTATGTACTGCAGGTCATTAGTCAGTGAGCAGTTTGCAACAGTTTTTGTATTAACTTATAAAAATGTACCAGCTGCTGACTAAGGCATGCTTGCCGAACATAATCGCAATTCGGAACACTTGGACGGGAGCTTCTACCCTCCGTTTCTACCTCTGCATGCAATAACTGCTAACAAATAAAATAATAGCCGCTCCATTTTTTAACACATAACACATTTTGCCGATAAATTTAATTTCATGAAAACGGCGATTTGGTGTAGCTACTTGTACTGTATTGTTGTAAATGTAAGCAAAAGTTTGTTTTATTAATTTTTCAAAAATTGCGGGTCCATAATGGGACACCGTAGCGTGATTCAGTTTCCAAATCAAGATGGCTACCCACGGCAGTCAGGAAACGCATCGTCCGGGGTCTTTCAAACAGCAGAACAAATCGCACAAGACTGGACGGCACCGAAGCAAAGGCCAAGTAGAGACGCAAGTGAAAGGTGATTGTAACGCCAGGCCCCCTATTCCGGGGCATTACTCTGGAAATTGGTTCGAAGTTCGAACTGGGCGAGCGCACCTTTGCGCCCGTGAATGGGGCCCACGTGTTTACATTGCGCCGGATGCAATGGCACGTGCTGCAGTTTGAAACTTAGGCAGTAGTCAATACACACTTGTTTAACTCAGCATCAAATCAAAGAAAATTGATATGGTACTATAGATGAACAGAACGTAAGTGTAAGACTAAGGCGTAAGGGTAGCATTCTTTCAAATTTCAATGACAGTTTTGATGTGTTTTTTTTATTGCCGTATCCTCCAATAACCGGTTTTCGACGATATAAGGACTTTTCTTCAAACTGAACAATGTGGACGAAAGTATCACACTAAAAGAGGTCTCAGTCACTTTCTCCACACCACAGACTATTAGAATAATCTTAGAGAAGGTTGATCAAGCCTGTCACTTCCGTAAGATTACCCGGTTTTGTTGATGTCCACGGCGCACCGCGCAGTAAGCATCGTGACCTATTTTCGACGGTGGAATCCACAGAATGAGAGCTCCGGTTTCCTCCTGTCTCTGTTCTCTTGAAACCTGCCCAATTTAGTTTTTTTTTTTTTTTTTTTTTTCTGTTTTATTTAGTTTAAATTTAGTTTAGTTTAAATTTAGTTTAAAGACCTTTTTTGCTTTTCTGTCTTTTTTTCTGATTTTTTTTTTTTTTTTTTTTTGCCTTTTATTTCCACAGGTCGTGTCAGCATCAAGACCCAGTCTCGGAAACACAAACAGGAGATCAGCAAAGTGAACAGAAGACATCAGGTAAAGAGAGCAACTGCCCTACAATCCAGTCCACCTTGTTTTGTCCACATTTTTGTCCACAAGAAAGTTGTCACTGCCCTTGAGAAAGGTCCTGCTAGGATCGAAACGTAAGGCCCACTAAAATTTTAGTAATTTGCATTTTGGTAATTTTAGTCAGTAAGCAGTTTACAACATTTTTGTATACCGGTATCACTTTTTGTAATCTCAAAAGTTAGAGGGCCTGATGTTTCAATCCTAGCAGGACCCTTCTCAAAGGCAAACTGTAGAAAGAAGAAGTATTATGGATTGATTGGGCACGGCCTAGAAGGAATACGATGGCTGACCGTCACCTCTACATGCCACCTATCAGACCTCTGCCTTGAAGAAAGCTCTTGCTCGGATCCAAATGTCAGGGCCCTCTAAAATTTCCGAGATTACATGCAGGCTGAACTATGAAACCACAAGGCCTTTACAAGGACTCCCTTACATCTTTAATCCCCTTTTCTAAGCATCTAGTTCATCAGGGTGGAGGGCTTTTTCAAAAGTGTGTGTGTGGGAGGAGGGGAGGGTTATAAACCACAACGGCTGGTTGAAATGAAGCAAGCTTTTTCCCTATCAAAACATTTGTGTATATCGGTTTAGTTTTATCATAGAAATGGTATGGAAACTGTTCAGTTTCTTTGTTGCGTTTGTTTTGATTTTTGTCTGGCCAGGCCCAGCAGAGGAGACAGAACAAGAGAGAGGAGACGCTCGCCAGGAAACGAAGCATCGGGGGCCGTGACAGCGCCCCACATCTTGTGGTAAGAACTGCTCGAGAATTAGTCCAGAACCCTCTTCAAAGTCACAGGCCACTTAGATCATCCATGTGTTCTCGGGACTGCTTTGGTTTATTCCCAGCATGTTTTTATTGCCCCACTGTGCAGGCAGTGATCGGCTTGCACGGCGACTGCAATGTGGCGCAGGTGGTGAAGACGCTCGGGTCATGTGACCCGACAGCCGTCCAGTCATCTCACAGCAGCGCCATCTTGAGCGATCTCAGGTACCGCGAGCACTGCCTTCAGTTGCCATTTTGCACAGAAGTTACCTTTCTTTATCGGAGTGACCTTGTGATTGATACAATGTGACTAGTAAGAAACTTTGCCCATATTGAATACAGGGCTTCTGCGATATTGGAAGCATTCTGTTACCTTATGGTCTATCCCAGTCAGCCCAGGTCACTCTGGATTCATTAATACTTCTCTTATGTACCCAGCATGCATGCGGGATCACTGGGTGGTTACCCTGGTCGATCCTCTCACCGGGGAAGCTTGCGGAAAGCCATTTGAACGTGCAAATACTTCTTTGTTTTGTTGTTGTCGTCGACAGCGTGCCAAGGTTCAAGCACCGCTTGACCTTTCTGACCCCGCCCGCCGACCTGACCTCTGTCCTGGATGCGGCCAAGGTGGCCGATGCCCTCCTGTGCGTGGTCTCGCCCTCGGAGGGCTGGGATGCCTGGGGCGACCTGTGCCTGTCCTGCCTGTTTGCCCAGGGCCTGCCCACCACCACGGTCGTCACGCAGGTGGGTGAAGAATGAGGCCTACTGAGCCTCTGTAGGTGCTGCCATGCCTCTATAAGGCCTGTCATAAGGTGCCTCTGAAGGTGCTGTTATGCCTCTGTAGGTGCTGCCATAACAATACAGGTGCTGCCATAATACAGGTGCTGCATTGCCACTGCATGTGCTGCCATGCCTCTGCAGGACCTGCTGTGCCTATATAAGTGCTGCCACGCCCGTGTAGGTGCTGCCATGCCTTTGTAGGTGCTGTCATACCTCTGCAGGTGCTGCTATGCCTCTGCAGGTGCTGCATTGCTGCTGCAGGTGCTGCCGTGCCTTGTAAGTGATGCCGTCATGTGTATGCACAGCACACAGGATTGCCAGTGGCCAAGAGGGCATCCCACATGAATTAACTGAGTGTCTATCATAAGGTCTAATGTCTCATCTGGTTTTGCCCTCTTCTCTCCTTGCTGACCCTGACCGTCTCCCCCCCCCCTCCCTCAGGGTTTAGCCAAGGTGCCGATAAAGAAGCGTAACGATGCCAGGAAGGCTTTGCAGAAGACTGTGGAGAGAAGGTAAGATCTCATTGAAGATGCTATTCCTGCTATTTTATTCCGATTTGAAGATTCACTGAGGTGGAATCACATTGTGGAAAGTTTGAATCACAACGCGGAAAGTCGTCTGTTTCTAGACAGATTGCGCCTTTGAAAAGAGCCGTTAATTCAACGCTTCAGGCAGTGTGTTCTCTGCCCATCATCGGGAGATGACAAGTGCAAGCTTTATGAAGATGAGACCTATAAGCAGGAACTTAATGTCCTTGGAGCATCAAATCTGGTTGTGAGTCAGAAAACCGCCGTCCCTTCTTCAGCCCTTACTCAATCCAGTTGGGTCCTTTAACGATCCCTTGTTCAGCAGCCTCCCCTACTAATCCGTCACTATGCTCTCCGCTGACCAACAGCCACTCTGAAGTACTCAGCCATTGGCTTCTGCACGTCGGGGCTTCATCTATGAAGTGATGGACAAGCAATAAGCTTAGATAGAATATCCTTTTGCATCTAACAAGAGTTTTCCCACGGACATCAATAACCTATGGACAGACAACAGCGGGCACTTGACTGTAAATTCAGGACGCGTGAAAAACCATGGGCAAACTTGTTCGTCACGTCACACGGACGGACGTACGCACACAAACTCAGTGCAATATTACGCATACTGCCCCGCCATCCAAGAGAAAAACGACCACCAAATTTTGATTCATTATTATTTCTAATAAAACACGCAAATACACATCTGTAATGGAGTATGTAGTCATTTCTGAAAAGGGCTTTTGATCTCAATCAGCATGGTTTCATCCAAAAAATCCAGTTTGAATCCATCATTCCGGGATTTCTCCATATGTTTGTGCACATTGTTCAACTACTTCCGCCCATGGTTTCACATTTAGTCGGGCGCCATCACCATTACAGTATCCTGACATCGTTTTCCATAGGCGTTGTGTATGGCTGTCCGTCTATAGGATATTTATGTCTGTGGGTTTTCCCCACTCGACGTGTTGATGAAACACTGCGTGCTCAGTGCTTTGTCCTGATTGCCTGCTGAAAAATAATACAGGCAGGTCAGGCAGGATTCGAACTTTCGACTCCAGCTTTCTAGTAATAATAATAATAATAATAATTTGGGATTTATAGTGCGCCCTTTCCACCGAGGTGACCAAAGGCACATTACAAAAAAAATGCGAAAGGTATCTAATGAAAATACATTAAAATAAAGAAACTAGGACAGTCTTATGAGATTTGAATGTTTGCATGGTGAGAATAGCAGGATAAATAGGTTTGCAGTGACACCATGTAAATTCTCTTTTGTGAGTAAGTGTGGTTCACCCTTCACTGAGCTAATCCCCTCACCAGGATCCCTCTCCACACTACATAAGCCCCACTCCCAGTTGGAATCCAGCAGTCTCCTGAAGACGAACAGAGTACACTGTTCGAAACGTCGAGTTCCTCCGGATTTTTTCAGAACCACACTTACAAAAGAGAATTTACATGGTGTCACCGCCAACCTATTTATCCTAGGACAGTCTTGAAGAGAAAGTCAGGCCTCCATGGCAGTGCGCAAAGCTAGTGAAGACGTGTTGACCACTGATCAAGAAGGTCCCGTGTGTTCCCTCCGCTGCAGGTTTGCGGACGGAAAGCTGTACGCCTTGGACACAGAGCAGGAAGGTCTGCTGCTGCTGCGTCACCTAACGGAGCAGCGACTGCAGCCAATCAAGTGGAGGGACAGGCGGCCACACCTACTGGCCAGGACGGTCACCTTTGACCCTCAGAATGACCTGGTCAGTGCTCCAACAAGGGTTTGCTCCACTCGTCTGCTGAACCAAAAAAATGCAGGCAGCTCAGACAGGATTCGAACCCATGAGTCCTGCTTTCTAGTCTTTAGCACTGGACCACTGAGCTAGTCCAGGTTGTGTGGTGAATTTGAATGCAAACCATATTATTTATGTGGTTCTGCTAGCAAACTAACTCTTTTTGATAGTGGGCATTGGTTCAGTTGTAATGAAGAATTATCTGTCTTAGTGGCACACTCAATTGCGCTACCACTTCATGAATCAAACATGGGCTTGGTATTTTGAAGCTTCAGACAGGCCGTAGCATTAAATCTCTCTTTTTTTTTCTTTTTTTTTCATCCGTATATTCATCGCGACGATCAGGAGACGGTCGGAACGCTAAAGGTGACGGGATTTCTGCGCGGCACCCCCCTGTCGGCAAACGGTCTGGTCCACCTGCCCGGTTTTGGCTCGTTCCAGCTGAGCCAGATCGACGCGTCCCCCGACCCTTGCCCCCTGAATCCCAGGGCGCTGAAGGCGAAACCGAAACGCTCGGAGGTCATGGAGACAGAAGCTGTGAGTTGCTGAACCAGATCAGGGCTGTAGCAAGCAGTGACTGGAACTGGGTCGACTGTCTCTAGTTTGTTAGAATCCCTCAGAAACTCTTTACGAAAATAGCCAAGAAAATCAGGCGTTACTGTTCATTGGACCCAGGCATGTGGACTATTTGGCCTCACCTAAGGGCTGGATAGCTCAGGCAGAAGAGAGCTGGTATTTTAAATCCAAAGCCTGGGTTCAAGTCTCGGTTTAGTCAAAATTCTGTGGGTTTTTTTTTAAGTACCATGTAAATGCAAAATGTGTAAATTTCTTCCAAAAACACAAACATTCTGTGTTTTCCCTTTAGTCTATGACCCTAACCGGCTTTGAGAAAAATATTGACTCCTGCCTTTGAGATTCAGTAGGCCACTGTCTTTTGCTTGAAAGTGCTCTCTGGAGATTCACAGCCGTTGATGGTCAGAAGCTTCTGGCTGGCAGCCAGGTAAAGGCGTCATCATGCTTTCATGAAATGTCCTGCCAGGTTGCAACCTGTTGGGCCCTCAAACTGCTGCAGGTGGATATGTATGTTCAGCGTCGTTCTAGAAAGTAGGCAGTTGCTGCAACATCTTGGTTGTGATTGTCCTCGCCGTCCTTTTATCTGCTCCCCGGGCATCTAGGAGGATTGCCAGATGGAGGAGGGCATGGTGGTCTTGGAGAGGCCGGAGCCGGGCCAGCAGGAGAGCCTGGACAGTGAGGCTGTGGCCGACCCCATGGACGGGGAGCAGACCTGGCCCACCGAGGAGGAGATAGCCCAGGCCGAGGGTGAGTAGATATCCGGGAAGGGAGGGAGAGGGTGGGAGAGCCAGGCAGAGTTGTCTGCACTAGGTTTAATCCCTGCAGGGAAAGACAGCCCCCAACCCCCATCCACACCCACCCCACACACCCACACAATCTAAGGATGTCTCTGTTGTCAAGGCATCTCCAGCATGCCTCCCTCAAAGCCTCCCTCTGCCCCAAGGAACATCTTCCTCCTGGCTGCAAGGTGAATCTTCTTTCTCCATCTTCCTTATCCTCGTCCTCCCTCGCCTCCTCCTCTTTCTCCTTCTCTTCCTCCTCTTATTTTTCCTTTCCCTTCTCTCTTTCTCCTCCCTTCTCCTCCTCTTTCTCCTTCTCTTCCTCCTCTCCTGTTCCCTTTCCCTTCTCTCTTTCTCCTCCCTTCACCTTCTCCTCTTTCTCCTTCTCTTTCTCCTCTTCTTTCTCCTCTCCTTTTTCCTTTCCCTTCTCTCTTTCTCCTCCCTTCTCCTCTTTCTCCTTCTCTTCCTCCACTCCTTTTTCCTTTCCCCTCTCCCTTTCTCCTCCCTTCTCCTTCTCCTCGGCCTCTTCCTCTGCCTCTTCCTCTTCCTCTTCCTCTTCATCTTCCTCTTCCTCTTCCTCTTCCTCTTCCTCTTCCTCTTCCTCTTCCTCTTCCTCTTCCTCTTCCTCTTCCTCTTCCTCTTCCTCTTCCTCTTCCTCTTCCCCTTCCCCTTTCCCTTCCCCTTCCTCTTCCTCTTCCTCTTCCTCTTCCTCTTCCTCTTCCTCTTCCTCTTCCTCTTCCTCTTCCTCTTCCTCTTCCTCTTCCTCTTCCTCCTCTTTTTCTTCCTCCTCCTCCTTTCCCCCTCCTCCTTCTCCTCTTCCCACAAATCCTACCCTTTCTCCTCTCGTTTCTCCTTTCCTCCTCCTCCTGCCCTCCTCTTTTTCTCCACCTCCTGTTCTCATCCTCCTGCTTCTCCCCCACATCCTTTTCCTACCCTTTCTCCTCTCCTTTCTCCTTTCCCTCCTCTTTGTTCTCCTCCTCCTCTTCCTCCTCTACTCTAGTTGACTCAGAAACCCAAAGTCATTTCACAGATGCACTCTTCAATTTTCATTTGAGAAAGAGGGATTCTCACTCTTCTTTGAAGCTGCCTTAAAGGAAGCCAACACCACTAAGACCACCAAAAGGGTACCCAAGGGAACCTCTGAGTACCAGGCTGCTTGGATCATTGACAGTGACCATGATGACAACCAATCTGTAAGTTAATCTTTAGATTAGATTAGGTTTATTTTACCTTTTTTTTCTATTTGAAACAAATTCTTTTGTCACAATTCATAGTCTTTTATCTCCTAGTATTGTTTGTCATTGGGGTAAGACTCTTTACTGAGAGTGTACTCGAGATTTGAAAAAGACCAGCAGTCACTTTTTCACCAAATTATCGTAACTTACGATCAATCGCAAAATGATGAGCGATGCACAGAAAGCGTATGGTGTATCACAACTTACCGTTGGGTTATCCACCGTAAGTTGAGTCAAGATGCATCCTAAGGCTTTGTGAAATGCGTCGCTGTACTTCAATTGAACCTGACAGCCGTTTGAAGTGACCTTGCATGCTGCATGGTGTACGTCATTTTCTGAAGGTTTTTTTTTCCCACCGGTGCAGGGAGAGGACGAAGATGACGAGGAGGAGGAGGAGGACGGGGAAGAGGAATTCTTTGATGCCATGTCCCAAGAGGACAGCGATGACGGTAGACCGGCCCCCAGCCTGGCAGGCACAGACATGGAATACGACACGGTAAGCCCAGACAATGTTCCCATCCCCGTTTGGGGACTTCAATGTGAGACACTTCAATGTTGGAAAATGAGTCGCTTTTTCGTATAGCCCTTTTTCCACACACAGGGCAACTCAAGAACACTGGGATGAACAAATCTAACAAAAATCTTTTCTCTCTTTTTTTTTCACTTTTTTTTTCTTCAATAGTTTGATTGGATGGTATCTTAGCCCCAGACCTTTGGTTTAAACAAGACTTTTCACGCTGAGCAGATTTTCATGCTTAAAGCCCCTACACAACATTGGTCAAGGTCAAAGAATAGCATCCATACGTTGTCTGATCCAACATATGCATGAAATAGCACACCTGTGAGAATTTCAGCTCAATATGCCAACCGAGTCTCGAGTAAATCGTGAAAACCGCTTCATTTGTTTCACGAAATTGCAGCATTCAACGCCGTACTTTTCCGAAAAAAAGTTTTGATCTCGGTGAGACGTAAACAATTTACTCTTTTCTCCCAAAATGCAACATTTTAGGCAGAAATATTTCAGTGCAAGGTTTATACTATAACCATCTTCAAACTGTATGAGTTTCATGTAAATCTGTGAACATTTCTGTTTTTCGATCTTACCAATGTTGTGTAGGGGCTTTAATAGACTCTATCACATGAGCTATTTGGCAATTCCGATGGGATCTTTCCAAAATCAAGGCTTGTCTCAGAGGCCCTGGTGGGATCGATACAAGGAGTCCCTTTCACTGTAACTTTGCCCATTTTAGTTTATTGTAGTATGTATTGCAGCACGTGTGCATTCATTTTTGTCTCATTTTTTTAAAAACATTTTCTGTGGAGATAGATGTGATTATTATGTAATCTGGTCATTTCCTTGCGTCTTTCAGATTAGCATCACCGAGGGCAACAAGGCCAACTACGATGCCGACTACGATGAGGCAAAAGAGCAGGCCATGTAAGTGAATAACAAATAAACAAATAAATAAGCAAACAAACACCCCAATCAACCTTAGCAAAGTGTTGGCAAGCAAGGATCAACCATCTCTGCCTATTTTGAATTTGAAATGAATTTCAAATACATTTGTACACACAATTTGAATGTTTTTTATCAGCTTTCATTGTTGTACACATTTTTTTTTTTAAAGGCCTTACAAAACATTGGTCGAGGTCAAATAATAGCATCCATACGTTGTCTGATCCAACATAGGCATGAAATAGCACACCTGTGAAAATTTCAGCTCAATCCGCCAACCGAGTCGCGAGAAAATCTTGAAAAACCGCTTCATTTGTTTCGCGAAAATGTTCCGAAAAATAATTTAGATCTCAATTTCTTTTACTCTTTTCTCTCAAAATACAACATTTTAGGCAGAAATATTTCAGTGCAAGGTTTCTACTATAACCATCTTCAAACTGTATAAGTTTCATGTAAATCTGTGAACATTTCTGTTTTTTCGATCTTAAATAATTTTGTGAAGTGTTGAATGTTTGAATTCCTTATCAGGCTGGAGAAATATCGCGAGGAACGGATGGAGGAGATGTACCCAGATGAAGTTGACACGCCGGTCAGCCTGCCAGCCAGACAGCGATTTGCAAGGTTAGAAACAAAATCAATTTGCTTTGTTTCAATGTGACTGGACCCGGGACTTGAACCAGAGCCCTCTGGTTTTGAGTTCGCCACTCAAGTGCCAACCCAGTCAACATTTTCTATTGCCATTTTTTCAAACTTCCCAGTCAGTTCCCAGTCAGGTTTTCCTTTATTTTTTTGAACCATTATTTTTTGGGTCTGTCTCTTTACAAAAGATATGAAGTTGAAGTGCAGGGTCGATTTAAGCAGACTTGTTTTCTCAAAATTTAGTGGGCCTGACGTTTCGATCCTAGCAGGACCTTTCTCAAAGGCAGAGAAAGGTGAGAAAGGTCAGGCCCACTAAATTTTGAGATTTGCATTTTGGTAATTCAGATTCATCAGATTCCGAAGAAAAAGCTTGTCGAAAGACATCTCGGCCAACAAAATTGTCAGGTTTTTCTCGCCGAGAAAAAGACTGGTGCTGCACACAAAAAACATGCATTACCTACTGAACGCGTCAGGGAACCTCTCCGACTATGTAAGTGCATATGGCCTTCACGGGGAGAGAAGAAATATCTGCGTTCATCCCCTGACGTAAAGAACAGCGCCCTCAATAACTACCAGCATAATTTTAATTAATTAAAAAAAGCTTCTAATAAGCCTGAAACACACAAATTATATTTGATCTGGAATTATAATGTACCAATGAACATATTTAATGCCAAATCAGGATTTTCTAATGTTTACACTTCAGTTGACCTTTAAGGTCACTCTGCCTGTGAAAAAAGGACTAGCTAGGATCAAAACATAAGGCCTTCCTAAGTGTTTTTTTTGTTTTTTGTTTTTTTCAGATATCGTGGGTTGAAGAGTTTTCGGACGTCGCCCTGGGACGCCAAGGAGAATCTGCCTAGCGACTACGCCCGTATCTTCCAGTTTGAAAACTTCAGCAGGACGCGCAAGCGCATCGTGGCCGAGGAGAGAGAGGGCGGTGCCCAGGTAGTGCTCACTCGATGCGTTTTCCTCCACCCCCTCCCTCCAATATCTATGACACCCCTCCCTCCAATATCTATGACATCCCCTCCCTCCAATATCTATGACACCCCTCCCTCCAATATCTATGACATCCCCTCCCTCCAATATCTATGACACCCCTCCCTCCTCCAATATCTATGACACCCCTCCCTCCTCCAATATCTATGACATCCCCTCCCTCCTCCAATATCTATGACACCCCCTCCCTCCTCCAATATCTATGACACCCTCTACCTCCTCCAATATCTATGACACCCCCTCCCTCCTCCAATATCTATGACACCCCCTCCCTCCTCCAATATCTATGACACCCCCTCCCTCCTCCAATATCTATGACACCCTCTACCTCCTCCAATATCTATGACATCCCCTACCTCCTCCAATATCTATGACACCCCCTCCCTCCTCCAATATCTATGACACCCTCTACCTCCTCCAATATCTATGACACCCCCTCCCTCCTCCAATATCTATGACACCCCCTCCCTCCTCCAATATCTATGACACCCTCTACCTCCTCCAATATCTATGACATCCCCTACCTCCTCCAATATCTATGACACCCCCTCCCTCCAATATCTATGACACCCCTCCCTCCTCCAATATCTATGACATCCCCTCCCTCCTCCAATATCTATGACACCCCTCCCTCCTCCAATATCTATGACACCCCCTCCCTCCTCCAATATCTATGACACCCCCTCCCTCCTCCAATATCTATGACACCCCTCCCTCCAATATCTATGACATCCCCTCCCTCCTCCAATATCTATGACACCCCTCCCTCCTCCAATATCTATGACATCCCCTCCCTCCTCCAATATCTATGACATCCCCTCCCTCCTCCAATATCTATGACATCCCCTCCCTCCTCCAATATCTATGACATCCCCTCCCTCCTCCAATATCTATGACACCCCTCCCTCCTCCAATATCTATGACACCCCCTCCCTCCTCCAATATCTATGACACCCCTCCCTCCTCCAATATCTATGACACCCCTCCCTCCTCCAATATCTATGACACCCCCTCCCTCCAATATCTATGACACCCCCTCCCTCCTCCAATATCTATGACACCCCTCCCTCCTCCAATATCTATGACACCCCTCCCTCCTCCAATATCTATGACACCCCTCCCTCCTCCAATATCTATGACACCCCCTCCCTCCAATATCTATGACACCCCCTCCCTCCTCCAATATCTATGACACCCCTCCCTCCTCCAATATCTATGACACCCCTCCCTCCTCCAATATCTATGACACCCCTCCCTCCTCCAATATCTATGACACCCCTCCCTCCTCCAATATCTATGACACCCCCTCCCTCCAATATCTATGACACCCCCTCCCTCCTCCAATATCTATGACACCCCTCCCTCCTCCAATATCTATGACACCCCTCCCTCCTCCAATATCTATGACACCCCTTCCCTCCTCCAATATCTATGACACCCCTCCCTCCTCCAATATCTATGACATCCCCTCCCTCCTCCAATATCTATGACACCCCCTCCCTCCAATATCTATGACACCCCCTCCCTCCAATATCTATGACACCCCTCCCTCCTCCAATATCTATGACATCCCCTCCCTCCAATATCTATGACACCCCCTCCCTCCTCCAATATCTATGACACCCCCTCCCTCCAATATCTATGACACCCCTTCCCTCCTCCAATATCTATGACACCCCCTCCCTCCAATATCTATGACACCCCCTCCCTCCTCCAATATCTATGACACCCCCTCCCTCCAATATCTATGACACCCCCTCCCTCCAATATCTATGACACCCCTCCCTCCTCCAATATCTATGACATCCCCTCCCTCCTCCAATATCTATGACACCCCCTCCCTCCTCCAATATCTATGACACCCCTACCTCCTCCAATATCTATGACACCCCCTCCCTCCTCCAATATCTTAAATATATGGCCAATGGCTTTTACTCATACTTATGATCATGTACTTTTACTCATGCTCAAGAATTTGTCCTTATACTTATAGCCGTGTATTTTTACTTATCATTCTTGTATGGCCAGGAAGTACTCATACTTGCACTCATACCTGCGCTTATGGAAAAAGAACTCAAATATGAAATTGATTTGAAATTCCATCTTTTTTTTTTTCTATGTACAGACGGGCAACTATATCACTCTCCATATATCCAATGTGCCAAGGCGTTTCATGGGTAAGAAAACTCACCAAACATACTCTGGTGATATACAAAAATGTTGCAAACTGCTTACTGACTAAAATTACCAAAATGTAAATCTTAAAATTTTGTGGACCTGACGTTTCGATCCTAGCAGGACCTTTCTCAAAACAACCTTTCTCTCTGCCTTTGAGAAAGGTCCTGCTAGGATCGAAACGTCAGGCCCACCAAACATACTCTGGTAATACTTTAGTATTACGCCTTCTGTGCCCCTTTGATTAACCAGCTGTGAGAAATCCACTGCCTTTGCTTCTCCTGATGGATAGGGCAGAGCATACACAGCCTGAAATGTTGAGTAATACTGGCCCTTCTCAGAGCTATCCTCATTTTCTGAAGAGAGTTCATGCCTGGTGTCACCGCAAACTTCCCACTTTGTCTTTTCTTCTTTGTCCAGATGAATTTGATTCCAGCAAACCGAACATTGTGAGCGGACTACTCCCTCATGAACAAAAGGTAACGCATTAACTCACTAGATCCTCCGCGAATGAAGATTGAATTTTAACAATCATTGGCCATTGGTTTGAGAGTGGTTTTAGCAGGGAAGTATAGACTTCTTTAACTAAATTGTTTCCGACGTAACAACTATAATTAAAAGGACGATTACTATTCCAAAAATTTTTTGTACTGTTTCAAACCTTTTTTTTCCAATGGGGTTGTGTGATTTGCAGTAATTAAATGATTTTAGCTTTGCCTAAAATAAAACAAATCGACCTTTGAGAAAGGTCCTGCAAGAACCCAAAACCTCAGGCCCAATAAATTTGTGAGATTTCCTCTTTTTGGTCATTTAAATCAGTGAGCACAATGCGATATTTGAATATTGGTTAAAAAAAAAAGGGAAAAAAAAGGAAAAAAAAAAAAAAAAACGAGATCATTTCGTTCAAAGACTCAACTGTTAATAATAATCTTTCCCCCTTTCTCCACGATTTAGATGTCGGTGATGCATTTTGCCATCAAGAGGTACCACCACTTCACAGAGCCGCTGAAGTCAAAGGTATTTTTCAAAAATAGGAAAGGGGTTTAATGATTGTGAGATGGTTAGAAACGCCCAATACTGTCACATATTTATCTTGCATTTTTCCTTATTTAAGAATAGCCCTGAACATTGACTGGAGCAGATCTTGAGCCTCAGACCTCTGAATAATGATGACTACCAGCGCTCTCACTATTTGAGCAGGTTTAAAAGTACCGACACTCTAACCGCATGAGCTATCCAATCCTGACCTTGTTGTGGAGATAGCAAATGAAATTTGACTAGACCGGGATTTGAACCCAAGACCTGTGAACATAACATTACCAATGCTCTCACCATCTGAGCAAGCTGGCCAGCTTTTAGGTACCGGTAGTGGCCTTCCCAAACTTAATAATAATAATAATAATAATAATAGATATTTATAATAACGCCTTACGTATAACCTCAAAGCGCTTTACAAACACAACCACAAAAGAAAGTGATGAACAAAGGTAAAAATAAACTATTACAGTAAAAATAAACTACAATCCCCAAACCCAAGTATACGTATCAATAAGAGGACAGGTGAAATGTAACAATACTTTCGGGGAATCTCAGAGGTGGGTCGCGGCAAATCCCCCCAAGCACACAGTAACCTGTCAAGATGGTCCCCAAGGCTTTGCCAACTAAAATGAATTAACTTCAGACTCTTTGCTGGGGTTGGGGTTGCCAAGTAGAAGTAACCAATCCGAATCAGGTGTGCATCACCAGGAACCTCACCCACATTTTCATTTTAGATGCAAATTATAAAGATCAGTTTTACACCCAGCTGCAGCAGTTCAGAGATTATACAACGGCTTAAGAGACCTGCTTACTGCCATCAGTGTTGCCGAACCTAATCCCTGTCCTGTTTTCAACCCCTCTCCCTCCCCTCCCCCCCTCTCTCTCTCTCTCTTCTAGGAGCGCTTGATTTTCCAGGTTGGCTTCCGCCAGTTTTCAGCCTGTCCAATCCTGTCGCAGCATTCAAATGGCGACAAGCACAAGGTAAGGACTATCTGGTTGAAGCATTGCTGCCTTCCGTTATGGCCGTGTCCATACTTGTAATTCGTCGTGTGCCCTGCAAAAGGGCGTAGGTGCATTCAGACACCAACATCACCTCACGCCCTTCTGCCGGGAACAAATTCCACCTGGTCTGTTTTGTGGTTTTTACGTCATCATGACGTAATATGTGAACACGGAATGTGGATAGGATTGAAGCGCGTACAGAATGGATAATAATGAATGATTAAACAAAATGACCTCAGTGACCATCTTCTGCCCTTCTGCCCCTCTGAAAGGCATCCCACATATTCTACTTTGAAGAAAGGTCCAGTTTGAACCCCTTATGTCAGCCTCCATAACCCTCCGTTGGTCACTGCAGACCTTGTGCCACACTCATTAGAGATTCATTTGTGTGGGTTTTTTTCTCTCCCCCCCGTAGTATATGCGCTTTCTGCCCAAGGATGATGTCACCGTTGCCTCGGTCTATGCCCCCGTCTCCTTTCCACCCGCCACAGTCATTGTCTTCAAGGAGAACGAGGACGGTAGGCGTTCAGATTGGGGTGCCAGACTAAAACTCAGAAGCACGCACGCACTGTGTCGCCAAACCACAGGCTGCAGCTGATGACAACGCACAGACCTATGGGAATTGGCTGCAGCCAGTGGCTTAGTGGCTTCCATGGACTCCTGCACAAGATAAAGCCGTAGCCAATGATTTCAGCAGGCATGCAAGTTGTCCGCGGATCCGCGGATTTCCGCATTTTATTTTTTTATTTATTTATTATTTTTTTTAACTCAAAGTCATAAGTTGTCACAAACTACTCAGAATGCACCACAGAGCATCTAGAATCCAACACACCGTAAGGGCTTCGTGCTTCGCGCTCGCAGTTTCATTCGGACATTTTCCTCTTTTTTTACAATTCAAGAGTTGCATGCCTGTTTCAGACAGGGCCTGACTTTGCAATGCTCAATCTAAATAAGACTTGAAGGTCTGCATGGTGGAGAACTTAGTGGAAGGTTTGCGGCGACACCATGTATATCTTCTCTTTACCTCGACTCTCTACCGGCTCTTTTCAGAGCCATACTTCTTGAAAGAGAAGATATAATTATATGGTGTCACCGCAAACCTTCCATGCTCAATCTTACTCAGACTAGTCCCAGACTATCCTTGTACTGTAATCGTTCAAGTCACCCGAGGAAAAATACCAGCAATTATGTTTTAAATCCCAGACCAAAATGCATTTAACTTTCTATCTTTCTTGCCAACCCCCCCCCCCCCAAACAAAAATGAACATTTTGAAAAATAGCCAAGAAAACCTTTCGAGTCCTCTAGTTTCGTGTACCAGCACGATCTTACGATCTCAGCAATCCATTCCTAGGATTGCGGCCTTTCCAAAAAGTCGGCAAGTCTTTGTCGGGGTGGGGGCGCCAGTCAGAAGCATTAACTGCCAAATATCTACACATGTTTGTGAGCATAGAGAGTCACTTTGGGGGGAAAGAAATGGCCTGAAGTGGTTGGATTTACAGAGATTTGCATTTGCAAGGATGTGTGGATGATACGTAGTGCTCCGATTGCCTGACAGCCTCGCACAGTCTGGTGGCCACTGGCACCTTGCTGGCCGCCAACCCTGACCGCATTGTGGCCAAGAAGATCGTCCTGAGCGGCCATCCCTTCAAGATCATCAACAAGCAGGCAGTGGTCAGATACATGTTCTTTAACAGAGGTAACGTTCAATTTCAAACCTTCTAACACATTGACAAACAAATTTTGTGCGAACAATTTTGCATGCAGCCATGGTGTATTATGGATAAATTCATTGAATAGATATACTGGGTGTTTTTTTTGTCACTGATAATGTAATTCAGTGAGGGTTTGCCCTTCCTGCTGTGTAGTCATCACTC
This sequence comes from Luidia sarsii, assembly GCA_949987565.1. Lineage (NCBI taxonomy): Eukaryota > Metazoa > Echinodermata > Asteroidea > Paxillosida > Luidiidae > Luidia > Luidia sarsii. The sequence continues at coordinate 25,153,741 of OX465103.1, read as the reverse complement.
CATGCTCAGTGCTCTGCCCGATTGCCGAAAAGGCAGAAGGTGCTCTATGACATTGGGCCCTGGTATAAAACCGCTTAAGCACCCAAATTTGCTTGAGCACAAAACAATCACTTCTTTGATGTAAAGTTCCGCTCAGGTCTTTGTGCCTAACCAGCTCTATGAAATCCACCCCCCATTCACTTGAAAGGGTCTGCCATAAGTAACCAACACCACCACAAGAGTTTCTTCATAAACTGTCCTTATTCCCCTACCTTCACTCTCTCCATTTCCCATGTGGGGGTGGTTTCTTCAGTGCTGTCAGTACCAGGCAGCAGCTGTATTTGTTCAAATTTGGGAGGAGGGTTGTCTGACAAATGCATAGCTCTCTGGATGTGGTATACCGCATGGTCACCCTATTACATCACGGAAACGTTTCCCTCTTCATTTGAGTTTTCCTCCGATTCTTGTCGTTGGTCCGCAGAGGATATCATGTGGTTCAAGCCGGTGGAGCTGCACACTAAGTGGGGTCGACGTGGGCACATCAAGGAGCCCTTGGGTAAGTGACATATCATGGAAGGCAAATCAGAAGACCCAAAGCTGTCCCAGTCTCTAACTTTTCCCCCAAGAGCTGGACTTGAAACTGGATCGAGAGAACCTAGAATCTCAGTAGCCTTTACCCCGCACGAAATATGTCCCAAAGAAATATGAAATGCTTACATATAAGACGTGAAGGTTTGCATGGTAAAAATACTAAGTGGAAGGTTTGCGTTGACACCATGTAGCACTTCTCTTTCGAGAAGGAGTGCGGCTGTGAAAAGAGCCAGTAACTCGGGCTCTTTTCAAAGCCACACTCCTTCTCGAAAGAGAAGTGCTACATGGTGTCACCGCAAACCTTCCACTTACCGGTAGATATTTAGAAGTTAACCACTTTGCGCTGTGACCTCCGAATTCGGAGCACCAGTGCTGTTGCTATGCACTGGGCCATGCATCTGGTCACTCTATTGTCCAGGTTATAAGCAAAGACACTTTTCAGCCTTCAATAATGCAATATGTAGCGTGACAAAAAGCCACACAGAAGACAACCAATAGACCGATTGAGCGACCACTGTTTACATGCCATCACTTGACTTATTGCAGGTATTCATTTGGCACAGAGCAGAGATGGAAATGTACAAATAAAATGTGGACAATATGATAGTCTTCTTTGCTCATTTCTCACTCCTGTTCTGCACCAAATGAGATGCGAAAATACCCACTATAAGTCACCTGATGGCATGTAAACATTGGTCTCGCAATCAGTCTACTTGGGCCAGGTTTTTTTTTTTGAGAATTGTTTGAATCCCTTGCAGTTATTTCATACTGAATCTGCGAGAAAATAAGCCAGAGGTCTAACGTTCAAATCTTGGCCCAGTCAAATCGTCTTTGCTGTTTTTGCAAAACGTTTTCAAGATTTAGATTAGTCAGTTCTCCCTTCCTTGTTGGTCTGAAGACGTCTTTGCATTGCGTCTGATTGGAGCGGCTTTTTCGTTTGGTGTTGATTTTTTTCTCGCCCAGGCACCCACGGTCACATGAAGTGTATCTTTGACGGCAAGCTGAAGTCGCAGGACACCATCCTCCTGAACCTGTACAAGCGTGTCTACCCCAAGTGGAACTACGACCCCACATGCCCGAGGGCACTCTACATCACGGCCACGACTGTGAGCCAAGCGAAGGAAGGAGATGACGATGACATGGACTGAGGCTCATCCCAAAAAACAATTTTTCAAAATCTATTTTCAGAATTCATTTGTTCACCACTTTGCACCGTACCACTTTTCAGTTCGCATGATTGCCATACAGGTTTTTTTTTTTTTTAGATAATGTGCCTTTTAAAACCGGTCTTGAAACAATCAGAAACAATCAATACTTAATTAAATTAATCAATAAGAGTACACTATGTGTTTGTGCCTGGCACAGTTTGGACACATTGTGTGGCGTAGCTTTTGTCATGCTATTTACTGTTTTGTGGTAGGCTGAAAAGTCTTCTTCTTTTTTTTAACTTGGACAATTGTGGTGCCCGGATTCGGAGGACCCGGCACATAGCAACACCACTGGTGCTTAGATTTCGGAGGTCAGGGCAAAGTGGTTACTGGTAGTCTGAGAAGACCTTTTTCACCTACGTGACCAAAACACGTAAAACATAAACACTTTTTACAGACCGCTTTTTACGGAAAGTGTACACACAACCCTATGGTACAACTGATGTTTAGACTGTGCGATGCCATTGTAAGGTGGTCCAACATGATGTCACGTGAAAAAGGTCTATTCTGTACATGGAAATAAAAACAATAGAGCAAAAATGATACAGTTTTAAAAAGCAGCAAAAATCAACCAAGAATGCTTCTGGAGACATCTGTTTACATTATTTAGAATATAACTATTGGATGATTCTTGTTTGTTTTAAATGGGCACGGCTTTGACTGATAAGGGAAATTATGGGTGATGTAGATTGGTTGTGGTGATATCTTCATGTTCAAGATCTCTGTTGGGAGTGAGAATGGCGAGAAAGATGAACACCAAGCAATCCCTTTGGCATGTGTTAAGGATTTCCCCCGGCAAAGTGTGTTCCCTCATGCACGTGCTACAGTGCTTTAGACCCATTCCCAACCAAATTGGTGACTTATGGAACATAGCTAGCACGTCCACAGTATCCCAGACTAGCAGGTTAGCTGTTGCCATCTCGGACTCGAGGCAAAACCCTGCTCTGAGATGAGTTTTGGAACTGAAAGCTTTGGTCAGTGTGTGCTTTGCCTGTTGACAATAGACTGACGAAAAAGAGATTCGATGTGTGGCGTTACCACAGACATTCTACATTGTGAACCCACCTATCAAAGCTTTTTATGGTTAGCGATGACAGAATGAGATTTTACAGCTAGCCAGATGGAAGCTAATAAAATAATCCCTCCAGAAATGACCATGGACTCCATGTATTATTCCTTTGCTTTCTTTGGTTTTAATGAGTTATTAAAATTACCTTCCAGCATCTGGAACTTAATTTTAGGTATGAACAAACTTCAGTGCATTGATTTTCCACCTTTTTAATCAAAATTCTAATGTTGGCAGACTATCTCTGCCATATACAAGTATTGGCCACAAACTTGGTTACAAGAGGCTACAGCTCTGGTCAAGTGAAGAAGGCCATTGCCAAAGCCTGTACCATTCCTAGAAGTTTGGCACGAAGGAAAACCTCCTTCAACCTCCTTGTCCGAAACCAACCCTGTCCCCATTATTTTGTTTATATAAAGGCAACCCTATCGTCTTCTAGATCCTTCTCATCAGCTCCCACACAAACATAAGTTCGTTTGGGTTTACAATAAACCTCATCAACCCCACCTTTGTGTCAGGAGTCGGTTCTTCATTTACAGTTGTATTTGTGCCACACTACAAAGTAACACACAGGACCTAGGACTCGGACAATCAATCCATTCTTTCACGCAGACCGTGATGACATGGTGAGTTTTTTCCAGCATTCTCTGTCCAGCATCGCCTTTGAAAGAGAAGAGCCACACAGTCCAGACTCCAGTTTTATGGACGATTTGAGAGTGGTGTTGGGACGACCTCTGTGCCAAGGAGCATCTGGCTTCCAGAGGACTCGACTAGCTGGTTCACTGTGACGGTACACCAGCTAGCTGCAGGCGACACTGTCTGATGGTGGTTGTGACAGACAACCTAGCACCAATCCAAGTGTTACAATACTTCTGAGTGGCACCCCCACCCAAGCAAACAGTTTGGGAATCCCCTCCACACATAAGGGCTGGATAGGTTATGAGTATGCTCATGGTCTTCTTAGAGTGACCAGGGCCCAATTTCATAGAGCCATTTAAAGCCACTACACAACATTGGTAAGATCGAAAAACAGAAATGTCCACAGATGTACATGAAACTTATACAGTTTGAAAATGGTTATAATAGAAACCTCTCACTGAAATTTTTCTGCCTAAAATGTTGTATATTGGGAGAAATGAGAAAAAGAAATAGTTTTAAACTATTTAAACTATTTTTCGGAACAGTAAGGCGTTGAGCTGAAATGTTCACAGGTGTGCTATTTCATACATACATGTATGTTGGATCAGACAACGTATGGATGCTATTATATGACCTCGACCAATGTTGTGTAGGGGCTTTAAGCATGAAAATCTGCTCAGCGTGAGAAGTCTTGTTTAAACTGTTTAAGCAGAATTACAAAGCACATTACGATGGTGACGTCAATTGCGTCCGACTTGTTTTCCCTGTTCTTTACTCAGCATCAAACAAAAGTGAAGTTTATGTTGGCAAAGCAATCCCTTGAATCATGACATTCTGTGATTAAGCAAAAGTTTGGTGCTTATGAGTCTATAAAATTGGCCCCTGAAAATATGGCGATATTAATCACCTCAGCACTCTCAAGTCAGTCACGCTTGGAAAATCGAAGCCAAGCTATCCACAGTAATCATCCACACAGGGCAATAATCACACACTGAGTCTACAATAGTGTCCATCATTTTTAATGGCCGCCTCTTAGTTTCAGATAAGTCCACAGGAGTGTACAGTGTCATAGATATACGCATTACTTTGTCATTTGTACAAAAACAAAATTGTGTAAAAATGTGCAGAGATTCCGCACTGACAGTGCCAAGGCACTATTAAGTTTTAATATCGCCGGAGTTGAAAAACCCCAAACATTTGGTAAACATCTTTGCCTTCTCTTCATCATTTGCATTCACAATTATTATCTTACAATAAATTGAGGTAAATCTTAGAATTTGGGAGATTTGGGGCCTTTAGGAATCCCTGGCTCAAGCTCTGGCTCAGGCTCAAGCTCTGGCTCAGGCTCAGGCTCAGGCTCTGACTCAGGCTCTGGCTCAGGCTCTGACTCAGGCTCTGACTCAGGCTCAGGCTCTGACTCAGGCTCTGACTCTGGCTCAGGCTATGGATCAGGCTCTGACTCAGGCTCAGGCTCTGACTCAGGCTCTGACTCAGGCTCAGGCTCTGACTCAAGCTCTGACTCAGGCTCAGGCTCTGACTCAGGCTCTGACTCTGGCTCAGGCTATGGATCAGGCCCGGGCTCTGGCTCAGGCTTCATTCCCCTTGACACAGATCATGTAAATACACTGTCACTGAATTCAAGGGCTTAATACTGTACTGTTACTTCAAAACAGAGTCTCCCATAGAAACTGCCATCCAAATCCTGCTCTTTAGTGAGTATTAACAGCAACCTACATGGGGTCAGTGAAAAGTCACCTTTGCACAGGTTTGCACTTGCATTTTGAGAACTGGATTTGCCACTAGTCAAGCAGATTACCAAAATACATATCTGGCCAATGTACCAGTCTTTGAATCAAATAGAGGCTCGGTGACCTTTGCATTTCTTACTGATGCATTGCTCAATTAAAATCTTTCCGCTCCCGCAGGCGAGTGCCCAATTCAAAGCCATAGCTACCTAATTCAGACAGGGCCTTGCGTCCAGTCAGAAACAAACACGTGTAGATAAAATGCATGTGAAATTGGACGCCAAATAGATAAAATACTCTGTAATAATTTTCACTCCATGATTCACATGCACCCGTAGAAGGTCTGCATAAAGGGATGTGAACGAATGCCCAACAAATTTGTTAAATCATCCGCAGATTCGCACACACATTCGAACGCAGATTCCAAGTAGCCATAAATTGATGCAATTCTTGTCAAAAAGTTGATTGTTGCAACGCCGCACTTCGCAAGCGTAAGCATAGAATTGGGTCAACAGAACCCAGCACAAACCATACAAAAATCAATGTAAACATGCGGTGCATCATTTTACTTTAAAATATCATTTTCAATGATCTGACGTGAAACAAATTAAGTAGTGCAACTGATAGGACAATGACAGGCCTAGAGTTGATTGAGACATTAAAAGATGCGACAATGTCCCTGTCTTGCGAGCAATTACAAGACAGGGACAGCAATTCAACTCGTCATAGCACCAACAACGACCACAGAAATAGCTCAACAAAGTAGGGTGGAGGGCACGGAACCAAAAGACTTGAAGCAGCTTCAAGACGCCAGACGCGGTCAGGCGTCTTTTGTGACATCAAAACTACCAGTTGTGTCAGCGCAAAAACATGGTATGTGTTTCTTAATCATTTTGACCTGTTTCTGTCTACAATAAAATTGAGGTAATGTAGCTTACAAACAAAAACTTTTTTCTTAATGTTTTGTCTACAAACTGTAGAAAATTAATGCTTAAATACTATTAATTGAAGAGCCTTTGGACAGAAACAAGAAACAGGTTTTTGCACTCACACAATATTCCATTTTTTTTTTAACAGGAACATTTGCTGAGCTTAAAAAAACAAACGACTGACCCTTGCTTAATTGGATGGGGTCACTGGTGTATTAAAATATTCCAACAGCACACGGACTGAACGGGTAAGTGTTCCAAATGAACCTATTGCCACCCCTATGATCACCTTGCAAGCCTAGAATTGTAATAAAGCTAATAAAGTTAATTTACAGGCAAAGGAAAAAACCCTGAGACTAAAGTTAAACCCAGTCAATTTTTCTCTGTTTTTCAACTAATTGATCGAAAATTCCCAGTTACTTTTCGGTTGTTTTCATGTGTTTAAAATAAAGGGTTTTTAGAAGACTGTTATCAACTTTGTGTTATCCCCAAACTGGAGATATATAACAGGACCGACATATGACGCTTAACCACCGTCGTTGAGCCATGCTGGTACCCCGTAAATTGTGTGGGGACTATACCAGGACGTGTTTTGTAAACCAGCATAGGTTAGGCTTAGGGCGCTACGGTTAGGGTTATGGTTACGGTTAGAGTTAGAGTTCCGGGTTGGGTTAGCGTTACTGATAGAGTTAGGATTAGGATTAGGGTTAGGTTCAGGATTAGGGTTGTTAGGGTTAGGATTAGTATAAGGGTTAGGGTTGTTTCGTGCTTGTGCCTGTAACTACCTGAGAAATGAATGAATGAATGAATGAATGGGGGGAGGCCTCAGCAAAACCTGGCTTCGCGCATGTGCACTTATAGCTTAGCCACATTGGTTAAGTGTCATACGTCGTGACGCTTATATGCCTCCCAAACTGCTGTACAACAAGGTGTTGCTTGCATCTAAATGAAAATGGCAGTGTGATCCTCGGAGAGTTACGACAACTCATGGTAGAATAGCTGGACAGCAGGCAAAGATTGTTGGACCATTCAGGAAGGTGCCTACCTACTAGCTGAGAAGTTAAGGTGGTGGAGCAGTGTTTGGTGTTTTAACCAGAGGCCTGAGTTCAAATCCCACTCTAGTCTAATTTTCTTTGCTCTTTCATCACCCATCCTAAAAAGCTAAAAAGTCTAACGTTCAATCTCAGGCAAACCTTTTTGAGAAAGATCAACCCTTGTAATTTTTCAAAGATTTGTACAATTTTGATCATAAAATCGGTCAGCAATTTGCAACTGTCTAGTTTCACTTTCGATAATAGCTGATAATAAAAACAAGTTCCAAGTCACTTTCTCTCCTTGCTTGTAATATACAACGATGCTGCAAACTGCTTACTGATGAAAATGACCAAAAATGCAAATTGCATAATTTTAGAGGGCCTGACAGGTTTTTTACAAACACAATGTTGAAAGTTGGAAGCTGTAAGAACTGCTCTCAGGGTGCAGCAAAAGAAATGCTCCGCCAATGTCCAAATTAATTAAAGAGTAGCCCTTTTCTCAGCACACTTGTTTATATCTTTAGCTATACTCTGCTGGAAAAAAAAGGTTTGTCTAGTGTTGCACACATTCTCCACTGGAGTGGAGTGGCTTAAACAGTTAAATATATATATCCAATAGGAATAAATAAGCTGTACAGTCTAAATAGCGCAATGAATATACTATGAATAATCATGAATCAATAATGGAAAATGATGTGGCTACCGAACCAAAATGAAGTGCCGAGGGCAGGCCTGACTAAGAAGGGAGGCCATGTTTTGGTTCAGGGCTCATGCCCCGTCTAACCTCGATAGGCTGAAAGCTTTCAGGAGCACTTCATGTCCGTTACAGCTGTATTGGCAAATACAATGGCAAGCTTTTCAAACCAGATTATTTCAATCGGAATTACTGTCCAGTGGCGGTGGCAGGCGGAATCGCAGGAATTTGAATCGGCCGGAAAAACCAGAAGGCTGGATTTATTCACCGCACTTGAATGAGCTGGTCCCAATGGAACAATCGGCAAATTTCTTGCTAACGGCGACAATGATTTCCGCTTTACCGGAGCATAAGCCAAGAAATATTATAGCATCCCCCATTGGAATAGAAAAATCCTCAGTTCACGGAACTGTGCAAATGAAGAACACTAAACAAAAAATCTTCCCCTTGGAAAGAAGCTTACTGTGTGCAAGAGGCTTTCTGCTAATGTTGGTGGATCATCTGTTGTTTTTTAGCGGTCCGTACATTTTCCTGCCATATTAACCCTAACGCTTTGCACCTCCCGCACAGGACACACACTGTATACCGCAATTTACCACAGTGCCCACAGGGGTGTAGGCTCACATACCACAGGTCACCACAAAAACCCCGCTGTGAATGTCCTGGTGCATGGCCCTTATCCTCCTACAGGAAAAACCGTGTGTGGTTAATTGTGGTTTCAATGCCGGTTAGGGTTTTAAAACAGGCCAGGAGCCAATTGCAATGGAGCGGATAAAACACCATATCTTGCTTTTTCATGAACCTTGCCTCACTCAACGAGGTTGTCCTCTGAGGGTCCTCTTGTATCTGGTTTGTTTGTTTAGTCGGGATTCTTGTTCACAATGAAAAATAGCCCATGCAGCCTGACCTGAGCCAGGTTCTAACATAGGGTGTCGGGCACTACCAAGGATAATCTGCATGGACCAATGAGTGGTTCACGGCAGATAGAATGACAAGTCATCAACTTTTACTCTGGTCGACTGCAGGAGACTTATCACGCTTAGCAGAGTTTTCATAGTTGAGCAGCTTCGCACAATTGGGCCTTAATCTCCCATTTTTCAGAAGCAATTTCCCTCAAGCAATCTGCTCATCATGGACAGAGCCTACCATATCATAAGGCCACAGTTTTCCTTCATTCAAAAAAAAATTCTTATTCATCATTCTCAACTCAGTTCCATTCAGACGAGTAGTTAAAAAAAAAGCCCACAAAACAGGGTCTACGATAGACCACATGTAATCACAGCAGAGTAGTACTCGTCGGTTTATCTCTTGAAGTTGTTCCTCGTGACCCGCGAGGACCATTCTGGGTAAGACAGTCGCGAAGAATCCTCATAGGGACCCCATGCTGGGCAGCAGAGTGCCGGGGAGGGAAGCCTCGTAGAATCTTGTGGAGATCGCATCTTCGTAGCACATTATGTTCCTTCCTCACCCCTCCCCATAAGCGGCTACTGCATGTCCCGTCTGCCCCTCTGGGGAGAAGGGAGGGTGAGAGGTCCATCCATGCGCACTTTGCCACGTTGAAAGCTTCACGAGCAGGGACTGAATTCTCCAGTGAATAAAGAGAAGACTTCGCCTGCTCTCTGCGTTGCTTCCAGGGTACCTTCTTAACTTTGCCTCTCCGAGGAAGAGAGAGAGGAGATCCTTCCATGAAGACTCACTGTATGGTTGACTCTGAGAGCAACTTCTAAACGTTTGCCTCTCCGAGATAGACAGACAGGTCCTTCACAAGTTCACAGATGCTTTGCCTTCTTTCTGGTTGGCTTCCAGAGCAAGTTCTGAAAGTTTGCCTCTCCGAGGAAGAGCGAGAAGAGATCCTTTCGTGAAGACTGCCCACTCTATGGTTGGCTTTGAGAGCAACTTATAAATGTTTGCCTCTCCGAGATAGAGAGATACTGTACATGTAGGTCCTTCACAGATGCTTTGCCTGCTTCATGGCTGCCTAAACAAGCAAATACAAAATGTCCGCCTCTCTGACAAAGAGAGAGAGAGAGAGAGAGAGAGAGGTCCGTCCAAGGCAATCTCGGAGAAAGAGAAACAGACATAAGGGTCTACCCACTAAGATTTTTGCCTGCTCTCTCTGATTGGCTTAAACAACGCGGCATATAACAATGCGGTATGTTTGCCTGTGCAACAAAGAGAGGGAGAGAGTACCCTCATAGGAGACGTCGCCTGGTTCCCGTTAGACTCCGAGAGCAATGTTTGCCTCTCTGAGACAGAGACGAGAAAGGTCCCTCTCCACTGAGACACTGCCTGCTTCGCGGTTGGCCTCGGGAGCAACGTCTGAGCGCTTGCCTCTCTGACAGCCAGAAAATAGGCAAACGGAGATGCTGTTCCACGGCGAGTTTGTCCAATTCCTGTTCGACGTCAGTGCAGCATCTGAATGTTTGCCTCCCTGAGAAAGAGAGAGGGAGGGAGAATGGACAGAACATGGTCCCCTCTGCGAAGACTCCCATCTGCTTTCTACGTGGACTTCTCCGGAGAGATCGAGTGGCTGGCATGCCACCAAGCGTTGCTTCCAAAGCGGGGGCCCGCTTGTCCGGGGGTGGGGGTTACAGAATGAGTTCGTCCTTGCTACTGGCTCTTCAAGACATCCTGCAGGTCGGACGGAAGAGTTCTTATGATGGAGTCTATGTGCGTCGTCAGCCTCTGAGCCAGCTCCGGCTTCACGTGCAGATTCTGGTCCAAGATATCAGCCTAGGAGAGGAGGAGGGGGGAGGAGAGTGTGGGATTGAACCAAAACCAACAATTCTATTGATTTCAGAAAGGAAGGTTTTGAAGTAGTAGGAGGAAACATTTTAAAAAATTGGCAAACAATTCTCATCTGTAAATCTTCTGAAGGTCATTTTCCACCAGAGCAGAATCTTTCTGAAAGAACAGAAGGGTCCTGCCCTCTTCAAGATATTTATTGTTGGGAGAAGTCCTCCTTTAATCAACAAAACCTCTCCCATGTTTCCCTTTGCTTATGAGAAAGGTTCTATGTCAATCAAAGCATCAGGCCCTCTGCCAACTTATCCACTTTGCTTTTGTCCAGGCTAGGATAAAAAATAAAGGCCTTCTTCCAATGGTCCTCGTTGCTTTTGAGAGAGGTCCCACTAGGATCAAAACATCAGGCCCCGATCAACTGTTTGTCAATGAATGTATCAACCATTCTTCGTTCTGTCCTTCTAAAGAAAAGTCCCACTAGTACCAAAACAGCAAGACCTATGCCTTAGAGAAAAACCCTGCTAGTAGGAAAACAACAAGCCCCTTCGCCACTTCTGATTATTTTTTTTTTTCCTCTTTGCCTCGGAGAGAGATCCAGCTCGGATTGAAGCCATCCGATTGCCAGACCCTCTCTGGCACCCTCGCGACTCACCATTTTCTCCCTGAGCTTCAGCACCAGATCCACCACCTGCACCTCCTGCTTGTCGCTGGTCCACTGCAGCAGGTCGGCGCCGCAGAGCGCCTCCAGGTGCAGCACCGACAGCTTGTGGTTGACCTCCAACTGCCGCTGCCAAAACCAGCCCTCGAAGTTCTTGCTGCTGAAGAATTTCCTGTTTGTTTGGGGGGAAAAAATAATAATGATACCAGCAGCTGTAGGGTCTGGGACTGCGGTATCGAGACTGTTTCCTTGCCGTCTGGATTTCGCATCAGAAAGCTTCCGTTTCATACGACGGATGGTTCTGCGGCGATGATAAGTAGGTTGTCATTTTCGGCACAGTGCAGACTTATGCTGTGTTCCGTTCTGTCCGCAAAAAATCGCGGGCTGACAAACGCTCAAAGTCGACGCATGCGCAAATGGTCATCCGTCGTACAGAACGGAAGCTGGCCATCGCCAACTTGTTGCGACTGTACATCTGAGCTAAGTTCACTCGCATCAATCGCAGACCAGCAAACGTCATGTCCTTTATTCAGCTCGAGGGAAAGCACTCGCATTCAGACTAGAATAATAGCATGAGAGGGTCTTTCATCAGCAGGTGGGTCCTTTCCTCGTGTTGTAACATTTTAGGACCGGACCAAGATGTGAACCCGAGACTTCAGGTCAAAACCAAGTCAACCTGTCCTTGCTATTTTGGGTCAGTTTTCCTCTATTTTGTTTCTTTAATGAAAAGTTTTTTTTTTTAAAGCTGTATGGTGAGAAGAGGACTTACTTGTAGAGCCCGATCCAATCTCCTTTGAGACCAGAGGTCAGCTGAGGACCGGAGTGCTCCAGGGTCTTCAGAAATGCTTCTGTGTCAAAAGGCTTTAATCTTGGGGGATGCTTCAAGTTAAAAAAAAAAAAAAAATTATTTTAATGTAAAGAGTCTTCAGCATCTAAAATTTAGTGGGCCCACTAAATTTTAGATTTACATTTTGGTAATTTTAGTCAGTAAGCAGTTTCCAACATTTTTGTATATCACCTTAAGTCTTCAGCATCATTATCTGGCAGACTTTGGCACTTCATAAATACTGTTTATAATAATCATCATTCTTATTAGTAATTGTCATGATGAGAAGCGAACTTTCAGAAAGTTTGGTTGAAAAAAGATGCCTCCACTTTGGGTGATCCCTGATACGGCTGCAGCCAACTTGCAGCGAGTTAACAACTAATTAGCAGTTGCATCTGAATGGAAATGGGATCCCAGAGATATATGGCAGTTGGCAACCCTTGAACATCAACACAGAAACATGGGCACAGTGTTTGGAAGGTTCGGGCAGTGTGGAGAAGGGTTGGTCACAACTTTTGTTGCACCATAAAACTGGCTTATGGTTATGTAGCAGCTCACTAGAGGTAACAGTCATTACTAATGTGCACGCTGCACTGAACTGAATGATTATTTCAGGCAAGTTGTGGAAAGCTTCATAACTTTGAGTACAAGGGGTTCAAGAAGAGATGACGAATGAGAAGTTGGAAGGGAAGGAAGCGAAGAAAGTAGAGGAAAAAAGAGAGGAGGGATGAGGAAGAGGAGGAAGAAGCGGGGGAGGAAGGGAAAAAGGGAGGAAGAGTGGGAAGACGGCAATGAAGAATGGGATGAAGAAAAAGAGGGAGGAGGTGGAGGAAATGGAGTTGAATAATGAGAAGGTCGACAGGGGAGGAAAAGTAGGGAGCACAGAAAGAGAGGAGACCGAAGAGGAGAAAGGAGGAAGAATAGGATTGAGAAGAGAGAATAGGAGAGAGGAGCAGGAGTTGAAGAATATAAAGCTCGACGAGGAGGGTGAATTAAAAGAGGAGGAAGAGGAGGCAGAAGAGATGAGGAGGAAGTAGAAGAAAATTAAAGGAGAGGTGGAGGAAGAGGCGGAAGAATGGGAGGATGGGAGAACTCTGTTGGGATCGGACCTTCCACGGTGAGATGTTCCTCTGTAGGGGCATGAGGCTGGCCACATATCTCTCCAAAGGGATCATGAAGCTCTGCGTCAGCTCCAGGAGATGGCGACGCAGCATGGCATCTTGGACCTCCTGGGGTCTCTTCGTCTGCACACCCTGTCACAGGAAACAGACAATGAGGCCAGCCTGTCATTTTGCTCTGCATCAACATGCGGGCAGCTCCGAGTGCACGGCTGCTTTCTAGTGCAGACATTTTCTAATAACCACTTGACTACCAAACTTGATGAGGTCTTGATATTTGGTCTTGATATGGCGGGGCTGCAGTCAGTCAGCCATTCATCATAAGTGCTCTTCAATTCTCCTGCAGCCAATTTCACGAAACTTCAAATGTTGCATACGCAACATTTTGTTGCGTAACTTACACAATATTTTGCTGCCTTTTCTAAATACCGTAGTGCTGAAATGAGTCATTGGGGCGCAAGATTTGCGCAAGATTTGTACGTTGTGCAACTTACGCAACATTTCTTGAAATCAGCTGCAGAGGAAGAGGAAATAAGTAGAGGCATTTGACTCGGCTAATCATCTAATGATTTTTTTGTCAAAGGAACAGGGATTAGTTGATGATGGCTTAACTAAGTCTCATCCTTATTTCAGGGACTTGGGGTTAGAGGAGGACTGTACTTCTTGACTAATTCCATAAGGATGATCTTATCCCTTATAAAAAAAAAGCCAGGAGATTAGTGCATGCTTACGTTTGCTAATGATGATGCTCTTCGGTGGACTGGGATTAGTGAAAAATATCATTTTAGAGGATGTCAGCTTACATTTGCTGTGATCCCTTGTTCAGAGGGCATGGGATTAGTGGATGACAGCTTACCTTTACTAATCCTTTAAGGATGTTCTTATCCTTGTTAACAGGACAGGGCATGAGTGGATATCAGTTGAACAGGTGTGACCTTACCTTTGCTAATCTCTTAATGATGCTTTTATCCTTGTTCAGGAAGGGTTTGTACTGTGTGTACAGGCCTGGCTTGGATTCCAAGGTCTTCAGGCTTCCTGGCTTCTTTGGTTTCAGCGTCTTAGAGTTGGACTTGTCTGCAATTGGGCCAACCCCCAAAAATGATGCAAGATACAAGAGAAGGAGGCTTGCGGTGACACCATGCGCATCATCTCTTAAAGAGAGAATTTGTATGGCTCTGAAGAGAGCCAGTAATTCCAATATTTCGGGCAGTGTGTACCCTGCCCGTCGTCAGGAGACTGCTGACGACTAAGATTATGAAAAAATAAGATTTGAAGGTTTGCATGGTGGAAATGAGCCAGTAACCATAGAGCTCTATAAATAAACACTCAGTGCGCACTCATCGCGTGATGCGTGCCGACAAGGGGACTGCGACGCCATTACCAAAGAGGTGCAAATGCATGGATCTCTATGGGGCAAACCACGGCAAACTAATCCCAATTTTTACAAAAGAAAGTAGGACATTAAAATTTGACAATCCCTTGAGGTATTGATGGCCTTTCCTTTCATTACTAAAAACCATTTCTATAACATTTTTAGTTTCCGCATGCACAACCATTCAGCTATACCTTTCCCCATTCATCTGACATCTGGGCACTTCGAGCTGAAGTTGACCTCTTTGGTAATGGCGGATGCGCGTCCATGTCGGCACACGTTTGTACCGCGTGTCGATAGGGGAGTGCGTACTCTAGTTTATTTATAGAGCTCTATGGCCAGTAGCCGAATCTTTCGGGCAATGTGTAGGTACTCTGCCCATTGTCAGGAGACTGCAGGATTCCAACTATCACCGCTGTTGTGGACAGAGAGCGCTGGAGTGTGGAAGACCCTTCCCACCTGACGTGGCCACTGGGGCATGAGAACACTGCTCGCTGAACCACGTGAGGAGGAGGGGTGGAAGTATTTCATATTACACGTACGCCTGCAACTCTCGGATGCAGGAGACAGGGATGAAACTCAAAATTTCCCAAATATCCGAAAACCCTAAAACCATAAAAAAAATATAAAAAAAACGGAAACTAAACCACCTTGACACCTCTTAATTTTTAATGAGATTAAAGATTACTAGGTTCTAGTCTTTGTTCAAGGCGTTTTTTTACCCAAAACGGAGGAGGGTGCTCTTCTATACAAATTTTGCAAGCGTGTAAGCCCTACATGTATGTGTAAGCCGTGTTCGAGGGTTATGTCTGATGGACCTGTGGTGGAGACTACTCACGTCAATTGTGACGCGCTGCTCGTTCTGCTCGCAAATTATATTCATTTTGTTTATTAAAGTATTATAGCAGAGCTGATCCGGAAAAAACCGGGGAGAAAACTGAAAAAAAGGGAAATCCGGGAAACATTTTCTGCCGCGCCAATATCCGGATTTCCGGATATATCCGGAGAAGTTTCATCCCTGACGAGAAGACTTCTTGTATCCTACCTGTGTTGATTGGCTCGCCTATTCGGATGACGTGAGGCCAATGCTGCAACGTCTTGGCAAAGAACGGATTGGTAACGCCTAGGATCACGGAGGGCCTGGTAGGAAAGAGAGACAATGCCCAAACCATATCTTCATCCCAAAGGAAATCTGTTGTACTATAAATGTACTATAAACGTAACCCATTGCGTCGGCCCTTTTCGCAAAGTCGTGAATAAATCGCGTACAAAAGTAGACACCACTGAGCCTTACGGAGCCTGCGTCCTGGTTGTGTACTCCTTGAACTCGCTGTCGTGAATGGTGAAGTACGGCCGAAAGTCGGACATGTACCGCAGTGGTGAGATGGTGTGGACCAGCGCGTGAATAGTGTCTGAGCAGACAGAGGGTGAGGGCGCCATCACTACGACCGGCTGTGCGATGGAAGAATGGGGGACAGGGGGTGGGGGAGGAAAATACAAGATACAGAAATGAATATCAGTAAATCATTGATAAATATCAATCACTTCTACAAATTTGGAAAATGGCAAAAAAAAAGCTTTGGCTGGAGCGGGACTCGGATACGAGACATCTGGTTTTGTGTTCCAGCAGTCTTTCCATTGGAGCTATCATAATCCAACCCTTTAGATGGAGGCCTTCCCAAACAGTCAACTAGTCTTTGCAGGAGTGGGGGTGCCAGTCAGAAGCGTCCAACCACTAACTGCCATACATCTGCGGTGATCGCACCCACCTCTCAGCTCTTGAGTCTGAAGCCCCGTTCCGGTCAAGTTTTCTTTGCCATTTTTCAAATTGTTGAAAAGATTCTAGTCAGTTTCCCCTTGACAGTATTTGTTTCACTTCCAAAATGACTCATTTTCTAATGTAGGGGGAGTTGATGTTTGGATCACCAGCCAGACTTGATTCATGTTTTTTGTTTCTTTCTTTGCACATGTCACATTGTATTCACTATACCTACCTCACCAGTCAATACAAACTACTGTAGCTCTATTCGTAACAAGACTTGAATTATTTTTTAGGATGTCACATCACATTCACCATACTTACCTCACCAGTCATTACAAAACCATAGCTCTCTGATTGTCTATCAACTCTCGCATGATTTTTTTATTCTTTACACATGTCACACTATATTCACCATACCTAATTCACCAGTCATCCCCCCAAAAACATGGCTCTCTCAGCAACCAGACTTTTTTTTGGGGGGGGGGGAGGGGGAAGGTTGCCACCATATCTACCTCTATCATCAGTACAAGAAACTGAAGCTCTCTCAGCCACCACGCATGAATTATTTGTTACTACATGTCACATCGGATTCACCATACCTACCTCTCCGGTCAACACTAGTTCCCATATGAGTTGAATATGGGGCAGGACGGGTTGAAGACAGCGAAAGGGTTCCACCTCGTGAACCGACGGGACTATGGTTGGCTGGGAACCACCGTGCTACAAAGCAACAAAGTATTGGGACAAGGAGAGGATACAGATTAGCAAATTCAACCGCTTCAAGTTCACTCAGGGAGTACATTCAGACCACAAAGTTTAGAATTTCAAGAATATGTGCGTCACTTTAAAAGTTTTAAAGTGACGAACATATTCTTGATATTAATTCTAAACATATTCTTGAATTTCTTACCATCTGTGCGGTCCTGCATTTAAATGGTGGCCTTCCCAAATAGTCAACTTGTTGTAGTCTGTACAGGAAGATTATTCAGGGAGACAATTTGGGAAGATCAACATCTAAGGCCTGGATAGCTCGGATGGTAAGAGCACCAGAGGTCTCGGGTTCAATTCCTGATCCAGTCAAAGTTTTTGTAGCAATTTTTCAAAATAAATGTTAAAAAGTTCCCAGTAAGTTTTTACTTTATTTGAAAAACCTCAAAATCTCTTAAAAGCTCACCAGATGGCATGGATTTTAAATTTCTGGCCGCATTCGCCTGACAAATTTATTAACTGACAATACCACTGAAGATTACGACCCAATGTAGCTTTAATAGAGAAATGAGCAAGAAATCATTAGCGATTACAATCATTACACTCTGCATTGTTTCCCCCAATTATTAATCAAATCCGAGGAAAAAAACCTGATTTTGACCAGATAACAATATTTTTTCTAGATGGCAAGGGACACTGATTACAGCGACGGATAGTGAAGTCAGACAGCCTTGATGAAAAACAGAATTAAAAATAAATAAATTGGAAGCCCTTTTGGAGCGAGTGCCTGAGGGTTAACACCGCTGATATCTGCCGTTGCCAGGCAATTAGTCTGGTTGCTAAGGGCCGGGTACTGCCTCGGTCTTGTTTTTTTTTTCTCTTCAGAGCACATTGGGGGCTTTTGCCGCGATCTCCTCCTTTTGATTCCCTTACCCCGGTTCTGTGGGAACTTTAATTTGCTGGCAGAGCATGAGATGGGCGGGTTGCCACCTCCCAGTGGGCCCGTAAGTTGCGCCTGGTTACCGCGGCCAACCTTGATTAGTCCCAATGCGGTCCAATCTCAGGCTCTCCGACTCTATTTTGGGACTTTGGAGAAGGTTATCCACCAATGAATTTGAATAAAGCAGAAGAAAAGTTGCACGGCATTTTTGTTTTCCCAAACAAACAACGGAAATACTGACTGGGAACTTTTGAACCAATTAATGTATTTTTTTTTTTCCATTTTTTGTCTTGTTTTTCTGGGTTTGTATTCTTGTTTTACTTGTTCCTCTACTGCTTCCTGTTGACATGAATTGCATAAATAAAGCACAACGTTGTTACAATGAATATTTGCCAGACTTTGTTCCTGGAACAAAATCCCTGTGGCAGAGCTACGTAGGCAAAACAACTCTTCATTGGGTGTGCTTTTGCTGTCCTCACTATTATCTGGTCGAGGACGTGTGGAGGATTAAAATCTGTAAAGCAGCTGGTACCGCATTGCATCACGAATACACCATTGAGTAAGGCAATTCCTTGTTGAAGTACTGTACATTCTTTCTCCTCGACGAAAAATCCCGTTATATTTTCCTCGGGTAGACACCATTTATTGGGTAGACACCATTTAAAATGCATTTGCATGCGCTACGCTCCTAGTACAAACAATTTGGGCTCCAACAGAAGAAGTGTGAACCAACGCTATGCTACAGACAGGAGTGTAATCTTAGCAGAAAGTGATATTCAGATTTTTTTAAATTTTTAATCTTTCTTTAAATCTCAAAAATATAGTGGGCCTGATGTTTCAATCCTAGCAGGACCTTTCTCAAAGGCAGAGTGACAAGGACAAAAAAGATACATGTACACAAAGGAAGGGGGAAGAGAGTGAATATGACACAGATGAGAAACAAAGGACAAAGAGGAAAGCTGGTAGGGTGAGATCAAAGGGAAGGGCAAGCAGTAGGGTAGCGATTAGTGAGAAGAGGGGAAAAGATCAAAGAGAGAAGTGTGGAGGAGTAAACACAAAAGAAGCATTTTCACAATAACTGTATTTTTTGGGAATATCAACTGCCCGGAGTATAAGCCACAGTGCTACAAAATGTCCACAATAAGATTCAGGCCTTAAAATATCAGCCACATCATTGTCTAAACCACACCTTTGTACAGGTGTAACTTTTCTGTACCGATGTCGTCTTCATTATATAGCTAATCAAAATTTAATCAAAACAAGATTTATTCTCTTTTTTTTAAGTCTCTCACTTATATCTAATTTCACAATAGTCAGGATTTTAGAAGAAAAAAAAAGTAAAAAAAAAAAAAAACGTATCTGATGACGAAACGGTCTCCGTGCACAGCCAAAACAGCACATAAGCCAGCCAGACACCAACCGACAGCCAGCCACGATACACACCACAATTAAGACAGTGTACTTGGAGAAGAATATGCACACTGACTGACCACTGGGGTTGTCTTGACAGCGGCCGAGATGGAGCCGGGCTTGTCTTGCTTGGTGGGTATGATGACCTGCAGCACACGCCCCATGATGGGCAGTTGCAAAACCTCCCCGGGCACGGGGCTGGGCCACTGGTCTATGTCGTGACACGCTGTGGGTAAACAAAGGGCAGACGCTATATCAAATTATCAAGGTTTGCACGGCAGAAGCGCAAAGAAGAAAGCTTGTGGTGGTAATCAATTTGTCTTCAAACCATTCAACTACACGGCCTCAACTATTCAACTACATGGCCTCAATCCGCTATTACACCACGCATGATTTCTTTGGCTATGTTTATTGATAATCCTTTTGTCGAAAAATAAAAGGGGCCTGACGTTTCGATCCTAGCCGGCCCTTTCTCAAAAGCAGAGAAAGGTGCTGCTAGAATCGAAACGTCAGCCTTCCTAAAATTTGGAGGGATATTCGCTTTTGGGTCTTCTAAGTCAGTAAGCAGTTTGCAACATTTTTGCATATTACTGTATCAATCCATTTGTGTCCCCTCATCCACTTCTCGTTTTGATGTTCTCTCACCTCCCCCCCCCCTGTACTGGTCCCTCCCCAACTCCCTGCCCTCCCATTTGATCTCACCCCAGTCTGTCTACAAGCTGTCATCGGTATTCTAGTTTCCTACTGTCTTCCACTTTCTATCAGTCCTTATCAATCTGCATTTGAAGGTCCTCGTAGGATCAAAATGTCTGGCTGTCTAATCTTCTGAAATTGAAATCATGTGATTGCCATCGATGCCCAGATCGATTTTTTTTTTTTAAGAATCACGACTTATATTCCAAAATAGCAAGAGGGAATGGGCATTGCATTCCCCCCCCCCCTCCCTGCAACAGCCCCCTCCCACATTTATAAGTAGTCTTTCCCTCTGCCTTTGAGAAAGGTCCTGCTAGGATCGAAACGTCAGGCCCACTAAATTTTAAAAAGGAGTCTTTCCCTAAGGATTTTTCCTAACAGACAGGTCCCCTGAGGGGGTCCGTACATACCAGCCTCTATGGATGGCTCACTGTGCTCAAAATACCCCGGAGCTATGATGCTGGCAAGACGTGTGAATAGTGTGACGTAGGGCACCTTGGAGAGGAGTACCAGTGACTGAAAACACAAGTGGTTAGTATTTACATTATATTATTTACATTATTGAGCTGTGAGTTGAAAGAGCATCTTGAGCATCTTATTTCAAGGAGCTGGCAATTAACAAATATTTTTTTATTTTAAATCAATCAAAGTATTAAAAGAAAATAGGCTGGAATTTTTTTTTTAATAATTGGAAAAATTGGCAACAAACATTTGATTGCATGTGGACTCAAACCCGATACCTTTGGCTTAACAAAACGACACTCATACCACCCGAGCTACACGTACATGTACCCATTATGACAACCACTATCATCATCACTTTATAAGTTGTTCCAAAAGAAGTTGGCTCGGATGGGTCTGGGAGCTCCACCGTCCTCCGTCCAAACTCACTCACCTTTTGAAAGTACCCCCGGCGGGAGGTCTTGTCTTTGATCTGCCGGAAGTAGACAAAGCCGTAGTAATACCCGGTGTCGCTCTGAGGACAGACAAACAAACAAGCAAAAGTGCAGACTGACACTCAGACCAATGAAGCCGTCAAAGCTGCCCGTCTCTCTCACCACCCCTTTTTGTTTCCGCGACTCATTTAGGGGAAGGAAGGATGCCACGGCAACGATTCCAATTCCACTCCATTTCACAAATCGCATCACGGTTGTTTGGTGTTTTTCTTGGGGGCGAGTCTTGCTGGTTTGCCATAGTGATGACCTAAAAGCTACCCTTTAAACAAATCGCATCAAGATTTCTCTTCCGGCTGCCCAGTCTTTTTTTGTTGTTGTGGGGGGGAGGGAGGAGAGTTGCTGAGTTGCCATGGTGATGACCCAAATGCTTCCCTCTTCCCACATTGCATCAAGATTTCTCAAGGATGGCAAGTCATTTGGGGATACGAAGATGATGGGTTGCCATGGTAATGGCCAAGATGCTACACCTCTCCGCAAAACACAAGAAGATTTCTCTTGAGGACGCCAGGTCTTTGGGGGGAGGGGTTGCTCGGTTGCCATAGTTATATCCCAAATGGTATCTGGATTTCTCCAGAGGATTGCCAAGCTTTATATTTTATGAAGGGGGGGTTGGGGCTCAAGAGGATGAAAGGGCATCTTGGTCATACACCTCTGACCTCTGACCTCCTTGGGCTTTTCCTACCTGCAGCGTGGGAGGGCTGTTCCGGTCAAAGGCCTTTCGGTTGTGGTAGGCCTGCGGCCGGCTGTGGCACTGACGAATGCGGAAATTGAACTGCGTGTCTCCCATGCAGCCTGCGAGAAGACGGTGCAAAGACACACAGGGGACCGGGGAAGTGGATGAAAAAGTCCAGAGAAGATTAGGTGCCAATTTTATATTGCTCCTTGAGTGTGAAAACCTGCTAAGCATTGGAAATTATTCCTTGACTGTCGCAAGATTGCCAGCATTTTGGGTACTTGTATTCTAATATTGGGTGCATAGCCTAGAGGATAGAAGTGGAACTTCGGCCGGCAACCTGATTTTTGTTACGGAAGGCTTTTATGCTTTTAAGCAAATGTTGGTGTTAAACCACTTCACGCCGGGACCTCCGAAATCGGAGTGCCGTTGGTTTGATTATGCGACGGATCCGGGCATCACTATTGTCCACATTTAAAACAAAGACTCTTTTCAGCTTAGAACAAAGCAATACGAATCATGCAATACGATGCAAGTTGCCACATGAATTGCAAGATTAGCAGCAGTAATTGTGCAATTGTGGGACCTTTACTGTGGATGATCGAGGGATACTGCGCTGCTGCTGAAAGCACGCCGGAGGCACTGTGTTAGCAATTACTTTATTTGAAAAATTGCCAAAGAAAACTTTGACTGGACCAGGACTTGAATGCGAGACCTCTGGAATAACGTACCAGTGCTCTTCCATCTAAGCTATCCAGCCCTTAGACAGTTAGATGGTGGCCTCCCAAATAGTCAACTAGTCTTTGCCGGGGTGGGGGTGCCAGTCAGAAGCAATTCACCATTAACTGCCATATATCTCCAGGGATCACACCCCCGCTTTCATTCAGATGCAAACAACCAATTGTTGTAAACCTGGCTACGGCAGCTCTGGGATTACACAAAGTGGATGCAAAATTGTCAAAGTTTTCTTTGCCAATTTTTCAAATTGTTCAAAAGTTCCCAGTTGTTTTTTTCCTTGATTTGTTTGAATTGAAGTTTAATTACTTTATGTTCAAAACAGGAATGAAAACATAAGTCTAATGGCCAAACATACCTGAATTGGAGTCGGGGAAGGACAAGTAGCATATATTCATTTTCTGTACGGAAGAAAAACAAAGAAAGTAATTATTAAAGACATTTAAAATTCAACTGTCATTGAAGGTGACAATGGAACACAGCATGGTGTTTCTAAGCCTTGGACATGCATGTACTGTACAGTACATGTGTACAGTACAGTAGTACATGTACATGTACATGAATGTAAATGTTAATGAACCTGTAATCTTGTATATGAACATAGACACTATACATGTACATGTACTGATGTACATGTATATGCACATGTATACATGTATACATGTGCATCTTTATTTTAGGCGCATATACTGTACACCATGTACATGTACAATGTACGGTATGGTCTACATGTACATACGGATCGCCATTAAACATTTATACAGGCATGAACATGTACATGTACTGTACATGTACATGTACACATACATGTACTCTAGGCGTCTATTGGGCCTTTACACATGTCATCTTTTCTATAGGGGCCCCCAGTCCAGAGTTACATGTACATGTACATGTACATGTACGTACATGTACATGTACATACGTACATATATCCTCCAATAACCGGTTTTCGACGATATAAGGACTTTTCTTCAAACTGAACAATGTGGACGAAAGTTTCACACTAAAAGAGGTCCCAGTCACTTTCTCCACACCACAGACTATTAGAATAATCATAGAGAAGGTTGATCAAGCCTGTCACTTCCGTAAGATTACCTGGTTTTGTTGACGTCCGCGGCGCACCGCGCAGTAAGCATCGTCACCTATTTTCGTCAGTGGTGTTTAGTAAGGTGTCCCAGTGCAGCCAAACGCAAAATAAATTCTTAAAATAACTCAAAATGCTGTGTGGCACTGTAAAATTCTTCCCTGTATGTTTTTTTGTGTTCATCTTTGTTTTTGTTTTTCCACACTGCTTCTAACACTTTCCTCAAATCATTCATAATTTATGCTTAAAACGTATTGGTCTGGTTGATGTCTTCTTTTGTGACGTTTAAAAAAAACTCCACAATCCTCTTTCTCGCTGCTTTTTCAGTTATGACCTTTCCCAATGTCACTCCAGAGACACATTTCCTCCTTCTTGGTACTTTCTCTAGGTGCCCTTTTATTTTTTTCATTTAAAAAAAAGCCTATTGGGCCATGTTACTTTTTGTCTTTAAATAATAATAAAAAATAAATTAAAAAAAATATATAAGCGAGACGCCCTATAGAAGGCTCCATAGTTTTTACCCTGAACGGACTGCCTCAAGCTGCATGATATATTTTTTTTCTACGGATGTTGGGGTTTGTTATGGTACACTAAGATTTTTTTTAGGACCAACAATAAAGAAAACTGGAGCTTCGAAGCAACTGCCAATTTTGTACCTAGGAAAATAGACCCCAAAAGAGCAACTTTTTGAATAACACGAGTTTGGCCTACTGGAAAAGCCTTAAATTTCCACATTTTCGGTGACGGACAAGAGCAGGAAACCAACTGTAAGATACGAAGTCTGAGATCGTTATACGGAGTTGTTTTCATAGTGCGATGTGAGTTAGAAGGCTAAGCGTCGAAAACGTGTAGCGTCGAAAACGGGGGTTCCCACGATACATACGTACATGTACATGCGTACATGTACATACGTACATGTACATGCGTACATGTACATACGTACATGTACGCATATACATGTACGTATGTACATGTACATACGTACATGTACGTATGTACATGTACATACGTACATGTACATACTGTACATGTACTGTACATGTAGATTGTACATGTACATGTACACATGTACGTATCAAACACACCTCACTGACATAATGTTTGCTACGCATGTACATGTACAGTACATGTACCTACTGTACTGTACATGTACCTGTACATACAGTACATGCACAGTGCATAAACTATTGTGCCTTGGTAATTTTCCCTCTCCATTGGCACGTTGACACACTGACAAATAACAAAGAACATTTTGTAGAAAGTCGCAAGTCAAGTACGAAGACGTTCACTGTAGCTCTCCAACATTCCAACAACAGACACAATGTACATGTACAGTGTACATGTACATGTAGCACAAGAGCAGATGTGAATACATGCAGTCCTCAATTGGAAGCCTTTCCTGGACCATACTGTTACAGCAAGGAAACAGATCTGTATGCACATACATATGCTTGAAGTTGAACTAACAAGTGGAAAAAAGAAGTTTGTATCAAGCATTATTTTACATGTTCACGTGTTTTCCAATGTTCATCTGGTTGCTCGGTGTTGAAGTCTGTGGTGATTACTGGTGTACACATCAATGTATGTACAGTGTACATGTACAGGTGTGTACATGTGTACTACCGACAATGTACATGCGCACGTTCGTGTCACAGTAATAGGAAGAAGATTGCTCTACCACAAAAAGTGGTATTGATTCTACATGTACATGTAGTGCATGTCAATGTACATGTACATGTACACGTGTACATGTACACACTGTACATGTACATGTACTGGTGCGTGGAGGTAGGGGTGCGTGTACAGTATGGGTACATGTGTTCAGTGTATGTGTGCATGTACAGTACATTAAGACTGTACATGTACAGTGTACATGTACCATACATCAAGTTCGCAAATTCCTACACATGTACATGTACAGTGTACAGTATGTACAGTACACATGTACATGTACAGTGTATGTACAATGTATATGCACATATGTATATGTACATGTGTACAGTACATGTACATGTATGTACACGTATTTGCCTTTGCGCACGGTGCTCCATGGTTTAGGGCACCTAATTCTCAACCCCGGCCACCCTTTCAGTTTCAACCTAGAGGCTTGACTGGAGTGGCCTACTTAAGACATTTCCAGCCAGGATCCTTCACTTCAGTTGGGGTCGCAACATTAACTTCACCCCTTGCACTTATTTCTTAAAATTTCTGACATTTTGATTATCGCACAAGGAAGATAAAAACATCAAAAATTGTCCCCCAAAAAGAAGTCAAGGGGCTATAGTTTATACACACACACAATGTACATATACATATGTACATGTACTCGGGCTTCAGTCACAGCTGAATTACAAGAGGGCTGCACCTGCCCAGAGCTAGTGACTTGTGTAAGTTGGGAATATTCCTTCTCCTGTGCTGGCCATTGATCTTTCCGAACCCTACCACTGTCCTCGAGGAAGATTATTCAAGTGTACATGTACACGTACATGTACACGTACATGTACATGTACGTGTACATGTACATGTACACGTACATGTGTACATACATGTACTGTACATGTACAGGTGTATACTGTACACTGTACAGTACAAACACTAGCAATGTACCCGTACATGTAAATCTCCTGACCCAGATTTGGTTCCTGCTGCTGTAAGACACACCACATGATGGAGTTGTGCACTTTAAGGTAGTATTCTAGTACAGTATGTGCTTGACTGAACCAGGATTAATCCAATGCAGCTGGATGAGGTCATGAATATGCAATGAAGTCCAAAGAGTGGGCAGGTGAGGGGGCTGGGGAGTGGGGGGCTGGGGAGTGGGGGGCTGGGGAGTGGGGGGCTGGGGAGTGGAGGGCTGGGGAGTGGGGGGCTGGGGAGTGGGGGGCTGGGGAGTGGGGGGTGGGGAGTGGGGGGGGGGCTGGGGAGTGGGGGGCTGGGGAGTGGGGGGTGGGGAGTGGGGGGGCTGGGGAGTGGGGGGTGGGGGGCTGGGGAGTGGGGGGTGGGGAGTGGGGGGGGGCTGGGGAGTGGGGGGTGGGGAGTGGGGGGCTGGGGGCTGGGGGCTGGGGGGTTTAGCCAGGGTTGACTTGTTTGATTTGGTCCACTTTGAAGATATGGATGTAATTACGTATGTTAATCCTACAAGGACTGACACCCCTCATTGACATATTCATGAGATAAAATCAAACCTACATGTACCCATGCATGCCATTATTCTGGTCGTGCAAAATGGCGTACAGTATTATGGTCCAAAGTGAGATACATATAACAGAACCAACATATACGCTCAACCACCGTCGCTGGTACTCTGTTGGGCGTTAATTGTGTGGGGACTATACAAGGACGTGTTTTGTAAACCAGCGTACATGTACATGTAGGTGAGGCTTAGGGTGTTACGGTTAGGGTTACGGTTACGGTTACGGTTAGAGCTAGGGTTGGGTAAGCATTAGGGATAAAGTAAGGTTTAGGATTAGGGTTAGGTTTAGGATTAGGGTTAGGTTTAGGATTAGGGTTGTTAGGGTTAGGATTAGGATTAGGATTAGGGTTAGGATTAGGGTTGTTTGGGTTAGGATTAGGGTTGTTTTGGTTAGGGTTAGCGTTACGGTTAGTGTTACGGTTACCGTTAGGGTCAAACGGGACCAAAGTGCCCAACGTTGCGTGTGTAAGGCCAGCAACCACACACAATGCGTCATGTGTGTGTAGTGCGCAACCATACCCCAACCACGTGGTTGAGTGTTATATGTCGTGACGCATATGTATATGCCTCCCAGAGTGGCCTCAGAGTCATAGGTCATGGAATGCCGAAGAGGGGGGAGGAGGCTGGTATTGACCTTTGGTGACCCCTAATCCATCATCCTCATGAATATATTAACCCTTTTGCCCATCCAGTAATCATCATAATGATTAACCTCCGAAATGAAGAGGGCCTGTTATTTTTATCCTACATGTGTGTAGCTGGACTCTCAAAGGCAGGAAAATTTCTCAAAGGCAGGACTTTTCTCAAAGGCAGGACCTTGGTCAAAGGCAGGACCTTGGTCAAAGGCAGGACCTTGGTCAAAGGCAGGATCTCTCACAAAGGAAGGACCTTTCTCAAAGGCAGGACCTTTCTCAAAGGCAGGACCTTTCTCAAAGGCAGGACCTCTCTCAAAGGCAGGACCTCGCTCAAAGGCAGGACTTCGCTCAAAGGCAGGACCTTTCTTAAAGGCAGGACCTCGCTCAAAGGCAGGACCTTTCTCAAAGGCAGGACCTCTCACAAAGGCACGACCTCTCTCAAAGGCAGGACCATTCTCAAAGGCACGAACTTTCTCAATGGCACGACCTTTCTCAAAGGCAGGACCTCTCTCAAAGGCAGGACCTCTCTCAAAGGCAGGACCTCTCGCAAAGGCAGGACCTCTCTCAAAGGCAGGACCTCGCTCAAAGGCAGGACCTTTCTCAAAGGCAGGACCTCTCTCAAAGGCAGGTCAATGAGCCCTCTCTACCCTTACACCTACATGTACACACTGTACATGTACACGATGTACATGTACATGGTGGATCAGTCTTCCAACACTAAGGCTTACCAACACACACACACGCACAAGGTTCCTAATATCAATTCTTTTAAAAGCACGCCTGAAACCACATGTCTGTGGCCAGGCTTTAATGCCTTATTTCATATTCTCCTTTCTAGTTTTCAGCCACTTTATTTATCAAGTGCTACAGTACATCAAATACACTGACTGTACATCAATGAATACTATAATTTTACATGCACATATGGTTCATGCACATGCACATGTACATGTACATGTATGCATGCTCTGTTCACAATTACCGTACATGTAAATGATGTATACACTGTATATGTACATGTAGTGTACCTACATGTAGGTACAGTACTGTACATGAAGTACAGTATGTCCTGACTTTATCTCACACTCAGTGTGTCAGCTAATACAGATGGCTGATGATATCAGTAAGTGTGGTTTCCCAGATAAAATATGTACCCCCTTAAGCTCCAATCTACTCAATTACAAATACTCCAGACAAGGCATTACAAGTGTGTTTATCCAGTGCACGGCCGTGCAAGATCAGCAGACACCAGCGGATGTATCCGTGGGCAGCCGCGCATATTTCACGGCAGTCAGGTACAGCAGAGTTGGGTGAGCTGTGCACGCTCTTTCTACCCATCGGGTTAGATCGGAGTGACTCCACCTAAACCCTCGACTCTGCGAAATCACTTTCACAACCGACGGCGACACAGCAATTTCCACATACATGTACATGTATTTTTCCTTCTTTTCTGCATTTGAGAATATCAGTATATATTGAACAGACAATAAAGTCAAACCATAAAAAAGTAAAAACAGAAAATACTAAAGCAATGGATTTACATTTTGATAACTGCTTTACTTACTATGTAAATGAACATTGCAAAACTCAAATATTTAGAGGGCCTGGTGTTTCAATCCTAGCCAGACCTTTATCTGTCCTTAATTCGCCCTAACGCTTTGCACCTCCTGCACAGGACACACACTGTATGTATCATGTACATGTACATGTACCTCAATTTACCACAGTGGCCACAGGGGTGTAGGCTCACATACCACAGGTCACCACAAAAAACCCGCATGTCCTGGTGCATGGCCCTTATCCTCCCACAGGAAAAACCATGTGGGGTTAATTGAGGTTTCAATGCCAGTTCGAGATTTATTAATTAAGGTACATAGGGCCTATTTCTTTCTAAAAAAAAGTCGTTCAATGTGAAAAATATTTAATGCTTTGCATGTCCACAAATACACTCAATATTCAAGTCCTCAATTAATAGCCATGAAGCCTCTACCAAATTATTGGGTGTACAGTATATCACTAAGAAAACGGGAGAATGGACAGAAATGTGAGTTTGGGCCAATCTAATTTTCTTTCTGAGAATCAAAGTGTTGTTGTGGATATTTTTCATGAGACAATTTCCATAGACTATGCACAAGAGCATAGCTTTCAACCTACAACACTGTACATGTATCTTCTGTACCATCTGAGCAATTCAGCCCTTAAAATGTTAAATGGTGGCCTTTTTCAAATAGTGAATTTGTCTTTGCCTGGGAGGGGTGGGGGCACCAGTCAGAAGCATTTATCCGTTAACTGTCATACTTGTATACATGTACATGTATATCTCATCCAGAGATCCAGCCCAGTTTTCATTCAGATGCAAACAACCAATTGTTGTAAACCTCTTTTTAAAAAGGGTAAAAAAAACCACAATTTTGGGAGGGGGGTCCCTTCGGGGACATCGTACTACAGACCAACACTGTGGGTCAGACAAAGGTCAAAGCTCCTCAGATACACGGTCTTGGTCACCTACTGTACATGTACAGTAGCACAGGCAGGGTGCTCAGCAACAGAGCTGACATTTATCCCCAAAATAGAGGCAGCCTAGCGTAATTTATACCCCTCCTAGACCTAGCCCTCCCCCCATCCCACATCCCACAGATTGGGAGTATTACAGACTTCTGCCCGAGGGAAAGAGAGGAACTATTAGCAGATAGCCCGGCTACATGGGTAAACTTTACAGCAAAATGAACCACTTGGCTGGAAGGAATCATTCACAGGAAGAAGAAAAAGTGGTCAACGACTTGTAATTTTCTTTAGCATGGCTGGCACGGAGCCCTGATAGCGTAGGATCCAGCAAGCATTACAGAACATACATGTACTTAATTTCTTAATTTCTTCAATTGCAAGTACAGGTATACGGGTACATGTTGTTTTCAACATTCGGGATAAGAAGTGAGATAAGAAGAGGTTAGCTGCAGATGGGAGGGACTCCAGTCAGTGACTACAAACTGCATCAGAGCCTGTCCTTCCCGTACAGGACTTCACAAGGGCCGTTTCCGTCGTCCAAATAATCGCGATTTGAATCACAATTCAAAAACTGGGGGGGGGGGGGGGGGGGTTTGCACGTGTTCACACAGGCCCAAAAATCGCGAGCTAATTGTGCTTAGTAGTTGTGGTCAAATGGTGGGCGTGTCCTTGAGGCCAAGCCAAGGGTGGCCCATGCAGGGAGACATACATGTATGAACAAGCACAGCACTTCCTGTCAGTCAGCGCATGAGCGGTGCATTGTGGGATTAAAAAAACCCGGTGCAATTCAGCAGAGCGCTCCCACACACACCGCATCGCAAATAGTCTCACTAATAGTGGAGTCCGAATTGCGATTCAAATCCCACTAATGATCACATTTATTGTGTCCACACAGTCCACACGCACACAGAAAGTGGAGTTTGAATCGCCTTGCATTTATAACTTGAACGCCGAACTAGACCAAGGCTCTGCGCCATGATCTCTTGAACTCGATGGAGCTGACAAAACACAGAACACATTATCAAAAAGTAGGGGCTTCTGGCTACGGCTTTCAAGAGCATGCACTGCACATAATGGTGACTTGGTGAGGCAGCCAAAGTCACAGCCACAGCCAGAAAAATTCAATACGACTTATTGATTGTTCTGTGGAGAGGTAATGGGTACAGCATTCCTAGTGCTGATGGGAGAATTCAATCAATAACGATGGTTTGCCAGAAAAGCCATGGCTAAATGCCACTCATCGAGGACATTGATTTTTCTATCATCTCAGAAAATAAGCGTGCTAATGTACACTTACATGCAAACTCAATGTGGAATGAAACTTACAAAAGATGAACAAATACAATTGATGAAGTTTTCAAAAACTGTAAATTAAAAAAGTGAGGAAATTGCTTTCATTTCATTTTAAAAAGTGTAGCTCTTCATATCTAATGCCACTTTGTAATAGATGGGGTGAAAATGAAACTGGAAAAAAAGTTCATCTCAATCTCTCCAGAAAGCGAGTGCTGTCTGAAACCCACTGTACAAGTCAAGCAAGGACTGTCCTCAATCCAGGAACGTGTCACTGTCAAGCGAAGCGCTTCCCCAGTGAAGGTGAGAGATGTCATTTAAGGAAGCGCATGATTAGGTCACACTGAAATTGGCAGTGCATGGGGGAGAGAAGCAGAGAGACAGGTAGAGTGAGTGAGGCAGAGAGAGAGGCAGCGAGACAGAGACAGAGAGACAGGGGTACGGTAGAGTCAGAGGCAGAGAGACAGAGACAGAAAGAGGCAGAGAGACAGAGGCAGAGAAACAGATAGCTTGAGTGAGGCAGAGACAGAAACAGAGGCAGAGTCAGAGGCAGTGAGACAGAGACAGAGGCAGAGTCAGAGGCAGAGAGACAGAGATAAAGAGAGGCAGAGAGACAGAGAAAGAGAGACAGGCAGAGTGACAGGCAGAGAGACAGAGGCAGAGAAACAGAGGCACAGAGAGAGAGGCACAGAGAGAAAAAAACCTAGCACTCAACAGTGACAAGAGCTACATGTACAGTTGTTTGTACATGCAAATTTCACACAGTTTACATGTACATGTACATCAAATGAAGCTCAGACCTGTGATACTTTTTCAGCATACTTGGATTACCACTGTTGCTGACAACATTGTCAAATGTCAAGTAAAGGACAACGGTCACAGCTACAGACAGAGGGGTCAGAGGGTGAACGGAATAATACCGATGCTACATGTACATGTACATGTACGTGTACATGTCATGTAGTGCCACCTGCAAGATGTGGTTTTCATGAGACGTCCGTTTTCAGTCAGTAATTCAACCGCAGCATCATGAATGTGTGTTCTTCATTCACCTTGTTGAGCAGACTGGGGTCACAGCAATCCTTTGGCATGAAATGCATACATGGATGATGTACATGTACATGTACAACGTACATGTCTTTTGTGAGTGTGTGGCTCTGAGAAGAATCAGTACATGTACATGTATGTAACTCCATGCAAACACACTGACCTCATTTTTTTTCATAAGAACGTTTTGCTGTACACATCTGTACAGTGTACAGTGTACATGTACAGGTACAGTATCTTGAACTCTCCTCCTCCCCATTTTTTTCTTCTTCAAAATTTCAACAATTTCAAGCAGGCGACGTTCTTCTGTACGAGCATTCAGCACACTCTCGGTGATGAAATTACTTGGCCCAGTCCCAGAGAGGAAAACCAGCCTTTAATTGAATCGAGAGCTGTTTTTCTTTTGATATTCCGATCTAATTATGATGGTTTCTGCCCAGACAGGTGTGCTGGGGGGGGGGGAGGCAGGGAGGCAGGGAGGCAGGGATGTTGGGGTTAAGGAGGGGACAGAAGAGAAGCGACGGAAAGGCAGACAAAGGCTTTGGGCAGGAAGACTGCCATCAGTGGCAGAGAGAGCGAGGGGGGAGGGGGAGAGAGAAGGGGGAAAGATAGACAGGGAGAGAGAGAGGAAGGAGAGGAGGGGGCAGGAAGTTGTACATTGTACATTATATACATGTCTTTAGGTTGATTTATTACATTTTTCGTCTTTACGACAGAGCGACAGACCTAGTGAACGTGAGAGTCACGCCCCTCCATTCAAGGCCCCCTATGGCTTCGGCAGTTGCTAAGGAGTGGTTTCTTTGGACAACCTACAGTACTGTACATGTACATGTACATGTACATGTACATGTACATGTACAGTACGTAAACTATGTATGCCTTAGCATGGGAACTAGAGTTCACCCAAAGTAATAGTTACATGTACATGTATCTAGCCATAGACATTACAGTACATGTACTTAAGATGCAGCCTTGCAGGCACTTTCACATACATGAGGAAAGTTTAGTGACATCAAGTACATTTAAGTGATCTTTTTTGAGGAGTATGGCTCTGAAAAGAGTTGATTATTCAGCATTCCGGACTATGGCTCAAGCTACATGTACATGTACATGTACATGTACAGTGTATATGGTTAGCAATTGCTAGGGTTGTGTCTAAGCCTGTGTTGGAACACGCAGTTGCTCATAGCAATGGCCAAAGCCATCTGTGGCCGTTATTTCAAATCCAGCCCCACAGCCACCTTATTTGGTTCTCGAGAGACAATACTGTACTTCATCAAACTCATTGTAACTCACAACAGATCGCGAGACAATGGATGGTCGATCCACAAAACATCACACAGCCTATCACAACTTACAATTGCTTATTCATTGTACATGTGTAAGTTGAGCTACGAAGCATCGAGGAGGACCTGAGGAGGTCTACATGTGTATACATAGGTGGGCCAAATCAAAGTTTGATGTTAAGTATACATATGAAAGGGAAACCCTGCAGTCTGTGTAAATTTAACATGTACAGTGTGTACATGTTGGCCCGCGCCCCACAGTAACACACTGAGCTGCTCATCGTGATCTCTGACAAACTGATCCGTTTCTGGAGCAAGCAAACGACATTTAACTCAATATCCCATAGGCACACACAGCAACCCGTTCCGTGTGAATATTCCGTTTCACACTTCCACACGTACGGTACGTACAGTATACATACATGTATAGTGCGGGTAGTACGCTGTGTACAGAGGCCTACCATGAATCTCGGCTACAGAAAGAACTTTGGCCACTTTCGGCCGCCTGAAAAAATCTGCTCTGGCGGCCCAATGTAGCCATCCTACAGACAGGTCATGGGAATTGGCAACAACACTTTGACGCCAGCATTTCTCTTGCTAGAAATGTCATATTGGAAGCAATTTTTCTCATCGCTCATGAATTGGATATATGTTGCAAACTGCTTACTGACAAAAATTACCAAAATGCAAATCTCAAAATTTAGTGGGCATGACGTTTTGATCCTAGCAGGACCTTGCTCAAGGGCAGAGTGACCGTAGATAAATTTGGAGAGCCTGGCATTTTTATCCTACATGTAGCAGGGAATCTCTAAGGAATTAGGCAGTAATTAATGCTACATGTAGGTAAGCTTATGCACGCTTTCCCACTGGTTAGTCTCCAGGCGCTATCCTTACATTGTAAATGAGTCTTCAGTTAGACTAACACGACTATCTTACATGTCTTAACACATCTGCATGACATGATGTACAAAAATGTTGCAAACTGCACACTGACTAAAATTACCAAAATGCAAAACTTAAAATTTAGTGGGCCTGATGTTTCGATCCTAGCAGGACCTTTCTCAAAGGTTCTGCCTTTGAGAAAAGTCGTGCTAGGATCAGAAAGTCAGGCCCACTGTATGATGTACACAAGGTAGTTGCACATAACGTATGGGAACTTCGGAAGCAATTTGACAAATTTCTTTGTACAAAGTCCCAGTGAAAGTGTTTGGGCAGTGCTGACAGGGGACACAAAGCAGCATTCAATGTGCACACATGGGCGCAGTTATGCCTTGCAGATCACCAGCAAGACAACAAACTGAATGAAAAACACCGACAGATAAACAGAAACTCAACTTACCTCCTTTTCAGAGAGCTTTATGTGACTGGGATACACAAACTGCAAAATAAACACATACAAAGGGATTCTTTTATTTAAACAAACCAAAAGAAAGGACTGTTATCTTTTTTCTAGTGTATTAATTTAATTCAAGACCAAAGATACATGTACTTTGACTGGACTGGGATTTGAACCTCTGCCCACCACTTGTTACTAGCACTGAATCCTGCACAATCCTACAATCATTCAGTTAAAAGCCCCAAACCTGACAGTCCAACAGTGTCTCCCTGGACCATTGGTACCTACTCCTTTTTGTGATAATATTTATTATTTTTACTACCAAGTGCCCTCCATCACATTGGGCCTTGTAACCTGGATCCTACATTTTCCTGACAAAAAACTCCACATGCCCTCAATCCTACAGAATTATCCTCCATCACATTGGGCCTTGTAACCTGTAGACCTATCCTGCATTTTCCTACAGTGACAAAAACTCCACATGCCCTCAATCCTGCAAATTCCTACAATGCATCAACTACCACATGTACGGTATGTACATGTATCAGTGCGTTACCACCTGTGCTGTTAAACCAGTTTGGGTACAGTAGGAGGCTTCTGTAACAGTCAACTACATGTAAATACTGTATCTTAGCCAGGGTGGGGATGCCAGCCTAAAGCATTTAACTATTACCGCTGTACATCTTCAGAGAAGATTCCTCCCATTTTTTCATTCAGATGTAAAGTACAATTAAACTTGTAGTTATGCAGTGGTTTCGGGATCACACAAGTCACAAACAAAATGAATCGGTATGAATTTTGAAAGACAGATACACACTGTACTGCATATCCAGTCCAGTAACATGTCCTTTGCTTAATCATTAATCAACAAACCAATGTACAAAACTGAATGGAAATCAGAATCAATAACAAAAAAAATTAACATGTAAAGTATTCAAAATAATTGCTTTGTGTATTTATTTGGTATAATCAATATCGTTTTGAGTTCATGGGTGATATTGTGATTATTACAGTAATCATTTACATACAGTGTACATGTATCTCTGAGCCACATTCAAATAATGAGTGGATCATAATTTCCATAGATTCCTGAATGCACCCAATCCTATTCAAAATTCTAATCTAACTGTTGTGTTCTCAGCATTTGGGATTATTTGTGCCGGCTGTGCGGTGCGTGCTCTGTGCAGTGTCTACTGTCTAGTGGGCAGTGGCCCTTCGTAATTCCCCGCTAATCTGATCTGCCTCTTTATCACGGGCTCAATCAAAAGAGATGAGCATAATGAGATTACAGATAAATACAAAAGGGAGGTAAAAACGCTAGGGCCAGGGAGAACAGTCCCCGAAAAGAGATAGGATTATTTCCTGATAAGCCCCTGTTTGCAAATGACAGGAGTATTTAAGTTTCCAATGGATGCCCCTGTTCCAGTACTGTACATTATGCAACGCACAAACATTTCACTGTGAGGCAAATCCTGGTGCAGTAAAATGGTCTGCTACAGTGTACTTTCAATACCCCCCCCCCCCCAAAAAAAAAAGTTGCAAACTGCTAACTGATTGACTAACATGATCAAGATGCAAATCTCAGACGGCCTATTATCTAAGCAGGACATTCCTCAAGGGCCCATATTTTTCATGAATTCCCCCCAAACAAATGTTTTGAGGGCCCTGGGTGTTGTTTTGAGCCTCTCAGACAGAATGAGAGAGGTCCTTAGGAGCTAGATCATGCTCAAAGCAAAACGACAACCCCCCCCCTGCCCCCCCCCCGAGTTTTTTATCCGAGATTTCCACCTGGATCATAAATTTGGGTCAGTACATTTCCATATCAATTACACTATAAACGGTTTAACAAGTTTCCCGATTGGTTTCATTTTCTTTCTTTTATAATGACCCATCCCTGATCAGTGGCAAAGAGTGCTAACCCAAGGCATACTGGCACCATTGGTACGTACATGTAGTTCCCAAGGGGGAAACCAAACCCATGACGTTTTGACAGGTCCGTGTGCGCAGTGGGTCTGCGTGAGTGTATGCGGGCACATGCACCCGTTGACTCCTATGGTCGCCTTGACTCCTCTACAGGCATCATCGATTTATGTGTATAACTGCTTGAATTTGAAATCAAAGATGGCCGTCTTTTCGCTCGTAGGACGGGAGAGAATCTTCTCGATACGATCAACTGAGGTAAAATTTCTCCTTTTCCCCCAAGTGTGAGTAAAACAAATGACCAGTAGGCCTATTGAAGTCTGTGATTCTCAAACCGAAAATGGGTTCATGGAACAGTTTTACGGATGATTTGGGGGTAAAATCTGGAGGTTTCAGTCGGGGGAGTTGAAAAACGGGAATGGTTGTAAGGGTGCAAGTTACTCTGACTACCTTCACTGTAGTCCGAGACTCCGAGTAAGCTTTGCACTATTCAGGAAACAGTGGTAGGGCTCAACGGTAGTACGGTATAGCGCCTTGGTGCAAAGACGTACAGGGGACCAGACTGCCAGTTGCGGCGCTGCCGTTTGGATCTTGTGACCAAACCGGGAGGTTTTGGCCCATTTTTTTTTGGAAATCGACACATTTTCGCCACATGGACAGTTGCACACAGGTGCATGGTATGTAAACCACATTTGCTAGAAATCTTGAGCCAAATAAAGCAGTATTTTATGAGTTATGCTGAACCTGCTGATCCCTATGCCACAGCACTTGTGAACGTTACACAGAAGCCTATGGGAAAAAAGCCTAGTTATCTGTGGGGTTCCGGTCGGGAGAGCAGCGGACGACGTAGAACCCCACAGTTCTGGGGGTAAGAAGGCCAAGCGTCGAAAACGTGTAGCGTCGAAAACGGGGGTTCCCACGATACTACATGTAGTTATCCATGTTCATACAATACTAAAAAATAGTAAGTTGACAATGTCATTGTCAATGTCAAAAAACAAAGACAAGTGAAAGACTCCAAGAGTACAACTTTACCTCCAACTCTTGTCCAAGCTCCAGATCGAATGTCACTACACAGACACAGTGAAGCCAGTTGGACAGCCTGTCCCAGGGCAGGATCGCCTTGGACCGAAAGGGTTCGTGCTTCAGGCCCAGTCCGTCCATACTGCTGCTTGACAGTCGCTGTCTGTTGTCCGCGACACCGTTCGTCGTCGCCATTACTGCTGCAGTACATCGGTGCAGGATTGACGGTGCGCCGCCTCGATTAGGTGGGATTGATTTTGTACACGGGCTAATGCGCGTCTAGGTACTAGACTCCCGTAGCCCCCTTCTGATTCATCGGCTACAGCTGAGTATAACAAGGCAACCTATGTGAATTGGTTGAAGCCGCTCCAATAATAATACGTATTCAATCGAGCCACAGCTAATGAATTCGGGCACGGCCTTCGGCAGGTGCAAGGCCGTTTATATAGCTATACCACGGCGTGTTTGGGTATGGACCGCTGATCGTTGTGTGGACAGGGCTTATCCGAAATTATTGACTACGGCTTCAACTTACACGAGGGTCTAGGGAATTGAAG
Source organism: Luidia sarsii (assembly GCA_949987565.1). Lineage (NCBI taxonomy): Eukaryota > Metazoa > Echinodermata > Asteroidea > Paxillosida > Luidiidae > Luidia > Luidia sarsii. Next base: position 25,115,387 of record OX465103.1, on the reverse strand, counting down.
CAGCTTGCCAGCTGCGGCCTCCGTCGATTCCCGTAGTATACTGTGCGCTATAATTAGTCGTAGGCTCGTAGCCAAAGCCAATGACATGCCTTTACTCAGACAATAAGGCCGTGACCGAAACGGGCTTCCAGAGGGCGCACTACGATCTTTATGGGTGCAGAACACTAAATAGAGCTCCCATTGAACACTGTACAAAAACACTCGCTTTCAAAGTCAATTATCCCATGCCCAAAAGTCTCTCAGTTCTTGTAGCTATACTTAAAATTGTAGTTTGGACCTTCATCTCTCAGATTCTTTTCAATTTTAGTGCCCTTAGCCGATTAGATTTTTTGCTAATTACCCCCAGAAAAAAACACCCCCAAAATGTGTAGCCGTCCAAGCCGAATTTCTGCAAGGATTTTGGGATGGACCCCTCCACTTCCGCAGCCAAATAGGGCCACATTTAAAGCCAGATATGGTCCAAATTACATATCAAATTGAAGAGTGAACCCCCAGGTTGTCTTAAGCTTCACTTGTTCTACAATGTATCAGGTAATTAGCCTCCAAAGACCCCTTATTAAAACACTTTATGATAATCAGCTCGGCGGAGCCATCTTGGATGGATTTTGTGTGCTGCACCCTTTTAGACGGACTCCAGCTAAACTCGCAGAGCTATGACTCTGAGCACTGCATGTAGCTCTATGGTTGCAGAACACAAACTGGGGCTCCCATTGAACAATCTACAAAACCAATCACTTTCAAAGCCCATCATTTCACACCCAAAAGTTACTCAGTTCTTGTAGCTAAAGGCCTACTGAAAATTTTAGTCTGGACCGATCATCTTTCAGATTCTGTTCCCTTAGCCGATTAGTGTTTTGTGCTAATTACCCCCCAGAAAAAAAAACAGGTCCCAAATGTAGCCCTCCAAGCCGAATTATTTTCTGCAAGGTTTTTGAGATGGACCCCTCAACTTCAATCTACACACAGCCAAATAGGGCCACATTTACACTTAGATCTGCTCTAAATTTCACTCGAAAGTGAAATGAACCCCGGTTTGTCACTGATTCTAAAATTATTATCAGCTAATTAGCCTCCAGAGACCCCTTATTTAAAAAAAAAAAAAAAAAAAAAAGAGTTGTGGGTCCACACTTCACGATAATCAGCTCAGCGCGGAGCCATCTTGGATTGATTTAGCTAGGGTCTAGTATGCTGCAACACTATGGATCAGCTGCAAGTACATTATAGATTTTACCATGGTGCGCATCGAGAAATCGAGCTCCCATAAACAGCACAAGTGGTACAAAACCGCAACTTTCAAGGCAAAACATTTCATGTTCTCAGTTTTTCATGCCTCGGGTAAAAGAAATGAAGACAAAGCCGGAGCCTGAGCCTAAGACGAGTTTTGGGAAAGGGCTGCAGCCGTAAAATGGCTCCTTCTGAGGACCTGTAGTGTCTAACTTGAAGCCATAGCCAAATGAACTTCGGGCACGGCTCGCTGTACAATTTCAATGGCTATTGCGTAGTGGCGATCGAGAGCCATGGAAAACAGGATGTCCAATGCTTCAGATTATAGACATGATGGTCATGGTGTGAACCGCCCACAAATCCCTTGGTGTCGTCCTCTCTAATGACCTTATATACCTGGAACAGCAATAATTATATGATCCGTGCCAAATGCTCAGCCAAACTATAGCCGGTTTCATTCGCCGAACTGTAACGTTAAATCCAGAAATGCTAAAGTTCTTCTAACACTGTCCCCCCTCAGCAGACATGTTCTAAAACACATCCAATGTCTTGAATCTATTAATTAGGTCGTGCACATAATTATTTCACTAACCAACGGCCGGGCAAGCACATTACAGTACTAATTTCTTGTAGTGGGCCTTACGTTTCGATCCTAGCAGGACCTATATCAAAAACCCTTCTCTGCCTTTGAGAAAGGTCCTGCTAGGATCGAAACGTCAGGCCCACTAAATTTTGAGATTTGCACGTTTGGTAGTTTTAGTCAGTAAGCAGTTTGCAACATTTTTGTATATCACTTTAATTTCTTGTATTGATAGCTCATAAGGAAATCATGTGTTTTCACCACTAAACCAAAGGAAGTTCGCTGTCTGTGTCTAACAAATTGACCACAACCATTATATTCTGTTGATCATATTAATTATGCTATCGATAATTCAAAAAAAAAAAAATAGCAAGTGTAGGACAAAAATTAATGATTGCGTCTATGACTCGCCATGCACCAGACCTTAAATTTCACCCCCAATTTCAAAGTCCACTCAGTGGGAATTTCGCATAGTTGCTGGCGATGGACTGTGTAATTCCATAATTATGTTTGGTATAAATTTAATTATTGACATGGCCCAACGGCCAAGAGCTGAGCAATTATTACCCTTGGCAAGAGGTCTATAGGGTATTGCTAAAAAGAAAAAGGTGCGTTTGACTTTACAGTACTTGTCTTGTAGGTCAATTTATTTTGTTTTGAGGGAACACGCCAACTCTGGCACCTTAGGCTGGTTCCCGTCCCCTACCCGGTCTCCAGACGTCTCACGTCCTCCGAAATACATTTCGGAGGACGTGGGACCCCTGGAGAACAGGGTCCTTTTCCAAAGCCTGGCTTAGGCTTAGGCTCGGGTTTTGACTGAGTTTTGAAAATGAATCTAAAACTTCAACCTCAACATAGAACTCCAACTTGTATTTCAGCATTTGGATAACTGAGACGAAGCTGGAGCCGAAGCCTAAGCCGGGTTTTGGAAAAGGGCCCAAGTAGGGGACGGGAACCAGCCTACTGGCCCCCTGGTCAAGGATTTGTTTTCGTACAAATTTCCCAGAACCTTGTAACAGTGACGATCAACGTCACAGAAAATTTAGATTAATCACCGCAGATGTGTAGCCGTAACCAATATAATAACCTAATATTGTTCTAAACTATTGTTCTATCATTACGTAATACTCGGATGCCTAAGCCACTGGCACCGGCAGCGTATTTTTTCCCCCAGGATGGGAAAGGCCTCATTAACATAAACGCGCGCTATTGGTTGCATCTTATCCAGACATGGTGAATCATTCATGAAAGTTTTGCGCGCCGACATTTTTAGTACACGCGTGTGGTGTAGTTAATAGTTATACACTAGTTACATGTACATTATGTAGGCCCACACACACACCCAGGCCTATACAATGTACATGTAAACCATACATGTACTTAAATCAAGATTTGGGTGGGTAAGTGGAATGATTTCATGAATAATTCACCAAGCGTTGACAAAATGCAACCAATAGCACGCCTTTAAGCTTTATGCTAATAATGGCCTTTCCCGTCCAGGGAAAAAAAATTATGCGCGCCGCACCGGCAGGCCCCCTAGTTTCCAGGGCAGCGCGGGCGAATGTTAGCCTGTATTTCAGTCGTCTTTTCCCAAGTGAGCGGAGAAGCGCGCTATGGGCTTATATTATAGTTCTTCCGTCGATGCGACGAGGACCATCTAATCATCCTGGGGTTGGAGAAGTTTGGCTTGATGGGTCCCCCAGATGGGAAGCACTATCTGGGCTTCAGTCGGGTAGCTCATGAATAATTCAACAAAGTGACGGATACGTCATAATGTTGAATTATTCATAATCTACCCGGCTGGAGCCCAGATATTGCTTCTCAAGTTGTTCATAATTATACGTCATAATGTTGAATTATTCATGACCTGCCCTACTGGAGCCCAGATAGTGCTTCCCTCCGCGGATGACTAGTCAGGCCAATCCGTGCCCTAAAGAGTTTCTGGCAGCTGCTACAGGGTTGGTAGCCCTTCCTGGCCCTGCCTGCGTTTTACAGCTACTGCAGTCCTGTTGGCCTCGCATATTTTGTTTGGCGCCCTTGTGAACAGCTGTTCGCCATGCTCCTCCGTCTTGGGCTGTCTGCTATAGGCTAGAGCTTGAGCAAGTCTTGGCTGCAGCTAGAAAACACACACACACACGTACGTGGAATTGACTATAATTTGTTGGGAGACTCATGTCACACCGTGGGACCGTACGCCGTAGCCAATTAATACGGACACGGCCCCACAGACGTGACCGGTGACAGACTATGACCAACATTTTGAGTTTTACATAACAGTAAACCAGCCCAGCGTGCTCCATGTATTTACTTCTTTCTTCTTTTTTATTCGGCTACTGGTCTTCTACTCTATCATGGGTATAAAAAAAAATCATCACAGCATACATGCCCCCGCACCGTACAAATATAAGGGCCACAAGGGAAGAAAAAAAAATAGGTAGTGAAAAGATGTTATCTGATAATTACAAAGAGAACTATTGTTAATAAGAAATGTACTCCACAATTCAATTTCTTGATTTGTTTGTTAGATGGTCAGATTTTACAAAATATGAAAATCTTTACAGGAGACTTTCAGTAAACGACCTGAATTTTGTTTGTTAAGAAAATATCTCCCTTTCCGACAGGCTGTAAAAATCTGAAACTGGTTTAAGGCTATAAAAATGTGATATAAAATTTGAAACTTTTTTAGTATTACAAGTTACTGGCAGCTAGATTTTTTGAACGCTCACTAAAGTGCATTTTACTGGAATACCATGCCACAGTATGCTATGCCTAGCACCAAATGCTTTGCAGTCGGATTTTCTGATCCGAGCAACGAAATAAAAATGAGAAACTCCCCACCATTGGAGCTCTTTTTTTGGGGGGGGGGTGGGAGCAACTTGCAGTTGGCGACGCTCCTCGGTGGGATTTCATTGGCTGAAGCATCAATGGCCGCATACTCGATCTACATGTACAAACTGTTTTTTTGCCTCGTTCAAATCACATAAGGAATTACCACGTTATAAATTTGCTTTAATAGCACCAAAATCAATTTTCCTTTCCCCAAAATGAAAGCAGCAATGTTTCTAGAGCACCTTGTAAACATGAATGACAAAAAATGGTGATTCTTTTAAGGACACTTAAACGATTGAATCAACTGCGGGCTACTTTGGTTGAAGAGGATGGAAGCCTTTCAAGATACCGTTGGCCACCACGGACTAAAGGGGGCGCTCTAAACAGGCATTTGTCCCCTGTCCAAATTCGTTTGGCTACGGCTTCATATCACACGCGACTATGGAAGCCGCCGGATAGTCATTGTAGCCAATCAGAACTTAAAAGCCACAGCCAATGAATTCGGATTAAGCCATAGGATAACATTTGAGATGATTTCTTATAGTTATGAATTTCAACATCAGCACTGTTTTAATGGAATTATTACTGTTGTTAAGATACTACCTTCAAGGTTTCGTTTCACACTCGATCCCAAAGGCCAGGGCAAAAATCTCTATCATACACCAATGAAAACAGAACACCCAGACCAAAATGCCAAAAATCTTCGACTTCATACCTCCAGGCTTTTAGACATCCCCCAATATCTAAATAAGACTTAAGGCTTTGCATGGTGGGTGAATCAATATTCGTGACTCCTGATGACGGCCAGAGCACACTGGTCGAAACATCGAGTTACCGCTTAGGTTCTTTTCAGAACCACACCTCTTCCTTTAAGAGACCTTATACATGGTGTCACCGCAAACCTGGATGATCGTTGATATCCTTTTTTTCTCAATGACTTTCCCAAATTAGTGCAGAGAAACTAAGCACCTGACCAGCGTTTCTTGGGTGACAAAAAGACAAACTTCTCAACCTATTTTGTCAAAAAAAAAAAAGACATCAAGTTGTAACCCAAATCCTGGTGTCCATACAAAGACCTGCAAAGGTCGCCGACCTTTCCAGACATAGTTGTTAAAAAAAGAGAGAGAAAAAATCCCCCAATACATACAACTCAAGTACTCTACAAAATGCTATATAAATATACTGCCGAGACTCTAAATACTGTCGGTAAGTGGTAATCTGGTCGTTAAAACTCACACACCCCTCTGGGAAAAGAGGAGGCACTTCCAACAAAACCAAAAGAAAAGGGAAAATGTCTTTACACTTAAGTAACAATATCAAACAACTACATTGGGTTATATAAATACGATTAAAAAAAACCTCGAGTACAGAAAATAGACCCACTATTCACGTGCGCAACCCTCCCAAGTGGAAACTCACTCCACTGAGCAAATAGCACAGATGATTCTTATTTTGTTTTAGTTGTTTGGTTATATACAAATAAGGTAACAAGATGACTGTAAAACAAACTATTACATTTACTAGGCAGTGTCACAAGCCAGAGTCTACAGTGTTGTAGTGCATGAACTCAAAAGACACAGTCACGCTCAAGCATGTAAGTACTTCTTCTTCAAACTTGTTAAAATGTACACGTTCACATACTTGCAAGGACAACCTTTTTTCCCCTACAATTGTACTCATACCCATGGCAAAGTCCCCTACTTGTACTCATGGGTAAGTGCGCATACTTGTACTGATGGCTAGATGCTCGTACTTGCACTCATGGAAAAGTTTACTCATGTGGCAAAGTACTCAAAATCAAGGCAAAGTACTCAAAATCAAGGCAAAGTACTCAAAATAAAGGCAAAGTACTCTTACAAGCAGGCAAGTAATCGGACTCACAACCAAGTACTCATACTTGCACTAATGGACAAGTACTGGCACTCATACCCATGATCAAGTACTCGTACTAGAACAGGTGTACTCATACTCGATGACAAGTACTTGCACTCACACTCATAGCCAAGAACTCATATTCATACTTGTCGCCAAATACCGGTAAGTATACTCATACTCAAGGCCAAGTACTTGTACATATGGCCAAGTACTCATACTCAAGGCTAAGTACTTGTACATATGGCCAAGTACTCATACTCAAGGCCAAGTACTTGTACATTTGGCCAAGTACTCATACTCAAGGCCACGTACTTGTACATATGGCCAAGTACTCATACTCAAGGCCAAGTACTTGTACATATGGCCAAGTACTCATACTCAAGGCCAAGTACTTGTACATATGGCCAAGTACTCATACTCAAGGCTAAGTACTTGTACATATGGCCAAGTACTCATACTCAAGGCCAAGTACTTGTACATATGGCCAAGTACTCATACTCAAGGCCAAGTACTTGTACATATGGCCAAGTACTCATACTCAAGGCCAAGTACTTGTACATATGGCCAAGTACTCATACTCAAGGCTAAGTACTTGTACATATGGCCAAGTACTCATACTAAAGGCCAAGTACCTGTATATATGGCCAAGTACTCATACTCAAGGCTAAGTACTTGTACATTTGGCCAAGTACTCATACACAAGGCCAAGTACCTGTATATATGGCCAAGTACTCATACTCAAGGCCAAGTACCTGTATATATGGCCAAGTACTCATACTCAAGGCCAAGTACTTGTACATAGGGCTTAGCCATCCATGCTTGGCTGAATACAGGGCTACAACACTGGACCAAAAACAATGTGCAAGAGGAACAGCCCAACCCCTTCATGCTTACACTTCCTGTCCAGTCACCGGCTGAAACTCATGCACAAACATATGCCATTATGCTACACAGGAGGACAACAAACTATCAACTGTTTTCTAACATCCTTCCTACACCAAGGTTACATAAAAAAAAAAATAAGCAAAATTGTGGAAAAATAAAAATACAGGGCTGTTGAATCGCAGATTACATTTGTGTAGTTCTCAAAAGTGAGGTAAAGAGATGGTTAATAAAAAAAAACCAATGAAACAAAACCCCCCAAACAAAACCAAAATTACCTGTAGATGTACCCACAAAATGCTACCACTACTCTGAACGTTGGGTACTTTCATTCACAGTAGACTATTACTCAGGGAGACTGATTTGTGCAGCCTCAGTGGCGATACCAAAACAGTTTGATATCCCCCAAGTACTGAGAGGGCTCAATGTAAAGTAAATTGTACTGGCACGGTATTTCATTTGGCTTTTGTTCCGTTTCCATGGAGAAAAACAAACCAAAATATGGCTCACTCCATGTGAGTGTGTTACACCATGTGGTGTGTTTAGAAAGGGGAAACACAATAATAACAACAAACTAAAAAGGATTGAGACAGCGTAGATGTAGGGAGATTCTCTGCTGACTTAAGTCTCCTTACAGGTACGGTAGAACTCCGACTGCTCCTGAATGTTGTCCAGCAGGCCCATCATCCTCATGTTTAGGGCGTCGATCTCGTCCGAGAGGTCCACCATGTTGGCCTGGTTCTGGTCAAAGACACCCTTCATTCCTGCATTTGGGGAGGTGGGGGGGGGGGGGTAGGGGTGGATTGAGAGAGGGGAAGGAGGGGAGAGAAGAGTTGAGAATAGGTGGAGAGACAACTCTCTCTGCGTCTCTGTCTGTCTCTGTCTGTGTCTCTCTTTCTGTGTCTCTGTCTCTCTCGCTGCCTCTCTCTGTCTCTTTTTCTTTGTCTCTCAGTCTCTCTCTGTCTCTCTATCTCTCTCTTTGTCTCTCTTTCTTTGTCTCTCTGTCTTTCTATCTCTCTCTTTGTCTCTCTTTCTTTGTCTCTCAGTCTCTCTCAGTCTCTCTATCTCTCTCTGTCTCCCTGTCTATCTCTCTGTCTCTCTTTCTGTGTCTCAAGTCTCTCTCAGTCTCTGTCTCTCACTATCTCTTTCTGTCCCTCTCTCTGTCTCTCTGTCTGTCTCTCTGTCTCTCTCTAGGTACCATATCTCCTGATGTAATCATGTTATGCCATAATTTTCTGACGGTAGCTTTCTGTGGCAGAAAAAACCAATGAAACAAAACCCCAAAACAAAACCAAAATTACCAGTAGATGTACCCACAAAATGCTACCCCTTTGGGGCAGCGCCGGCACTTACTCTCCAGGTCTTGCAGCTGGTTACTGACCCTCTGCTGGAAGGCCAAGGCTTCGTCCTTCAGAGCCTCGGCCTTCTGCTTGGCATCGCTGGCCTCCATGGCTTTGGACATGACCTGGCCGGCCGTCTGGTTGAACTTGGTCTCAAGCTCCCCGACGCTCTAGAAAGGGGGAAGGAGAAGGGGAATGGGGGGAGAGAGAGAGACACATTAGACTATCTATACTTCTATACTATCTATACTTCTAAAATACTTTATCAATCACAATACATCCACAAAAGTGCAAATTTCAATAAAGTAACACTTAAACGCCACTAATGTAAACAATTTGAATCACTTAATCTGCTTTTGAACATCACTTACTGATCTTAACTTTTGTTATTTGAGACTCTCAATCGCCAATTTCACCCCTAAACCATCGTCTAAAACACCCCACCCTCCCAAACTATCCAAACCCAACCCATGCCATCCCCTAAAACAACCCCATTCTTCCCCCAAACACCCAAACCAACCCCCAAAGCAACCCACCCGTTTCCCCCCCCCCTTAAAATCCTCTTCCAAAGCAAGCCCCCCCCCATGAACCAAATCCACCTCGAACCCACCACTTCCCCACATACAACCCCTTCCACATCCCAAGCATCCTTCCCCATCTCCATCTCCATCAGCCAACCTCCCACCTTCCCTCCCCCCCCTCACCCCACCACACGCCCGTCCCCTCCACTGACCTGAGCAGCCTGGTCGGCGCTGGCGTCGGCCATGTTGGCAAAGTCCAGGGCCTGCTTGATGTTCTCCTCGTTGTCGGTGAACTTGCCCTGGACCACGCCCAGTTGTTCCTCCATCTGGTCCAGCTTCACCTCCAGATCGTTCACCTTGTCGATGGCCGAGTTAGCCTCCGACTCAATCTACAACGGGGACGAACGGAAACAAATCTGTATCATCTACGATGCAACGCGGTACCCGCCGGCATCATTATTTGGATCCGCCGCACGCCCTCGACCAGCTCGGTGGTCAAGCGGTTAAGACGTCTGCACTAGAAAGCAGGAGTCGCGGGTTCGAATCCCATCCGAGCTGCCTGAATTTGTTTTCATCAGGCATCGGGCAAAGCATTGAACACTCAGTCGTTTATCACGTTGAGCAGGGCAAGTCCTCCTTGGGAAACAAACAAGCTTACTTCTTTGGGCATGGAAGCAGAAGCTAGTTTACACAGTGCTCCTTGTACACCAAATCTCATACAAGCCTCCCCAAATATTTGGATGAACAAAAAAACAAATCAGGGGACCAGTCAAAGCTTCACTTGTATCTTATGTTATTAGGCACCCTATTTTTAAGTGCACGTCAAATGAAATCTCGTTTAGCACGTCCAGTACCTGCAAGATGTTGTCGCTGGCATCGTTGATGTCGGCCTCTGCCTTGTCAATAGCCGTGCTGGCCATGTCCTGGGCCTGGGCCGCCTCGTCTAGGGCCGCCACCACGCTCTCGGCCGAGGCCAGCACCTCGTCGGCAACCTCCTTGGCCTTGTCTGCCCTCTCCTTCAGGGCGCGCACCCGGGCCAGGTCGTCGGCCGTGTCCGCCAGGATCTCGTCGATGTTCTCCAGGCTGCCCACTGTCTCCTCAATCTGGCGGGCCAGATCTACATGAAAGAAGAAGAAGAGGAGGAGGAAGAGGAGGAGGCAGAGGAGGAGGAGGAAGAGGAAGAGGAGGAGCAGGAGGAGCAGGAGGAAGAGGAGAAGGGAGAAGGGAGGAGGAGGAGATGGAAGAGGAGGAGGCGGAGGAGGAGGAGGAGGCAGAGTCGGAAGCGGAGAAGGAGGCGGAGAAGGAGGCAGAGGAGGAGGCGGAGGAGGAGGAAGCGGAGGAGGAGGAATAGGAAGAGGAAGAGGAGTTGGAGGAGGAAGAGGAGGAGGAAGAGGAGGAGGGAGAAGGGAGGAGGAGGGAGGAGGAAGAGCAGGAGGTACAGGAGGAGGTACAGGAGGAGTTAGAGGTGGAGGAAGAAGAGGTAAAGGAGGAGGTAGAGGAGGTAGAGGAGGAGGTAGAGGAGGAGGAAGAGGGGAGGAAGAGGAGGAAGGGGAGGAGGAAAGGGAGGAGGAAAGTGAGGAAGAGGAAGAAGAGGAGCAGGAGCAAGAGGAAGAGGACAAAGAGTAGAAAGAGGAGGAAGAGGAGGAAGAGGAGGAAGAATGAAAGACGGTTAGTTGAAATGCTCACATAAATAAAATTTGTAACCAAAACAATTTTCAAATAAAAAAGGAAAACTAAACAGAGTATGAAGTGAACTCATTTAAAATGTCCAGACAACCCATTTGAAAATTGCATTCAGTGGGCTTATCCAATTTGACAGTAGCACCGAGTGGAAAGTCAACCCATTTGGAAGTTAGGGTGGAATGAAAACTCATTTGGAAGTTGAAAAAGAAAGTCAACCCAATTGCACGTTGGAGCAGAACGTCAACCAATTTGGAAGTTACAGCAGAACATTCAACCCATTTGACAGTACAAAAATGTGCGTCAACCCATTTGACTGTAAAATCCAAAAGCCAAACGGCACGGCCGGTTCCCTCACTGGATATCTCCTCGGGGGTCAGCGAGATCTGCGTGTCCAGCGCCATGCGGGCCACCTGCTGTATCTCGGCCGGCGTGACCCGCTGCTTGTCGATGAAGTCGTTGATGTCCCGCAGCAGCCCCGTCAGGTTGGTCTGGGCGCCCTCCGCCTCGGCCTTGGCCATGGCCGCCGCGTCGTAGGCCATCTTGGCCAGGTCCAGGGCCTCCGCAGCCTCCCCGCGCACCTCTCCCATCTGCGAGGCGGAGGGGAAAGGGGGAAGGGATAATTTTTTTATTTTTAAATTCAACCACCTGAATAAATTTTCCCACTGAATATCATCAACCACTACTGAATATCCACACTCCTACAACTGAATTTCCACTTCAAAACCTGAATATCAATACATCCACTGAATATCCACTTGGCCATTTCATGCCAACTCAGCCAATGTCTATCACCATCCCTTCTGAATTTCCACTTCAACCTGAATATCAACACATCCACTGAACAGCCACTTGGCCATTTCATGCCAACTTAGCCAATGTCTATCACCATCCCTTCTGAATTTCCACTTCAACCCGAATATCAACACATCCACTGAACAGCCACTTGGCCATTTCATGCCAACTCAGCCAATGTCTATCACCATCCCTTCTGAACTTCACTATCAAATATCAACTTCACGACCAAATATCAACTAAACCTTGAAGATTTCCTAAACACTTATTGTATAATTATATCAAAATTGCCTTGCATAACATGGTCTCTTGAGGGCGCTCTCCACTGCCAGCCCTCCTATACCCTCAAGTCTCACCTCTACCAGGGCCTTGTCTGCCTTCGCCTTCTTGTTCATAAACTTGTCGTTGGCCTGCGTGGCTCGGTCCAGGGCCACCTCCGAGACCGAGATGGAGCCCGAGCAGCCCAGCCCGCCGCAAAACTCGCAGGCGGCACCGCCGCAACTGCCGCTGCAGGTATCGCCAGGCCCGCCGCATACCTGCCCACAGTCAGACATACATAAGACTCAGATTTAAGGCAGAGTATGTATTTTTTTACCAAAATGCAAATCTCAAAATTAAGTGGGCCTGACGTTTTGATCCTAGCAGGACCTTTCTCAAAGGCAGAGAGAAAGGTCCTGCTAGAATCAAAACGTCAGGCCCACTAAATTTTGAGACCCACCCTATGTAAGCCCACACACACATACCGATTTTTGTATCCTTGTGGAGACATTGCTTTGTTCTCGTGCACTATACAACCGTGTGAGAAACGTTGTTTTAAAAATGTTCCCATTTCAACCACATTCACTTTCCTGGGTAGAAATTTAGACCGCATGTCCCTTTTACATAACACTTCCATTTGTGACTGATTCTTACCCATCACAAATTTCCCGTTTTTTTTATTATTTCCAAATATCAGTTTCATGAAAACCTTGTGGAGACCTATACACCTTTACAATTTCCCTGTGGAGAACTATTCAACCTATCTTAGGTCTCCACAAGGCACCAGATCCGCGTGCACACACACACATACACACACACAAGCTCCCCGCCTGCTTAGGGTCCAAGATTGAGAGGGGGAGATTCTGACCTACCTGCTGATTGAGCTCGCCCAGCCTGGCCTCCAGGCCTGTCACCTGGTTGTCCACTCCGCGCAGACGGTCCTGGTAGTCCTGGCGCTTGCGGGTCAGCTCAGCCTCCCGCTGGGCGATGATGGCCTCCACCTGGTCCCGGATCTGGCCAGAGTCGGCAACCGCCTCGCCGGCGCCGTTCACCTTGTCCTGGGCAGCCTGCGACTTGTTGCGGCTCTCCAGGATGCTCTTGAAGGCACCTAGGAGGAGGGAGGGAGGGGAAAGAGGAGGAGAGGAAGGAGGAGGAGAGGAAGGAGGAGGAGAGGAAGGAGGAGGAGGGGAAGGAGGAGGAGGGGAAGGAGGAGGAGGTGAAGGAGGAGGAGGGGAAGGAGGAGAGGAAGGAGGAGGAGGGGAAGGAGGAGGAGAGGAAGGAGGAGGAGGAGAGGAAGGAGGAGGAGGGAAGGAGGAGGAGGGGAAGGAGGAGGAGGAGAAGGAGGAGGAGGGGAAGGAGGAGGAGGGGAAGGAGGAGGAGGGGAAGGATGAGGAGAGGGAAGAGGATTAGGTGGAGGAGGAGGGGAGGAAGGAGGATACATCAACCTCACCGAAAGCACATCCAGATTGTACTATTTCTTCCAAAGGATAATTAACTGGTTGGTGAAAGGTTGGAGTTGCTGTTTCTCCATATTCTGAAATGCCTAGAGATGAAACAACTCTCTGTTTATGGTCCACATTTCTGAGAGGCATTGCATGTAAGCAATATTCTAACACTAACACGTGTGCTGTAAAAACGGCTGCCATGACCATGATGAGTCCACCACAGCTTTACCAGCCCATTCCAAAAATGGAAAGGGGGGTTAATAGAGTCAAGTTTTTAAGTTAAAAAAAATAGACACAAATTTTACCGAAGTTCTGAAACCATTTCAGAATAAATTGCTTACAAAAAATCTAAATGCGTGCATGTCACAAAGCTATGAATGTAAGTCCTGTAAACCAATGAAATTTAATTCATTCCACAACCACAATCTATTTAATTTTGTCCCCTACAATGAAAATGGAAGTGTCTGTCTGGTCTTGTTGTCTTCGCTGCAGAGCGGGTAACACACATGTATATACCGGTACACACATACATGTGTGTACGTGTGTAGATGGCATGTACATGTACATGTACATGTACATGAACACGTAATGTACATGCACTTGATGTCATTCATGTACAGTACTAATACACGTACGTGTACACATGTACACGAACTACATGCACAATAGGCGTGCAATAAGTGTACATGTACATGTACATGTGTATAGTTATACAATACAAGCACGTGTACTAAACAATGGTCGACTAGTCGACTTTTCGCGACTATTACGCTGACGACTAATCGACTCTTGAAAATCAATAGTCGCCCAGCACTAATCACCACTACAGTAATATCCATAGACTCGTGCACAAACTGAGGCCGCAGCCAGAGGCTTTGGACAGTGGGGCCTGTACCTTCCACGTTGGAGGACTCGACGATGACGATCTCATCCTTCAGGTCGGCGGCGTCCAAGTTCAGCTCCAGTCCTCGCTCGCCCAGCTGGTCCAGCTCCCTGTTGGCCTTGAAAGTCTCCACCTGAGTGTCTCCCAGGCTTGCCTCAATCCCGTCCAGCTGCCGATGAAGGTCCTCCAACTGGGCGCTACAAAAAAAAAGCGAAACAGCCAAAAATGTTCCATTCAAATCAATCTGAATGAATTTCAATCAAACGGATAAAAGAAAAAAAACTAACTAGGAACTCATGACTGATACCAGGGACAGTGTGGATGCAATGACCATATTCAGAGTGCACACAGTGCCCACATTAAGCTGTGGCTGACACCAAACCCCACCCAGCTCCACCCAGCTCCATCCAGCCCCACCCAGCCCCACCCAGCCCCACCCAGCCCCACCCAGCCCCACCCAGCCCCACCCAGCTCCACCCAGCCCCACCCAGCTCCGGATAAAAGAAAAAAAACTAACTAGGAACTCATGACTGATACCAGGGACAGTGTGGATGCAATGACCATATTCAGAGTGCACACAGTGCCCACATTAAGCTGTGGCTGACACCAAACCCCACCCAGCTCCACCCAGCTCCATCCAGCCCCACCCAGCCCCACCCAGCCCCACCCAGCCCCACCCAGCCCCACCCAGCTCCACCCAGCCCCACCCAGCTCCATCCAGCCCCACCCAGCCCCACCCAGCTCCACCCAGCCCCACCCAGCTCCACCCAGTCCCACCCAGCTCCACCCAGCTCCACCCAGCCCCACCCAGCTCCACCTGGCCCCACCCAGCCCCACCCGGCCCCACCCAGCTCCACCCAGCCCCACCCAGCTCCATCCAGCCCCACCCAGCTCCACCCAGCTCCATCCAGCTCCACCCGGCCCCACCCGGCCCCACCCGGCCCCACCCAGCTCCACCCAGCCCCACCCAGCTCCACCCAGCTCCATCCAGCCCCACCAAGCTCCACCCAGCCCCACCCAGCTCCACCCAGTCCCACCCAATCCCACCCAGCCCCACCCAGCCCCACCCAGCCTGGAGTAGAGACTCCAATGTCTGCCAGCAGACGTTCAAAGAGGGTTGCCAAAACAAGCAAAAAGCGCAGAGAGAGAGCGGCTCCCCTCACCCGACGCCGTCCAGGTCCGTCTGCAGGTTGCCCAGCTGCTCCATGGAGACGGCAGGGTCTGTCAGGATGGCCTCCACCTCGGCCAGCTTCCGCTCCAGCTTGTCAAACTCGTCGTCGTAGGCCGCCGTGGCCCCCGTGGACTTGATGTTCCGAGCGCGCTCCAGGAGCTCCTCCGTCTGGGCTGTTGGGGGCAATTACAGAGATAAAAAATACAATTAAAAAAAACAAAAAAACAATTGGTGAAGATAGATGACTATGGTTGTGATGGTGGTGGTTGTGATGATGGTGATGGTGGTAATGGTGATGGTAATGGGGATGATGGTGGTGATGGTGGTGGTGATGGTAATGGTGATGATGGTGGTGATGGTGGTGGCAGGGATGAAACTCAAAATTTCCAAAATATCCTGAAATCCTAAAACCATCAAATATCGGAAACTAAACAACCTTGACACCTATTTAATGTGATAAAAGGTTACCGGAGGAGCTGCATGCATATTGTTGCACCACTAACAATATTGTGTAGGCCTATCTCGGCTTGTCTATTTTCCATATGTAATCCAACAAAAAATCAATGTTACAATCTTTCTCCTTCAACCAATTCCAACAAAAAACTTTCCTGATGACGACCATTTTGTACATGATGGCAAACATTCCGTTTGAAAATGAAGTTGACACAAAATTTGCATAGGCAGAATACACACAATGTCTATAGTGAGTAGTAGGTTCTAGTCTTTGTTCAAGGGGGTTTATTTTTACCCAAAACAGAAGAGGGCACTCTTTTATACAAATTTTGCAAGCGTGTAAGCCCTATGTGTAAGCCGTGTCCGAGGGTTATGTCTGATGGACCTGTGGTGGAGACTACTCACGTCAATTGTGATGCGCTGCTCGTTCTGCTCGCAAATTGTATTCATTATTTTTTTTACAGTATTATAGCGGCGCTGATCCGGAAAAAAAATGAAGAATGAGAATGGAGGACGTGAAGGATGTGGAGAATGAAGATACGGAGGAAGAGGAGGAAGCCTCTGGCACCTTCTTTCCCATTGAACAACCACCTCTCAGATATCAACAATCCCCGCACACATCCCCCTGAGGAGTCCAGTGGAGAACCACCTCTCAGATATCAACAATCCCCACACACATCCCCCTGAGGAGTCGAGTGGAGAACCACCTCTCAGATATCAACAATCCCCGCACACATCCCCCTGAGGAGTCGAGTGGAGAACCACCTCTCAGATATCAACAATCCCCACACACATCCCCCTGAGGAGTCCAGTGGAGAACCGCCTCTCAGATATCAACAATCCCCGCACACATCCCCCTGAGGAGTCGAGTGGAGAACCACCTCTCAGATATCAACAATCCCCGCACACATCCCCCTGAGGAGTCGAGTGGAGAACCACCTCTCAGATGTCAACAATCCCCGCACACATCCCCCTGAGGAGTCGAGTGGAGAACCACCTCTCAGATGTCAACAATCCCCGCACACATCCCCCCTGAGGAGTCGAGTGGACAACCACCTCTCAGATATCAACAATCCCGGCACACATCCCCCCGAGGAGTCGAGTGGAAGATCCCCTGTCCCTGCTCACCTCTGAGCTGGTCGATGATGGCGTCCCAGTCGTCGAAGCACTCGCCGCAGGGCTCGCAGTTGGGCACCTCCCCGGTAGTGCCGTGGGCGCAGACGTCGCAGTACCTGCCCGTCACTCCCGGACGGCAGACGCAGGAGCCGTCGTTGTTGCACTGCAGCGTCTCCGAGCCTTGCGGGTCACACTGGCACTCTGAAGGTCACAGGGGTGGGGAAGGGAGAAGACGGGAGAGTCAAAGTTACAGTTCAAAGATCAGGGCTGGATTTCACAAAGCCTTAAGATGCATCGTAACTCAACTTACGATGAATAACCCGTCGTAACTTTCTACAGGCCGTATGGTGTCTGTGCATCACTCAGTGTTACGATTGATTGTAAGTTTTGATGGGTTTCATGAAATCAACCACAGGGTGTTATAAAGATCAGACACTTGTGGATGCTCAGAGAAATTCCTGATTTCTCTTCACGGGGGAAACAGAAATTTGAACAAGGAAACAGGAATTTCGATTCAAAAACTTATCTGGGTTCAAAAGTCAGACGTTAAAAGGGTCAGGGGGGTTAATATAGCTTAAGTTTATTAAAAGGTGTACAATTTAAGAACCAGTTGTGTGTAAGGCTCGAGGTTGAAAAATGTCAATACTTTTAGAGATCAATCAAGAATTAAAATGAAAAAAAAAATATAGGGAAAATTGGGTTTAACGGTCAAAGGATAAATAGGCCAGCGGTTGAAAGGAAAATCAATATCCAAATCTCTCGGCCAAAAATATGGAGCAAAAAATCAAATAAATAACATATGCTGTTAGAAAACATGGGCCAATTTGGACAATTTATAACATCAAAATAAGGGCCGATGAATTTGTTTGGCCATTTGGCAGAGAAGCACAAGGAAGTTTTGGATTTGGATAAGGCAGTGAACGATGGAAGAAGAGAGAGAGAGAGAGAGAGTACTTACGTTCGCATCCGACCAGCGGGTCACCAAAGAAGAGACTCTCGCACTCACAGCAGGTGCGACCGCCAAAGCCAGCCTGGCAGGTGCACTGCCCGGTGTACTGTAAAAAAAAACCAAAAAGCAAAAAATGGTCAGCATCTCACACAGAAGTATCATTCCTGTCATACACAAGTTTCTTTTCAATCTTACAAATGTAGAAGGGCTGATCCAAGCAGGACCTTTCTAAAAGGCAGCAATACTCCTAGGTCCTTTTCCAAAACCCGGCTTAGGCTCAGGCTCAGGCTGTCTTTCTTTCATCCATTTTACAAGTACAAGGCACAAAAACTGCATTTCGAAAAAGAATCCAAAGCTTCAACTTCAACAAAGAACTCTAACCTGTGTTTTCAGCTTTCGGATAACAGAGACGAAGCCAGAGCCAAAGCCAAAGCCGGGTTTTGGAAAAGGGCCCTTGTTTCCATAAAATGCCTAGACTTGTACAAGTCCCTTGGGCATCAGACATTTGCTCTGACAATCGTTGGCCTAGACTTGCATAAGCCCCAGGGGCTTCGGACATTGGCTCTGACAATGAGAAGCCTAGACTTGTAGAAGTCTGGCTTTGAACAGGCATCGCCTCTGCGGGAATGTGGGAGTTTGCTTCGGAGGGAGAGAGAGGGGGAGGGGGGGGGGGTTGATCATTTGCTTCCTCACCTCGTTACACTGGGTGGCCAGGGAGCCATACTCGCAGCAGTCGCACGCCTCACAGCCGGAGCCGCTGGCCAGTTTCCAGTGATCTGGGGCGCACTGGTCGCAGGCCTGCCCCACCACGTTGGGCAGGCAGGGGCAGGCGCCCGTCACGCGGTCGCAGACGCCGCAGTTGTTGCTCAGGTCGCAGATGCTCAGGTCCGTGCCCAAGAAGTTGCAGTCGCAGGCTGTCAACAAAAGAAGAGCGGCACGAGGGAGGTGATTCAATGCTGGTTTTTTTTTTCTTCACGAAAAGGCAGGGCAGGGCAGGGCAGGGCAGGGCAGGGCAGGGCAGGGCAGGGCAGGGCAGGGCAGGGCAGGGCAGGGCAGGGCAGGGCAGGGCAGGGCAGGGCAGGGCAGGGCAGGGCAGGGCAGGGCAGGGCAGGGCAGGGCAGGGCAGGGCAGGGCAGGGCAGGGCAGGGCAGGGCAGGGCAGGGCAGGGCAGGGCAGGGCAGGGCAGGGCAGGACAGAGGCAGGACAGAGGCAGGACAGAGGCAGGACAGAGGCAGGACAGAGGCAGGACAGAGGCAGGACAGAGGCAGGACAGAGGAAGGGCAGGGCAGGGCAGGGCAGGGCAGGGCAGGGGCGGAGGAGAGAGAGTCTCACGTCTGCAGGTGCGGAGCAAGGCATCGCCGTAGTAGTTGGGGGCGCACTCGTCGCAGCTGGAGCCAGCCGTGTTGTACAGGCACTTGAGGCACTGGCCAGTGGTGGCATCACAGTTGCCCGGGGTGAGCGGGTTGGTGTTGCCGTTGCAGCTGCACAGGTTGCAGCTGCCCCCAGGAACCGAGGGACTACCAAAGTAGTTGTTGTCACACTGGTCGCAACGGATGCCTGGCCGGGGGTAAGGGACAAGCAGGGAAATCAGTCTGAGATTATTTACAGTAACGACATTTACCGGTAGTCATTTTGAAGGTATTTATGAGGAAAAACATTCTTACTTTATATTATTGATTTTTTTTGGTGCTAGAATTTTGCAAGCCAATTGATTGTGAATTGGTTCACATTTCAAGTCAAAAGAAAAAGGACAAGCTGTCTGGAAACTTTGAAACATCTTTTTTTTTAAATGGCAAAGAAATCTTTGACTGGGCTTAGACTTGAAGCTGAGACCTCTGGGTTTTGCGGACCAGCACTCTTTCACATTTCAGCAATTTGTTTAAATTTCTTTAAATTTTCAGCTTATATTTCTTATATTAACATATATCTGGTGTTCCTGGCTCTGAAATCATACATGAAGTCAAATGAAAGCACATTCTTTCAAGTTCAATTCAAACAAAAGGAAAGGGGACAAAATAATCTGGTTGAAACCAGAGTACTTCTGTAGGGTAAAATACATACTGGACTCCAATCGCCAGAGTTGAACCTACCTGTGTAGCCTTCCTCACAGATGCAGATGACCGTCTGGATGGACTGGTCAATGTAGCAGGTGTCGGCAAACTGGTGGCCGCTCCCCTCACCCCCCGGGCACATGCAGGGCTGGCAGGGCAAGTTGGCGCCCTGAGTGGGGTCCCCATAATAGCCGTCCAGACACCTGAAGAACAAACAAAAACAGGGGCAGATTCAAACAACCACTTTGCACCGAGGCCTCTTTTCAGTGCCCAAGATCGCAACACAGGTTTTTTTTTTTTTTTGAATAAAATTGCCATTTTCAGAATAAGCTAAACAATCAGGAACAATGTCTCTCAAATGAATCAATAAATGTAAGTACATGCGGGGTTACACCAGGCAAAATCAGACCCCTGTGCAACGACTTTGAATAACTTTACTAAAATCAATCGTCTATATTTATTACGGCAAGAAGGACTTGCCATGCTGCAACTAGAGAAGGCATGGTATTGAGGTCATACACGCTGGGCGTTTCTGGGAAACATAGTATTATCATCTGTCTTCTCTCTCTATTTCTCTGTCTCTGTCTCTGTCCCTGTCCCTCTACCTGCCCCGGCCCCTGTTCTTGTCCCTGTCCCTCTACCTGCCCCTGTCCCTCTACCTGCCCCTGCCCCTGTACCTGCCCCTGTTCTTGTCCCTGTCCCTGCACCTGTCCATGTCCCTACACCTGTCCCTACCCCTGCCCCTGCCCCTGTACCTGCCCCTGTTCTTGTCCCTGTCCCTGCACCTGTCCCTGTCCATGCACCTGTCCCTACACCTGTCCCTGTCCCTGCCCCTGTCCCTGTCCCTGCCCCTGCCCCTGTCCCTGTCCCTGCACCTGCCCCTGCCCCTGCCCCTGCCCCTGCCCCTGCCCCTGTCCCTGCCCCTGCCCCTGCCCCTGTCCCTGCACCTGTCCCTGCCCCTGCCCCTGTCCCTGCCCCTGTCCCTGCCCCTGTCCCTGCCCCTGTCCCTGCACCTGTCCCTGCCCCTGTCCTGTTGCTGTCTCCCTCTCAAGTTGCTACATATTGATTTGTGGAAGGCTGAAAAAAGTTTTAAAATTTGGACGATATTGGTACACGGATTAGGAGGGCCTCGGCGAATAGAAACAATACCGGTGCTCTGAATTCTCCTACCACCCTCCCTTCCTCCCTCCCTCCCTCCCTCTCCCCCCCCCAATAAAACATTTGCCCACCTCTCGCAGTAGTGTCCGACGGTGAAGTCCTCGCAGACCTCGCAGCGGCCCGTCCGTCCGTCGCAGGTGGGGGAGTGCCCGTTGCACTCGCAGCGCCGACAGTTGGGGAAGTTCCAGAAGCCCGGGGCGCACTGGTCGCAGATGCGGCCGTAGGTGTTGGGGATGCAGGCGCACTGGCCGTTGAAGGGGTCGCAGAAGTTGTCCAGGGAGCCGCGATTGTCGCAGGCACAAGCTGGACGGGGAGGAACAGGCGGGCAGGATGGATGAGATTAGACAATACAAAGATTGCATTTGGGATTAGACAGAGTGATTGTACATGCATATTTCCTTCTTGCTGCCTGTGTCGTTTGAAGATTTTATTAGGTGGCCCTTTGAGTTGCTACTCAGAAGTGAAGTGAAGGGAAAACAGTCTGAGATTATTTACAGTAACGACATTTATCGGTGGTCATTTTGAACGTATTTATGAGGAAAAACATTCTTACTTTATATTAGTGATTTTTTTTTGCTAGCATTTTGCAAGCTATTTGGCAAGGTCTACTTTGGCAAGGTCTACTTTGGCAAGGTCTACTTTGGCAAGGTCTACTTTGGCAAGGTCTACTTTGGCAAGGTCTACTTTGGCAAGGTCTACTTTGGCAAGGTCTACTTTGGCAAGGTCTACTTCAGCAAGGTCTACTTCGGCAAGGTCTACTTCGGCAAGGTCTACTTCGGCAAGGTCTACTTCGGCAAGGTCTACTTCGGCAAGGTCTACTTCGGCAAGGTCTACTTCGGCAAGGTCTACTTCGGCAAGGTCTACTTTGGCAAGGTCTACTTCAGCAAGGTCTACTTCAGCAAGGTCTACTTCTACTTACGAGAGCAGCCCTCGGGTCCAAAGCCGTAGGTCCCTGGGGCACACTGGTCACAGCGCCGGCCGATAACGTTGGCCTTGCACTCACACTGGCCGCCAAACTCATCGCAGAGTGAACTCTTGGAGCCAATAGGGTCACACTCACAAGCTGGAGGTGAGAGAGGGAGAGGGGAGAGAAGGGGATGGTTTTTGTATGTAACTTAAAAAAACAAAACAAAAAACACAATCCAGCGATTGCAACGACGGAAATCTAAGGATCCATAGCTTACGCATGGCACCGTCGAACATGAGCGCGGACATGCTGAACATGAGCTCCCGGCAGATGTCCGACAGCGGGGCATGAATGGCGGAGAGGTGGGCCTCTCCGCACCGGTAGTACTCCCACTGGTCACGCCGATTGGTCTTGATGTTGTCGCTGCCGCTGAACATGTCAAAGTTGGTGATGCGGGGCACCAGCACAACCTGTCCGACGGCAGAGTATAAAAAAAGAAATGATTTGAGAGAAAGAATTGGAATGGACCGGGACATGAACCCAAGACTCAACATCCTGGCAATCTTGGCACCGGAGTTATCAAGCCCTTACGTTTCAAATTGAAAAAAATAATAAAAAAATAATGAGCTGACCAGGACTTGAACCCAAGACCTGGGACTCAACGTCTTGACACTCTAGGCACTCTTGGCACTTGAACTATCAATCCCTTACGTTTCAAAAAAAAAAAAATAAACAAAATAAAAATTTGCAGACAAGGACTTGAAACCAAGACCTGGGACTCAATGTCTTGACACTCTTGGTACTTGAACGTTTCAATAAAAAAAAAAATGAAAAAAAAAATGAAAAAAAAAATGAGCAGACCAGGACTTGAACCTAAGACCTGGGACTCAACGTCTTGACACTCTTGGTACTATCAAGCCCTTATGTTTCAATTAAAAAAATAATAATAATAATAACAACAAACATTTAACTAGACCGGGACTTAAATTCAACACCTGTGGCTTAACATACCAGTGCCCTTAGTAACTGAGCTATGCACCCTTTATGTTTCAATTTTAAGGAAAAAAAAGAAGAAATAGCACAGAAAATGTGACCAGACCAGGGCTCAAGACCTGTGACCTAATGTTCCCATTCTCTCAGCCTCTGAGCATATCCAACCCTTAAGTTTAAATTTGTAAAAAAGCGAAGAAAATTTTACCGAACCGGGGATTGAGCCCAAGACCTGTGCCCTAATGTGCCCATACTCTCAGCCCCTCAGCTATCCAACCCTTAATTTTAAATTTTAAAAAATAGCAAAGACCGGACTGGGAGTTGAGATTGAGACGACTGGCTTAATGTGCCAGCACTCTTGGCAACTGAGCTATCCAGCCCGTAGATAGTGGCCTTCCCAAACAGCCCGACTACCCTGTTTCAAATGATACAGTTTGTTGCTCGGGTAAAAAAAAATCAAAGGGAACTTTTGCAAAGGGTGAGGGAGGGAGGGAGGGAGAGGGCGGGAGACGACCCAAGAAGGCCGGATGGGTTGCTTACCGAGTCCAGCAGGATCTGCGCATTGGGGTTGGTGCCCCCACTGCCAAAGCTGTTGAAGTTGATGTCAATGACGTACATCTTGCCCTCCTCCAGGCAGAACGAGGAGGTCATCAGGCGGTACCTGTGCCAGCAACAAACGACAAAAGTCCAGACACATTTCAGAGGGCCAGACGTTTCCAATACTGGCAAGACGGACATTCACCAAAGGCAGAACCTAGTAAAGGACTCAACAGCAAAAGTATACTTCATTAAATGATAACATTTCAGAGGGCCAGACGTTTCCAATACTGGCAGGACGGACATTCACCAAAGGCAGAACCTAGTAAAGGACTCAACAGCAAAAGTATACTTCATTAAATGATAACATTTCAGAGGGCCAGACGTTTCCAATACTGGCAGGACGGACATTCACCAAAGGCAGAACCTAGTAAAGGACTCAACAGCAAAAGTATAATTCATTAAATGATAACATTTCAGAGGGCCAGACGTTTCCAATACTGGCAGGACGGACATTCACCAAAGGCAGAACCTAGTAAAGGACTCAACAGCAAAAGTATAATTCATTAAATGATAACATTTCAGAGGGCCAGACGTTTCCAATACTGGCAGGACGGACATTCACCAAAGGCAGAACCTAGTAAAGGACTCAACAGCAAAAGTATAATTCATTAAATGATAAAAAAAAAACACCAATAACGGGTATTTATAAGCATGCCAGTATCTGCCTCCAGAGACATTCACGGCACAGTGCACAAAAATTAAAATTAAAAATATCTATCTAATTTATTTCATTGTTTTTTTAATTTCATTAATATCATTTGAATTAATATCTCAAAATTTAGTGGGCCTGACGTCTCGATCCTAGCAGGACCTTTCTTTGAGAAAGGTCCTGCTAGGATCGAAACGTCAGGCCCACTGAATTTTGAGATTTGCATTTTGGTCATTTTAGTCAGCAAGCAGTTTGCAACATTTTGGTATACGACTTTAAATTAATATCTGTTAAGTAGTTAACAAAGGAGTGGGAATTCAGGGCAACTGTGAACTCGGAGATTGAAAGGATAGAACAAAGATTGAGTGGTAGTACATTCCAGAGACGGGGAACTGCCACAGTGTGCAGACAGCAATGATCCATGTGACAGAAGATACAACAAAAATTATGAGAAGAACAGAGCAGAAAGTGGAGCTGCCAGACACTAGCGCTGCTCACAATAGCAAGACAATAACAAGACAATAAAAGACAATACAAGACAATACAAGACAATACAAGACAATACAAGACAATACAAGACAATAGCAAGACAATACAAGACAATAGCAAAACAATACAAGACAATACAAGACAATACAAGACAATAGCTTGTGGGGTCGTGTGCATTTATCTGGCGATCATTTCAGCTACAGATGGGGAACCAGTGACTATGCCCAGTGATTTACCTATTGGAGGATGGCAAGCTGGTAGCCAGCAGGTCGTCCTGCGGTATGGTGTTACCGCACACACTCTCGGTGGGAATGTCTCCAGGTCGTGTCAGGCTTATCCTCACATCCTCCCAACTTCCAGCCACCTGGATGCAGAAAACCACGCAAATCACCTCCATTAAGAATTCTCTGTTTCTGACACTCATTCAAGAGCAAAGAAGATTTGAACCAAGGCCTCTGGTTTAATCTAACAGCTCTCTACCTCCACAGCCATCCAGCCCAATGCTGGGGCCTTCTAAAATAGTCAAAATAGTCAATAGAACAATTACTTGTAAATCTGGCAACTGCAGCTCGAGGACCACACACAAAGAAGTGGATACAGTTTGTCAAAACCTTCCTTGGCAACCAAGTCCCAATAAGTTTGAGCACCTGACATTTCAATCCTAGCAGGATCTTTCTCAACGGATTTTCAACAAAGGAACGAGAATGACTTAAACATTTTCTTTCAAGATCCATAATAAAAACCCAATTTGACTGAGCTGGGATATCACATTTGTGTTACTCTTTCTTTGTTAACTTGAGCTGCATTTCCACTGAACTTAAAAAAATGGGAAATCTAACCGAGACAGTGGTTAAACTCCACTAGAACTTTTTGAGCCATGAAATTTAATTCAGGTTGCATATTTACCACAATAGCCCGCAGAATAAAACCACTCCCGGCTAATATCACAAAAGAAGTTAGCTGGTGGTGCGTGGTGTGCATGCAGAAACCGTGCACAGCATAAATTATGGGTGTTGTCCCAGCACTTCACAGGTTGGCATATGACCGGCTGTGGTTTTTTTACTGATCGGCATTTTACTAAGTCGTGCATTTCCACAGGACTAACCGACTCAGTAAAGGTCACCCGGCCACTTTTCCCGGGCAAAAGGTTGGCCGGTAAAAGTAACAATCGGACTCAGTTGAAGTAACTGAGAAGACTGTTTCCACTGGAAATGTTTTACCACAAAAGAAGTCCAGTGGAAATGTGGCTTTTGCTTTTCAACTGCTTCCCTTCAAGACTGAAAATCACTCCCCGTCCCATTAGTTCCCCCCCCCCCTCCCCTGTTCATCGTGGCAGCTCACCAAAGGCTCGTATCGCAGCACAATTTCGTAGTCCCCAGACACTGGGATGTTGTCCACCACAACCTGGATCTGTCCACCTTCGCCGACGCGCAGGAAGCCAGAGCCAGTCCAGCTGATGTAGGAGTTCTCATCTCGAATGCGGTTTTCCAGCATGACAGTCTGAGCACGGCCGAAAAAAAGAAAAAAAAAGAATTCTATTCCTCCACACTGAAAATTTTGGTCAACAGAAAATTTCGGTCCACAGAAATGTTGCAAAACTGCTTACAGACTAAAATGGTCAAAATACAAATATAAACATATGTAGAGGGCCTGATGTTTTGATTCTAGCAGGACCTTTCACAAGCATGTCAAAGGCAGAAGGACCCTCAGGTGAATGATATTTCTGCCTTTGAGAAAGGTCCTGCCGGGATCAAAACGCCAGGTCCTCTGAATTTGTGACAAATGCATCAGATGATCAGATGAGATGGCCCGGAGATTTGATCCTAGCCCAACATGTCATCGTCGCCATCGTATACAGTAGTTACAGGATTCTCTTTCATTTTAGAACGTATATAGACCTTTTTCACCCACGTGACCAAACAAAAGAACTGCCACCACGTTGGACCGCTTTTTACGGAAAGTGTACGCACAACCATATTATACAACTGATGTTTACACTGTGCGCTGCCATTGTAAGGTGGTCCAGCATGACGTCACATGAAAAAGGTCTACCGTATATGTGACCCGCTCTGCGAAAAAGGGTATTATGGGGCACCTTGCTAGAGCTCGTAAAGGTCTGTTCTACATGTACATGTATGTGGACATTGTGGAGAGAGTGATTTTTCGTGGTTTATTGGCTTGATGATTGATTTTGTTTGTTAAATTTTTTTATTTTTAAGACAGCTTCAAAGGAACATAACTGGTGCTAGGAGCATTCAAGAGAGTTTTTTTTTAGCAAATTTCCTTTTACACTTGTTATGTTTAAAGGGCTGTATCTCTGAAAGTAATTTCGTAAACATTACACGATATAAAGTATCGGTTTATCTCCAGAATGCCATGGGGTTGAAACCTACACCAAATTAAAGCTTATAGCGTAACCAATTCAGCTATGTATAAAACTACATTTGTCATTTTTGGCACATAATACCCATTTTTTGTGGAGCTGGTCATATATTTGGGACACTGATGCACAAAAATAGGGAGGGAATCTAATTCAGTGCTCGAAAAAATACACATCGGGGTCATTCTGAAATGGATTGAGGAAGGTCTTCATCATGTCCGGATGTTGCAAACCACAGTCCTGCCATCCCGAAGGTCTCCAGGATGTCCACTGATGATTTTTCCAGCTTTAGGGTTTGGGGAGTTTTTTTAGGGGGGGGGGGGTTGGGTGGTTGGTTGGGGGTGGGGGATGGTCTGAAAATCTCTTGCAGAGATGATGGTGGCGTTATGTTCTGCCTTGGTGTAACCCATGACCCTTTATGGCAAGCATCAAACCCCGAGGTCAATGTTTCCATCCTAAAAGGGAACTTTTTAACGGGCAGAGTGAGAAGGATCAACACGGTCTGGAAATCTCTTGCAGACATGATGGTGTTGTGTCCTACAAGACACTGCTGGCTTAACTCAAGACCCTGAGGTTAATAATGCTTCCATCGAAGAAGGAGAAAAAGGCCAGATATTATCCATTTTCTGTCACGCGTTTCCTATTATTACGTCTTCCCTTCCTATACTGTTTTTTTTAATCCTTGTCATTCTGCCTCTTGAGAAAGGTGGTCTTTCTTAAATAACCCTAACTTTCCCAAATCCTACAGAATCCTATGGTCCTAGAGTAGGAATGTGTAGGATTGAGGGCACTTGGTCATTGATGCAGTGTAGGAATTTGCAGGATTGTCACTGTAGGAAAATGCAGGATACGGGTTACAAGGCCCAATGTAATGGAGGATGATCTTGTAGGATTGGGGCTCCATGGGACAAACACCAAAATAGGATTTTGAAGGATTCAGGTCATGTGGTTCTAAAATTATACATTGTAATTGTAAAGTTTATTAGCAACAGAAAAACAAAAGAAGTTTTTTGTCGTTACAAAAATTTCACAAAAATTTCCCTTTCAAAAACTCAGGATTTTGCAGGATTCGGGCAGTGGCGCACATCCAACAGTATTGCAGGATTATTTGTGTAGGATTCGGGTCATATGGGGCTTTTAGCACTGAAGGATTGTAGGATCTTGCAGGATTTGGGTCATGAGCAACAACAACAAGTGTGGGGGAGTTTGCTGCAGCCATAAGGTTGTAATGTACATGTACCGGTATAGTGTGCTGTAATGCTTGTGTATGTCTTTCCAAATTTCAAGTGTGATTTTAAGGTGGCATGTTTTGGAGAGAAATACCCGAGGTGAAAATGTGTGAGGCGGGCTGCCTCACCATTTCATATGCAGGGAGAAAACCCTACTGAAGATAAAAAAACAAAACAAAAACACGGAAGACCCAACTCACGCTGATGGTCATAACTCTGGACTGCTCAGCCTCGAACCGGAAGTAGTCCATGAAGGTGTAGAAGTAGCCAGACTCCACCTGGTTGCACTGCCGGCCGGTGATGTGCGGCCTGCAGTAGCACTGGCCCGTCTCCCGGTTGCAGCTGCTGTTGTAGGCGCCGCCTGGATCGCAGTAGCAGTACTTGCAGCCATACACCTCCTCGCTCAGACCGTAGTAGCCATCCTGCAAAACAACAGAGTGGTCAGAATGGAGTGAAAAACCACCATTAAAAAGAAAAAGAATCCAAATGTGTTTCTTACTTAGAACTTGGTGTCATGAATGCAGCCATACTGTAAGCAAAAGTCACATCCACAGCCGCAATTGGTACTGACTTTAGAGCCCAAACCATAGCCACAGCCGCAAGTGGTACTGCAGTCAGAGACTAAGCCAGAGCCAAAGCTGCAGTTGGTGCTGAATTTTTTTCGGAGCCTGAGCCAAAGTCGCAGCCACAATCAGTACTGGATTCAGTGCCCGAGCCCAAACCACAGCCACAATTGGTGCTCAATTCAGAGCCTTAAGCCAAAGCCGCACCTAAATACTGGTGTAGGCCAAGCTGGAGCCAAGTGCATCCAACAATATCGATGAAGTAATGACAGTTTTCAAATACTGGCATCCTTTTCAGCAAACAGAATATTTTTTCTGATTTTTCCTGCTTAAATAATTGAGAACTAGGTATTTCCAAGAGCACATATATGTTTTCAAATCCTGATTAATTAGTTATATACAAAAATGTTGCCAACTGCTTACTGACCAAAACCAAAATTACCAAAATGCAAATCTCAAAATTTAGTGGGCCTGACGTTTCGATCCCAGCAGGACCATTTGAGAAAGGTCCTGCTAGGATGGAAACGAAATGTCAGGCCCACTAAATTTTGAGACCTGATTAATTAGACTGAAGACAGAAAGCCTCTTGTCCTATCTCTAGTAGACAAAGACGAGTTCCTTTTGATCTGTGTCTTTTCCAAAAAAGGGTATCTCACTCGGCTTGTTAGGAATCATTCACACATGAGTAGCTGTGGTTGAAGTTTCACCCGCCAAAAATATTTGCTTTATCTAGTCACGAGTTTAACAGCTTGAGGTCTGTTCTACTGGTTCCCTTTTTTTTTTCTCAAACTGAATTCATTGGCCAGGATGGATGTATTCATTCCCAGACAGTATGACTTCCGCATGGCTGTTGACCGTGGCTCGCACTCAAACAAGCCGTGAAGGTTCAGGGAACCACTGCAAAGTGCTTGGCTACTCGTCAGACAAAAATTGCTTAGCACCTTGGCAGACAAACCCACTTCCTGAAATGCACAGAAAAAGACCTCCAAGCATACAACCAAAAAAAAAAAAAAAACCAACTCCAGCCAATTAATCGTCCCCATTTGTTTGCAGTCAAAGCAGCTCTAGGTTCCCGAAGGAAATCCCGCCGGCCCAAACAGGAAAGAAACGTCGGACTCGGCTGAGCCTGTGTGGGCCAAGTGCCAGACCTCAAACAACTGGCCCTGAGTTCGCGACACTTTTGTGGTTCGCGTTTTGGCATGACCTTACAGCTGCACTTACATGTAAACGAGGGAATCATAGTTGAAACCAAATTTTGCATAGAGTATGCAATTCAATGAGGATTTGCCATTTTGCATTTGTTTGCACTGAGCATTAAGTAGGGCAAACCCTTCTTAAATTAATATAAATTATGATAATAATAATGAAGTCTTATTGTGTGATATCTCTTCTCAAGAGGGTTCAAAGCATATGATCTTGCCCTTTTCAAGAGGAATGTAATGTAAATTCCAATCTCAAGCCTTCATGAGTCCTTCCCTATCTCCTTCTTCCCTTCGCCCTTAACCTTGAGTGGCTTAATAGCCTTGTTTTAGGTGAATTTGCATTAAAACAAATTAGGAAAAAAAACCTTCTCCGATGGCATTTCTGACTAATGATACGATCATCCCAATCACTGTTCCCATACTCACGTAGCACTGGTCACAGTTTCTGCCTGTCACGTATCTCTTGCACACGCAGTTGCCTGTTTGTTTGTCGCACCCTCTGTTTCCCTCTGTGCCGAGTGTGTTGCACGTGCAGGCTGCAAGCAGACACACAGACAGACAGAGATAGAGGCAGACACACAGACAGACAGAGATAGAGGGAGAGAGAGAGTGTCATTGTAAAGTGCAGAAATCGAGCAGCTCCATTACAATGGCCGTTCAACTTCATACAGCCACTGCACTCAAGCAACCCACATATGTTTACAACTGCTTTCCTTAAATAATCAAGCATATCATCAATGACTGGGAACTTCTGAACAAATTAAACAAATATGGCAAAGAAAAGTTTGACTGAACTTTGAAATGGACCTGGGCTCTATTTCATAAAAGTTAGGAAAATTCTTATCTGGGACTTAGGAAGAGTAATCATTCCTAAGTCCGGGAAAATTCCTAACTATAGGAACATTCCTAACTTCCTATTTCATAAAACAATTTGGGAAGAATCCATTCCTATCTTGGAACAAAAATTGTTCCTAACTTAGGAAGATTCTTTCTTCCTAAGTTAGGAATTTTCTTAATTGCAAATTGTTCCTAAGTTATTTAGGAACAATTATTTAGGAATATTCGTAAGTACGTTTTATGAAATAGAGCCCTGGTGTGCCAAAACCAGAGGTCTCGGGTTAAAATCCCGGTCCCTGCAAAGTTTTCTTTGCAATTTGTTTTTTAAAAAAATTCTTAAATAACATCAGCAAACATTTGGCAAACTGCTTACTAACTTAACAACCTGAATGCAAATTCAGAAACAAATGTGGAGGGCCCAACAATTTTATCCCAGCAGGACTTTTCCCAAAAGGAGAAATCTGTCTCTGGAACAAATTACCCATGGATGTTCGGGGAACTCACAATGTTGATATTTGAAAAAATTAGCAAAGATTTGTTAGGACTACATGTACATTGCAATAATATTTTTTTAAAGGACAATTTCTACTTTGCTTTGTTCTAAAAGTGATATACAAAAATGTTGCAAACTGCTTACTGACTAAAATTACCAAAATGCAAATCTTAAAATTTAGTGGGCCTGACGTTTCGATCCTAGCAGGACCTTTCTCAAAGGCTTGCTTTGTTCTACACAGATTTATATTGTTTCATATCTTTAAGTTATTCTTTTCTTTCTATTTTTGAACACGAAGTATTGATTGTAACCTCATCAGTGTTATTTGTTTTTCAAGGAATATATATACAAAAATGGTGCAGACTGCTTTTGGAGAAAGC
The DNA here is from genome assembly GCA_949987565.1 of Luidia sarsii. Classification (NCBI taxonomy): domain Eukaryota; kingdom Metazoa; phylum Echinodermata; class Asteroidea; order Paxillosida; family Luidiidae; genus Luidia; species Luidia sarsii. The sequence goes on along the minus strand of OX465103.1, from coordinate 25,083,458 downwards.
CCTCTAAATGTATGGCTTGATTATCTTTGGTAATCATCAAATAAAAGACAGAAACTTTGATGAAATTTATTTCACCCTTAAAGCCTTGCTTACCAAAGGATGTCTTGACACGCTTTGTATTTCAGCGATTCAAAGAATTTTTCAAGCACGCAGAGGGGTTAAGATCTCAGCTCCACACTCTTCGTCTTACCCAAAAATTGGTCCTAGGCCAGGACAAATAAACTACACTATAAAGTCGACAGCACTAGTACGACTGGACCTTGGTTTACAGCAGGAACACGGCCCTAGAAATAGCTGTCAATGCACCTTGACCCCTAACACCATGTGCTGGGCACATGTGCAGTATTTTTTTAATGTATTTGTTGGAAGCCCACAGCAACGGCAATACACAGTTTGCAGGAGAGAAATTATAATTAAAACAAGCAACAAAGAAGGGAGGAAGGTGGAGGGGAGGAGGGGAGAAGGGGGGGAGAAGGGAGAAGAAAGAGGGAAGGACAGGAGGAGGGAAGGAGGAGTGAAGGAGATGAGGGGAGGAGGAGGGAAGGAGATGAGGGGAGGAGGAGGGAAGGAGATGAGGGGAGGAGGGAAGGAGGAAGGAAGAGGGAAGGAAAAGGGAAGGAGAGGAGGGTAGGAGGGAAGGAGAGGAGGGAAGGAAGGAAGTAGGAGGGAAGGAGAGGAGGGGAGGAGGAGGAAGGAGGGAAGGAGGAGGGAAGGAGGGAAGGAGGAAGGAAGAGGGAAGGAGGGAAGGAGATGAGGGGAGGAAGGAAGGAGGAGGGAAGGAGATGAGGGGGGAAGGAGAGGAGGGGAGGAGGAAGGAAGGAGAGGAGGGGAGGAGGGAAGGAGGGAAGGAGATGAGGGGAGGAAGGAAGGAGGAGGGAAGGAGATGAGGGGAGGAGGAGGGAAGGAGATGAGGGGAGGAGGAGGGAAGGAGATGAGGGGAGGAGGGAAGGAGGAAGGAAGAGGAAGGAAAGGGAAGGAGAGGAGGGTAGGAGGAGGGAAGGAGAGGAGGGAAGGAAGTAGGAGGGAAGGAGAGGAGGGGAGGAGGAGGGAAGGAGGGAAGGAGGAAGGAGGAGGGAAGGAGGGAAGGAGATGAGGGAGGAAGGAGGAGGAGGGGAGGAGATGAGGGGGAAGGAGAGGAGGGAGGAGGAAGGAAGGAGAGGAGGGAAGGAGGGAAGGAGATGAGGGGAGGAAGGAAGGAGGAGGGAAGGAGATGAGGGGAGGAGAGGCGGAGGGGAGGAGGGGGGAAGGAGAGGAGGGGGAGGAGCAGAGGCAGAGGAGGGTGGCAGGGTTGGATGAGGGTTACCTTGGCAACCATCAGGGTACTCCGCCCTGAGATCCCAGAAGCCATCCTGGCATGTATCGCAGCGCACTC